>CM060471.1:25897388-26017388 GCA_030544235.1 Lepturacanthus savala | reverse complement strand
GAATCCTCCCTCGACGCGTCCGCCTGCTCCGCGCCGCAGAAAGCCTCCAGTTCGTTGGGGCCGGTCTCGGCCTCGTACGCCGCCGCCGCCCGGGGCTTGATGATGATTGGCCGGAGCAGAGCTCCACAGACGATGATGGTGGCCTGCAGCGTTCCTATCACCGCCATGGTGCTCCGCCAGCCGATGACGTCCCTCAGAGCAGAAAAGGCTGGAATCAAGAGGAGAATCTGGGTCAGTGTCAGGTCGTAAAGCTGCATAGGTCAGAGGTCATGACCCCAAATATAACACCCGCTGCTGTCCATGACCCTCGATTAAATAAATATGTTATTAATTGTAGAAATCTGTGACCAGCAGATTCATAAAATCCTTCAAATGGAGAGAAAATCGTCCACATTTAATTTATTCCCTGCTCCGATTTTAACTGCTGCAGCTTTTAGTGGAATATTAGTTTTTATATGGACATAAAATCAATTTAATACCTGGAAATAATCACTGAAAATCAATAAATAGACTTTTTTAACCTGTTTTTCGGTTTCTTTTATAAATAATGAATCCTTCTTGTTGAACAGCAACAAACTCGGCTACAAGTCGATATCAAACATTATTAAATTAAATAAACATCAACCACATTAATATGAGAATATAGAGAAAACATGAATCTGTAGATTTATTTTTACACATTGTTAGATTTTCACAATGATGATAAAGTTGTTTTTTTCCCCTTTTGTCTTGTTTAAAGTTTTAAATAAAGTTTTTTTAAATCTGTATTTTCTCTATAACAGCAACGTAAATACATGTTGTAGATTTATTCTGATTCCAGGTTTAAGTCCATAACCTTTGTGTTTGTAGAGATATTTAACATTTATCATCATTTACAGCAGGAAAACTGAACAATTTCTATGATTTTATGGACAAATAATTGATCTTTGAACGGAAATAATTGCTGGAAATAATGATGTTCAAGTTGTTTTCCCTTGTGGGTCAGTTTTGTCTTGTTTAAAGCTTTAAATAAAGTTTTTTATCTCTCTAACAGCAACATCAATAGATTGTGACTCTTCTGTCGTCACCTCACATGTTGGACATTTATTTTATTCCAGGTTTAACTTCCTTTTATCTCATTATTCCACATTTATCATCATTTACAGCAGGAGAACCGATAACTAGACCGGGTATTAAATGGTTAAATGTATCCCCAGCAGTGTTTTCCCTGCTCTTTGTCAGCTGTTCTGTTCCAGACATACGATCCCTCCCAGGTATTTACTGCTTCACCTGGTGCCAGAGCAAACATGGACAGAGATTCTCCGGTGGACGCCACGGCCACGACCAGAGAACGGCGGCGGGTGAAGTACTGGGACAGGATGGTGACGGTGGGCAGGAAGGTGAGGCAGTAGCCCAGGCCTGGAACAGGTAGATACAGAAACAGGTGAGGGATTCACCTGGAGCAGCAGGACAGGTGAGGGATTCACCTGGAGCAGCAGGCTATACAGTCTGGACAGTCTGTCTATATATATATATATATATATATATATATATATATATATATATATATATATATATATATATATATATATATATATATATATATATATATATATATACTGATGGTTGTAGTATAATAATATAATATAGTATAATAATAATAGTATTCTAATAGCTGTGATAATGCTCTAATAATGCAATATATAAAAATATAATAACATGATAATATAATCTATAATATTTAAATATAAATATATAAAGATTATAGTACACGTATAATATATGTAAAAGGTACAAGTCAAGACATTAAATAGAAATAATAATTTATATATATATATATGAACTTAAATACAAAAATTCCTTAATTACATTAATTAATTAATTTAAGTAATTAATTAATTACAAAATGTTCAAAAACATCTAAAAAATAAATAAAATATTAATATTAAAATATAAATATTAAATATATATATTATGTATTTATTTAAAAATAAATACATATTATATAATATTTAGTTATTTTATTTATGACTTTTTTTAGATGTATTATAGTTTTTTATCCCGTCTTTCATTTTTATTTTCTAGTAGTTGTGTTGTATTCTGTGGTTTTTATCCTGTTTTCTGTCGTGTTTTGAATGTATAAATAAAGATTGATTGACAGGAAGTGGTTTACCTGCCACCAGCCCGTAGGTGACGTACATCTGGTTGATGGAGCTGGTGAAGCTGGTGGCGACGGTTCCTGAGGAGATGAGGAGTCCTCCAACCATCACCACCACCTGGAACCCACAGCGGCTGGTCATCACTGAGGAGAGAGGACCTGGAGGAGCAGGAGGAGCAGGAGGAGACGGAGGAGCAGGAGGAGAAGGAGGAGCAGGAGGAGCAGGAGGAGACGGAGGAGACGGAGGAGCAGGAGGAGAAGGAAGAGAAGGAGGAGCAGGAGGAGACGGAGGAGCAGGAGGAGCAGGAGGAGATGGAGGAGATGGAGGAGAAGGAAGAGAAGGAGGAGCAGGAGGAGACGGTGGAGCAGGAGGAGCAGGAGGAGAAGGAGGAGAAGGAGGAGATGGAGGAGACGGAGGAGAAGGAGGAGATGGAGGAGAAGGAAGAGAAGGAGGAGACGGTGGAGCAGGAGGAGCAGGAGGAGAAGGAGGAGAAGGAGGAGACGGAGGAGAAGGAGGAGATGGAGGAGAAGGAGGAGATGGAGGAGAAGGAAGAGAAGGAGGAGACGGTGGAGCAGGAGGAGCAGGAGGAGAAGGAGGAGAAGGAGGAGATGGAGGAGAAGGAGGAGCAGGAGGAGAAGGAGGAGATGGAGGAGCAGGAGGAGAAGGAGGAGAAGGAGGAGACGGAGGAGAAGGAAGAGAAGGAGGAGCAGGAGGAGACGGTGGAGCAGGAGGAGCAGGAGGAGAAGGAGGAGACGGAGGAGATGGAGGAGCAGGAGGAGCAGGAGGAGCAGGAGGAGCAGGAGGAGAAGGAGGAGCAGGAGGAGACGGAGGAGACGGAGGAGATGGAGGAGAAGGAGGAGCAGGAGGAGATGGAGGAGACGGAGGAGCAGGAGGAGACGGAGGAGACGGAGGAGCAGGAGGAGCAGGAGGAGACGGAGGAGCAGGAGGAGAAGGAGGAGACGGAGGAGCAGGAGGAGGAGGAGGAGCAGGAGGAGCAGGAGGAGACGAAGGAGAAGGAGGAGCAGGAGGAGAAGGAAGAGAAGGAGGAGACGGAGGAGAAGGAGGAGCAGGAGGAGACGGTGGAGCAGGAGGAGCAGGAGGAGAAGGAGGAGACGGAGGAGACGGAGGAGAAGGAGGAGCAGGAGGAGAAGGAGGAGATGGAGGAGCAGGAGGAGCAGGAGGAGAAGGAGGAGACGGAGGAGAAGGAAGAGAAGGAGGAGACGGAGGAGACGGAGGAGAAGGAGGAGCAGGAGGAGACGGTGGAGCAGGAGGAGCAGGAGGAGAAGGAGGAGACGGAGGAGACGGAGGAGAAGGAGGAGCAGGAGGAGAAGGAGGAGATGGAGGAGCAGGAGGAGCAGGAGGAGAAGGAGGAGCAGGAGGAGACGGAGGAGAAGGAGGAGCAGGAGGAGAAGGAGGAGATGGAGGAGCAGGAGGAGCAGGAGGAGACGGAGGAGACGGAGGAGAAGGAGGAGCAGGAGGAGAAGGAGGAGCAGGAGGAGAAGGAGGAGAAGGAGGAGACGGAGGAGAAGGAGGAGAAGGAGGAGCAGGAGGAGCAGGAGGAGATGGAGGAGAAGGAGGAGAAGGAGGAGACGGAGGAGATGGAGCAGAAGGAGGAGCAGGAGGAGCAGGAGGAGAAGGAGGAGCAGGAGAAAGGAAGGATAATATCAGTTATAGATTATTTGATTCTAATGGTTTTACACAGATAATTTATCTTATTTCAAAGTTTTTTTCCTGATTTTAGTCAATTTAATGTTTTTTTAAGAAGATTTTCTTAAAAAAAAGATAAAATCTTCTAAATTCAATATGAAAACTTGAAATAATCTAAATGATCTGTGTAAAACCATTAGAATCAAATAATTCTACTAAATATTGAACTAATTTGACCAGAAACAAGATATTTCCACCTGTTAATATTTCAGATTTGCAGTAAATCTCCTTTATTTCCTAGTTTTTAACTCTCTTTATCACGTTAGAGGATAAATCTGCTTCAGTCCAGCGTCTGTTTATGATAATTCTGATTAAATCTCATTTCTGGTTGTAAAATAACCATAAAACCATCGTTTTCCTTGTTTTCTCACCGTTAAACGTCATGACGAACACGCAGATGGAGACGATCCAGGAGATGCGGCTGTTGGTTTCCCCGAACTCCTCCATCAGGTCCTGGAGGAAGATCCCGAAGATCTTGATGGTCCCGTAGGTGAAGACCTCCACCAGGAAGAAGGCCAGGGCCACCACCCACCCCCACCCCCCATCAGGGGGCTCCGCGTAGACCAGGGGACCCAGGAAAGGGGGTCCGGCCAGTCCACAACCAGTCATGTCTGGGAAATACAGAAAAAATAAGAAAAAATTAAATATAACTAGAGTCATGATACTGTAAATGATTATTACAGCAGATTTTATAATAATTCACAACTGAAATCACTGTATTTAATTCATATTTATAGTACAATTAATCAAATAATAGTGTAAATGCAACTAAATTTACAGTATTTAATAGATTTTTATTGTAAATTATTCAATTAATAGTGTAAATCCAACGAAAATCACTGTATTTAATAGATTTTATTGTAAATGTATAATCTAATTCTGTAAATACAACTAAATTTACAGTATTTAATAGATTTATATTGTAAATTAATCATCTAATAGTGTAAATACAACTAAATTTACAGTAATTAATTGGTATTTATTGTAAATTAATCACATAGTGTAAATACAACTAAAATCACAGTATGTAATAGATTTTTATTGTAAAATAATCATCTAATGGTGTAAATACATATAAAATCATATTAAGTAATTGATTTTTATTGTAAATTAATAACCTAATAGTGTAAATTCAACTGAAATCACAGTATTTAAATGATTTTATCATACAATTAATCGCCTAATAGTGTAAAAACAACTAAAATAACAGTATTTAATTGGTATTTATTGTAAATTTATCACATAATACTGTAAATACAACTAAGTTCACAGTATTTAATAGATTTTTATTGTAAAATAATCACCTAATAGTGTAAATACAACTGAAATGACAGTATTTAATTGGTATTTATAGTATAATTAATCAAATAATAGTGCAAATTCAACTTAAATCACATTATGTAATTGATTTATATTGTAAATTAATCATCTAATAGTGTAAATACAACTAAATTTACAGTACTTAATTGGTATTGTAAATTAATCATATAATAGTGTAAATACAACTAAAATCACAGTATGTAATAGATTTTTATTGTAAAATAATCATCTAATGGTGTAAATACATATAAAATCATATTAAGTAATTGATTTTTATTGTAAATTAATAACGTAATAGTGTAAATTCAACTGAAATCACAGTATTTAAATGATTTTTATTGTAAATTAATCAGTGTAAATACACTGAAATCATAGTATTTAATTGAATTGTATTGTACAATTATTCAACTTATACTGTAAATACAACTGAAATAACAGTATTTAATTGTTTTTTATTGTAAAATAATCACCTAATTCTGTAAATTCAACTAAAATCACAGTATTTAGTTGATTTTTTTTACAGTTAATCATAAATACAATTAAAATCACACTATTATTACTATTATTTTTTTATTTTACAAAAAAGACAATACTATAAACAGAAGTACAGTACCTCTACTGTCAACAATAATTAAATTATATTATTATAATTATTATAATAATTACAGCAACTTTCTGGATAATTGCTGCCAGTTATTTCCTGTAGTTTTAAGATTTTACAGTGTAATTTTGCCTCAGTTTCTTCATGTTCTTGTTCTTTTTTCCCGTTAAAGTTCTTTTTATCTGATGTGAAGTATAAGAACATTCAGGAAGTTGTTTTGTTGCTGTTGAACAGAGAATCTGTGATTTTCTGTCTGAATAAATCAAATCAGCTTAATTCAACATGTTCCCAAACATGTTCCAGAGTAAAAGTTATTTTAAGTTATTTATATTTCTTCACGTTCCTTCTTCCCAGGGTCAATCATGAAGACACAGACATAATATTTGAACTTTTAGTTTCAGTCAACAAATCTAATCACCTTTAATTCCTGCTCAGACCTTTGGATTCTGGCAGCAGCTGAGTTTGAACTATTTGATTAGTTCTATAACTGCAGCTTGTGACTGGATCTCTGCCTTTATTCTGTAATACGGCCTGATTATACTAATGTAGTAGTATTAGTACTATTAGTAGTAGTAGTAGTACTATCAGTAGTAGTAGTAGTACTATCAGTAGTAGTAGTAGTACTATTAGTAGTTGATTAGTTCTATAACTGCAGCTTGTGACTGGATCTCTGCCTTTATTCTGTAATACGGCCTGATTATACTAATGTAGTAGTATTAGTACTATTATTAGTATTAGTAGTACTATCAGTAGTAGTAGTATTAATATGGCCTGATTATACTAATATAGTAGTAATAGTAGTAGTAGTAGTAGTACTATCAGTAGTTGATTAGTTCTATAACTGCAGCTTGTGACTGATTATACTAATATAGTAGTAGTAGTACTATCAGTAGTAGTAGTACTATCAGTAGTAGTAGTAGTACTATCAGTAGTTCATTAGTTCTATAACTGCAGCTTGTGACTGGATCTCTGCCTTTATTCTATAATATGGCCTGATTATACTAATGTAGTAGTAGTACTATTATTATTTGTAGTAGCAGTAGTACTATTAGTAGTAGTATTAGTATTAGTAGTAGTAGTAAGGTCTAATTATACTAACATATTAGTAGTAGTACTATTAGTAGTACTATTAGTAATACTATTAGTAGTACTATTAGTAGTATTAGTAGTACTATTATTATTATTAGTAGTAGTAGTACTAGTAGTACTACTACTAGTAGTAGTAGTAGTAAGGTCTAATTATACTAATATATCAGTAGTATTAGTAGTACTATTAGTAGTAGTAGTAGTAGTAGTAGTACTATCAGTAGTAGTAGTAGTAGTAGTAGTACTATCAGTAGTAGTAGTAGTAAGGTCTAATTATACTAACATATCAGTAGTATTAGTAGTACTATTAGTAGTAGTAATAGTATTATTATTATTATCAGTAGTATTAGTAGTACTATTAGTAGTAGTAGTAGTATTAGTAGTACTATTAGTAGTAGTAGTAGTAGTAGTAGTACTATCAGTAGTAGTAGTAGTAAGGTCTAATTATACTAACATATCAGTAGTATTAGTAGTAGTAATAGTATTATTATTATTAGTAGTAGTAGTAGTAGTACTATTAGTAGTAGTATTAGTAGTAGTAGTAAGGTCTAATTATACTAACATATTAGCAGTAGTACTATTAGTAGTAGTAGTACTATTATTAGTAGTAGTATTAGTAGTATTATTAGTATTAGTAGTACTATTAGTAGTATTAGTAGTATTAGTAGTACTAGTAGTAGTACTATTAGTAGTATTAGTAGTATTAGTAGTAGTACTATTAGTAGTACTATTAGTAGTATTAGTAGTACTATTAGTAGTAGTACTAGTAGTACTATTATTATTATTATTAGTAGTAGTAGTAGTAGTACTATTAGTAGTATTAGTATTAGTAGTACTATTAGTAGTACTATTATTATTAGTAGTAGTGTAAGTATTTCCGTCCTATCTCGTGTCTTTGTGTGTTTTTAGTCAACCAGTAACCGGATCCGACGCCGCTTTACGTTCTGACGTTACTTCACGCATCAACACGCGTAAACGCACGTGGTTTGAATCAGAGAATCCGCCGCGTCGCTAATCACTGATCGTTAATTAGCGGCTGAAGCGGACGTGTTATTGATTACCTATCGATGAGGAGGAAGAGGAGGCAGCGGGTCGGAGCCGCGTGGACGCGGCTGACGCAACGCGGAGCCCCGCAGCGGCTTTAACGCACTTTGGTAAGTAGTTTAAGTGCGTGCGTGAAAACGCGGCTCCGCGCCATGAAAAAGTAGCGAAACACGCTGAAATAAATCGGTGAATTGATCAGAAATCAAAGTCTCACCTGATCAGGACGGAAACGCCGCTTCCTGCTGATCCTGATGCGGTAAAACACGCAACTTTACGCATAGTGTTCCATCGCAGCCGGAGACGCACGCGTCCAGTCTGGGTCTGTCTGAACCCCCCTCTCTCTACCCCCTCCCCTCTCTACCCCCTCCCCTCTCTACCCCCCTCTCCTCCCGCCCCGCACCGCACAGAGGGGGGAGGGTTCACGCGTCCGGTTCTAACCGGTTCTGATCCCGCAGCCCCGGACGCTGCGGGACGCGGCTCCGCAGCCTGAGTTCACGACTTCAGCCGAGTCAATAAATAAATAAATAAATAAATAAATAGACAGCAAATAAACTCTGGTTTGTTTCTGTCCACAATTCAGTAGTAGTGTGTGCTAAAGTGCCCTCTAGGAGTCAAAAAGTCTTTTAAAGTGGCCCCTAGGAACAAAGATGTGTACTAAAGTGCCCTGTATGACTTAAAACATGTGCTAAATTGCTCTCTAGGAACAAAAATCTTTCCTAGAGCGCCCTCTAGGAGTCAAAACGTGCTACATTGCCTTCTAGGAACAAAAAGGTGTGCTAAAGTGCCCTCTATGAGTCAAAAAGTCTTTTAAAATGCCCTCTATGGGTCAAAACCTGTGCTAAAGTGCCCTCTAGGAACAAAAATGTGTACTAAAGTGTTCCCTTGGGAGCAAAAACATGTGCTAAAGTGCCCTCTAGAAGTCAAAAAGTGTTTTAAAAGGCCCTCTATGAGTCGAAACGTGCTAAATTGCCTTCTAGGAGTCAAAACATTTGCTAAAGTGCCCCTGTGGGAGCAAAAACGTGCTAAATTGCCCTCTAGAAATAAAAATATATGCTAAAGTGCCCTCTTGGGAGCAGAAATATGTGCTAAGTGCCCTCTAGGAGTCAAACTCATGCTAAAGTGCCCTCTTCAGTAGCAAAGACAGGCCTTTTATGCATTACATCCTGTATGTATTGAACCTCATAGAGGTCAGTGTGCAGCCGTGTGGTTTAACGTGTCTCTATCTGCTTTAACCTTCATATACAGCAGGTTTTGAACCAACATGGCAGCAGCCGTGTGGTTTAACGTGTTTCTATCTGCTTTAACCTTCATATACAGCAGGTTTTGAGCCAACATGGCAGCAGCCGTGTCTCTGCTGCTGTGTGGGACGCTGCTCTGTGGCTTTTTCCTCCTGAACAAGACGCCCCAGCAGCAACGAGTCAAAAAACCCAACTTCATCATCATCCTGGCTGATGATATGGGATGGGCTGACCTGGACGTGAACCAGCCTGAAGAGAAGAGAAACAACACACCCAACCTCAACCTGATGGCCCTGCAGGGACTGAGGTACTATCACCTGGGTTTATTAAGTTATTACTGTTGGTATGGCTGCATGAAATATGAAACATGTCTGTTACACTGGAGTCATTTCAGCTTAAGGCAGAAACTCTAGAAGGTCAGAAACATTAGAGAATTATACATTTATATGCAGCAATCTGGTGAGATTTAAGAGAAAAATCAATAAGCTATAGATTATCAATAACCTATCTATTAT
The DNA here is from genome assembly GCA_030544235.1 of Lepturacanthus savala. NCBI lineage: Eukaryota > Metazoa > Chordata > Actinopteri > Scombriformes > Trichiuridae > Lepturacanthus > Lepturacanthus savala. The sequence continues at coordinate 26,007,739 of CM060471.1, read as the reverse complement.
TGTTTAATATCAGCTATAGACTAAATGTGATAAATAGATAACATGTGTTTTAAAATGCCCTCTATGAGTCAAAACACATGCAAAACTGCCCTCTAGAAATAATGTGTGTTAAAGTGCCCTCTAGAAATAAGAATGTGTGCTAAAGTGCCCTCTAGAAATAAGAATGTGTGTTAAAGTGCCCTCTAGAAATAAGAATGTGTGTTAAAGTGCCCTCTAGAAATAAGAATGTGTGTTAAAGTGCCCTCTAGAAATAAGAATGTGTGTTAAAGTGCCCTCTAGAAATAAGAATGTGTGTTAAAGTGCCCTCTAGAAATAATGTGTGTTAAAGTGCCCTCTAGAAATAAGAATGTGTGCTAAAGTGCCCTCTAGAAATAAGAATGTGTGTTAAAGTGCCCTCTAGAAATAAGAATGTGTGTTAAAGTGCCCTCTAGAAATAAGAATGTGTGTTAAAGTGCCCTCTAGAAATAAGAATGTGTGTTAAAGTGCCCTCTAGAAATAAGAATGTGTGTTAAAGTGCCCTCTAGAAATAAGAATGTGTGTTAAAGTGCCCTCTAGAAATAAGAATGTGTGCTAAAGTGCCCTCTAGAAATAAGAATGTGTGTTAAAGTGCCCTCTAGAAATAAGAATGTGTGCTAAAGTGCCCTCTAGAAATAAGAATGTGTGTTAAAGTGCCCTCTAGAAATAAGAATGTGTGTTAAAGTGCCCTCTAGAAATAAGAATGTGTGTTAAAGTGCCCTCTAGAAATAAGAATGTGTGCTAAAGTGCCCTCTAGAAATAAGAATGTGTGCTAAAGTGCCCTCTAGAAATAAAATGTGTGCTAAAGTGCCCTCTAGAAGTAAGAATGTGTGTTAAAGTGCCCTCTAGAAATAAGAATGTGTGTTAAAGTGCCCTCTAGAAATAAGAATGTGTGTTAAAGTGCCCTCTAGAAATAAGAATGTGTGTTAAAGTGCCTTCTAGGAACACAAAATGTGTGCTAAATTGCCCTCTATAAGTCAAAAAGTCTTAAAGTGCCCTCTATGAGTCAACACATGTGCTAAATTGCCCTCTAGAAATAAAAATGTCACAAAAATCACTATTAATGTATAATATCAGACAGATTGAGCAGTTTTTTTCTAGATTTTAGTCAATTTATTGACTAAAATTAAAGAAAATATTTGTCTTGTTTTCTTAAAATGACCCAAATAAGAAAAAAAATGAAATAATCTAAATGATCAGCCAGTAGAATAAAATAATTCTACTCAATATTGGACTAATTGGACCAAAAACAAGATATTTTCACCTGTTGTAATTCTAGTTTTTTGCAGTTTTATCTGTTCTAAATGGATCTTAAAGGGATATTTTATATTTTTCTAGTTTTTAACATCTTAACATGTTAGTGGACAAATCTGCAATTTAGCACATGTGTCTGATTATTGATTATTGATCAATGAGAAATAGCCTCAATAACCAGTAACTGTTTTCCTGCAGACTGACAGACTTCCACTCTCCAGCCTCCACCTGTTCTCCGTCCCGTGCCTCCGTCCTGACGGGTCGCTACGGCCTGAGGAACGGCGTGACCCATAACTTCGCTGTGGGCTCCGTGGCCGGTCTGCCTCTGTCCGAGGTGACGTTTCCTCAGCTGCTGCAGCAGGACGGTTATTACACCGCCATGATCGGGAAGTGGCACCTCGGCCACAGCGGACCCTACAGTCCAACTAACAGAGGTAGAGCAGCGTTTACTCAACAGGCTTCACCATCAACTCCTGCTAAAGTAGGGTCCTAAAGCTAAAATGCATGCTAAGTGGCCTCTATGATCCAAAACGTGCTAAAATGACATCTACGGGGCAAAACAAGTGCCTTCTAGGAGCTGAAATGTGTGTAAAAGTGCATTCTTAGGTGCTAAACAGCATGATAAAATGTCCTCATGGGAGGAAAAGGCATCTAAAAGTGCACTTTTGGGTGCTTTAAAGTGTAAAATTGTGATTTGGGTCCAAATAAAAGTGTATAAAAGTGCTTTTGGGTGCTAAAAGTGTGTGAAAATGCACCTTTGGGTGCTAAAAAGTCTAAAAGTGTGCTTTTGGGTGCTAAAAAGCATGATAAAGTGCCCTCTCGGGAGGAAAAGGCATCTAAAAGTGCACTTTTGGGTGCTAAAAAGTGTAAAAGTGTGGTTTGGGTGCTAAAAAGTGTATAAAAGTGCACTTTTGGGTGGAAAAGGCATTTAAAAATGCACTTTTGGGTACTAAAAGTGTATAAAAGTGTGCTTTTGGGTGCTAAAAAGTGTATAAAAGTGCACTTTTGGGTGGAAAAGGCATTTAAAAATGCAATTTGGGTGCTAAAAAGTGTATAAAAGTGCACTTTTGGGTGGAAAAGGCATTTAAAAATGCACTTTTGGGTGCTAAAAAGTGTAAAAGTGTGCTTTTGGGTGCTAAAAAGTGTATAAAAGTGCACTTTTGGGTGGAAAAGGCATTTAAAAATGCACTTTTTGGTACTAAAAGTGTATAAAAGTGCACTTTTGGGTGCTAATAAGTGTAAAAGTGTGCTTTTGGGTGCTAAAAAGTATGTAAAACTGGACTCTTGGGTGTTAAAAAGCATGATAAACTGCCCTTTTGGGTGCTAAAAAGTGTTTTAAAGTGCCTTCTAGCAGCTAAAACGTGTGCTTAAGTGCCCTCTAGGAACCAAAAGACATGTTAAAGTGCCCTTTAGGGATCTGAACAGCATGTAAAACTGCACTCTCTGAGCCAAAACATGTCCTAAAGTGCCCATTGGGAGCAAAAATGTTCCCTAAGTTCCCTCTAGAAGCCAAAATGTGTGTAAAAGTACACACGTAGGGGCTAAAAAGTGCTAAAGTAACTAAAAACATGTTGAAGTGTCTTCTAGGAGCTGAATTGTGTGCTAAAGTGTCCTCTAGTTAGAAAAAAGCATCTAAAATTGCCTTTTTAGATGCTAAAACATGCTAAAGTAGCCTCTTGGGAGCTAAAAAGTGTGCTAACATAAAATCTAGGAGCCAAAATGCTTCCACATTTTAAAAAGTGCATCTGCAACATAAAAGGATCAGATATGAGTGTTTTATCTCCTGCAGCAACATCCTCCAGGTTCACTGCTGCTATCAGTGTGTTTTTCTGTTTTTTCAGTCTAAACAGACTCCTGCAGCTGTTTTTTTTGTGAGAACAGACTTTGTTCTTGACTCTTCACCTACAGCTGATTCAACAGCCTCCACCTCTCATCCCTCCTCATAATAAAAAATGATCATTTTAACCGTTTTCTCAGGAGTTATTCTTCAATTAAAGACCAAATTAAAGCCAAAGTGCCAGTTAAAGTTCCCTCTAGAAGCCTAAATGTGTGTAAAAGTACACATTTAGGAGCTAAAAATGTCCTCTCAGGAGCCAGAATCTGTGCTAAATGTCCTCTAGGGAGCTAAAAAACCTGTAAAAGTGTCTTTGGGAGATAAAAACTGTGTAAAATTGTCCTCTTGGAGCTAAAAAACCTGCTAAATTGCCTTTAAGGAGCTAAAAAGCAGATAAAAGTTCTAACATTTTAGTCACTTTTAGTCACTGCACTCTTCAGGTGTGTCCAGGTGGTTAAAATCAGAATCATCTATAAAAACATGTGATATCCTGTTTCTTGTGTCCTGGTCAGGGTTTGACTACTACCTGGGCGTTCCCTACAGCAACGACATGGGCTGCACCGACACACCTGGATATGACCTGCCCAGGTGTTCACCCTGTGATTCACCTGCACCTCCACTGACCAGGTATTTACCCTGTGACTCACCTGGACCTCCACTGACCAGGTGTTCACCCTGTGACTCACCTGCACCTCCACTGACCAGGTATTTACCCTGTGATTCACCTGCACCTCCACTGACCAGGTATTTACCCTGTGACTCACCTGGACCTCCACTGACCAGGTATTTACCCTGTGATTCACCTGCACCTCCACTGACCAGGTGTTCACCCTGTGACTCACCTGGACCTCCACTGACCAGGTGTTCACCCTGTGACTCACCTGGACCTCCACTGACCAGGTGTTCACCCTATGACTCACCTGGACCCCCTCTGACCAGGTGTTCACCATGTGACTCACCTGGACCTCCACTGACCAGGTGTTCACCCTGTGACTCACCTGGACCTCCACTGACCAGGTGTTCACCCTGTGACTCACCTGGACCTCCACTGACCAGGTATTTACCCTGTGACTCACCTGCACCTCCACTGACCAGGTGTTCACCCTGTGACTCACCTGCACCTCCATTGACCAGGTGTTCACCCTGTGACTCACCTGGACCTCCACTGACCAGGTGTTCACCCTATGACTCACCTGGACCTCCACTGACCAGGTGTTCACCCTATGACTCACCTGCACCTCCATTGACCAGGTGTTCACCCTGTGACTCACCTGCACCTCCACTGACCAGGTATTTACCCTGTGACTCACCTGGACCTCCACTGACCAGGTGTTCACCATGTGACTCACCTGCACCACCACTGACCAGGTGTTCACCCTGTGACTCACCTGGACCTCCACTGACCAGGTGTTCACCCTGTGACTCACCTGGACCTCCACTGACCAGGTGTTCACTATGTGACTCACCTGCACCTCCACTGACCAGGTGTTCACCCTGTGACTCACCTGGACCTCCACTGACCAGGTGTTCACCCTGTGACTCACCTGGACCTCCACTGACCAGGTGTTCACCCTGTGACTCACCTGCACCTCCACTGACCAGGTGTTCACTCTATGACTCACCTGCACCTCCACTGACCAGGTGTTCACCCTGTGACTCACCTGGACCTCCACTGACCAGGTGTTCACCATGTGACTCACCTGGACCTCCACTGACCAGGTGTTCACCCTGTGACTCACCTGGACCTCCACTGACCAGGTGTTCACCCTATGACTCACCTGGACCTCCACTGACCAGGTGTTCACCCTGTGACTCACCTGGACCTACACTGACCAGGTGTTCACCCTGTGACTCACCTGCACCTCCACTGACCAGGTGTTCACTCTATGACTCACCTGCACCTCCACTGACCAGGTGTTCACTCTATGACTCACCTGCACCTCCACTGACCAGGTGTTCACCCTGTGACTCACCTGGACCTCCACTGACCAGGTGTTCACCATGTGACTCACCTGGACCTCCACTGACCAGGTGTTCACCCTGTGACTCACCTGGACCTCCACTGACCAGGTGTTCACCCTGTGACTCACCTGCACCTCCACTGACCAGGTGTTCACCCTATGACTCACCTGGACCCCCTCTGACCAGGTGCGGCTCCTTCTTAAAGGCACAGCGACCCGGCAGCTGCAGCTTATTATGTGAATTATATGAAGTTTGAACAATAACAAGAAAGAGATTTAAATCAAATCCTCACGTTTGATTGGATAACAGGAAAGTGGGCGGAGCTTATGACATTTTATATATACACACCTGAGTGTTACATGTTTAAAACAAAGCTGCTGCTGTGTTTTATATCTTTATATTTAATTCCTTATATATATATTTAATATTTTATGTAGAGGTGGAGGCTGTTTGTCCAGACTGGCTCTTCCTCTGGTTGAAAACAGCAGCATCGTGGATCAACCTCTGGACCTGTGGACTCTAACAGGCCGCTATAAATCTGCTGCTGTCAGAGCCATCAACAACGCCAGGTACACGATAAATAATAAACAATAAACAATAAACATCTGAGTGTTTGAGGTTGAAAACCACCTGTAAATCATGGGTCAGTAGCCCAGTTTATTTATGGAGCAGTGAAGTAGAATTGCTGTTTTAGTCTTAATATTATCACAAAAATGCAGAAATGTACAGATGAATGTTTTCTCTGTGCGCTTGAAATCAATAATAAACGTCTGTGTGTTATAGGAAAACATGTTTATTCATAAAAACGTGACATTTACAGCCTTAAAGTTGTGTTTTCATGGCTTAAAAACACTCGAGGATGAACAGAAATGTGCTTTTACAGTATAAAACAGTTAGAATATCATGGAAATGTCAGGTTCTTTCACCAATAATTCTAATTTTAATTTGTTGGAAGCCAAAACTTATGCAAAGTTAAATAAATACATCAATCTATAATCTACCAGTTTCACTTTATGAACAGATTTATGGAATAAAACTCACTTTTCCTTTATATTCTTACTTATTTTTCTCATGTTACACATTCAGTTGTTATATTTCCTTTAAAAATTAGACTTTTTTCTAATAAAAATGCAGAATGTTGCTGCTAAAATATTATTATAGATAAATAAATTGAATTTTTAGACTTGATTCCTGTTTATTTGGATTCTTTGACCTTAATAATGTTCAGTTACATTAATTAACCTTAATTAATTAACATTAATATACCCATTAAACATATCATTGGTTATTATACACTACAAAAAAATGAAATCTTAAGTGAAAATATTGTGTTTTTAGTAGAATTTTCAAGTTTTTTTTCTTGATTTAATCGTATTTTTTTAAGAAGCGTCTGAATTTACCCAAATCAGGAAAAAAAAGCTTAAAATATTCTAAATTATCTGCAAAAGGAATAAAATAATTTCACTAAATATCGGCCTAATTATCCCAAAAACAAGATTATTATTATTATAATGACACTCAACAAATTAATATTCATAGTTTTAACAGGAAAAAACACATTTAATCTAATTTATGAGCAAATCTTGACATAAATAAGAAATTTAAACTCATGAAAACAAACAAAAACACTTATTTTTGTTCAGCGTACAATTAATTATCAATTAATTAAAATAAAGTTCAAAGTTCAAAATCAATACCTTTGATCCAAAATAACAAAATACTCATATTTACACATTTAGTTATTTTGATAGTCGTTAATTTAGCTTTAAACTGTTGATTATTTTGAATAAATAGAATTTTTAGACTTGATTCCTGTTTATTTGGATTCTTTAACTTTAATAATATTCATTTACACCAACTTTATTATTATAGTTACAACAGTAGAAGTAAAATTATGGGTTTTATTGAGTTGTTTTCAGGTATTTTAACAAAATAAACGAATTTATTCCTCTGATTTTAAGCTCCTTTCAAATTAAAACACATTTGTGTCCTTTAACTCATCTACTAAACCTTAATATATTAATTATTTTGCTGCTATTTGTGTAAATATTTGGTTATAAATAAGTGTCACATTACAAAGCTGCTACCACAGAAAATATCATATAATAAACCTGCAGACTGACTATTTCAGATAGAATTACAGCAGCAGAAGTAAAGTTATGGGTTTTATTGAGTTGTTTTCAGGTATTTTGACAAAATAAATGAATTTATTCCTCTGATTTTAAGCTACTTTCACATTAAAACACATATTTGTGGCAGATCTTGCAGTAAAAATGTCCTTTAACTCGTCTTTTATACCCTAAATTATAATTCATGATGTTAAATTAGACATTTTTCAATGCAGTTTATTGTAAAAGATGCTCACTGGAAATAAAACTTAGAAAAATCAAACTAACAAACCATGAATCGCTGATTAAATGTCACATTACAAAGCTGCTAATACAGAAAATATGATATAATAAACCTGTTGACTGACTATTTCAGATAGAATTACAGCAGTAGAAGTAAAATTATGGGTTTTATTGAGTTGTTTTCAGGTATTTTGATAAAATAAATGAATTTATTCCTCTGATTTTAACCTCTTTTCACACATTAGTGTCAGATCTTGCAGTAAAATCGTCCTTTAACTCGTCTCCGACCTGGATCTTTGTGTTTTATTCATGCTGCAGCAGTAGAAACTCACTGAGAATGAATATATGAGGAGAAAAACCTGTTTCTGAGCCAAACGAGCCTGAATAGAGAAAACAAGCAGCTCAGAATGTGTCAGAATGTCGTCGACTGACTCAGCAGGTTGTTGTTTTTACTTCAGGGGGAAACTGAGAATGTTAGAAAATCCAGAAAAAACTGCTGAAAGAACAAACTGTGGTGAATTTAACCAGTTAAAACCAGCTTTATTTATCAGTTTTCCTGCTGTAAATGATCATAAATGTTAAATATCTGGATATAATGGATTTAAACCTGGAATAAAATAAATCTACAACATGTGAGGTGACTATAGACGAGTCAGAATCTATTTATGTTGCTGTTATAGAGACAATAGAGGCAGAATGTTGAATAAATAATCTATAAAACTTTATTTAAAACTTAAAATAAGAACAAACTGACCCAAATCAGAGTTTACAAGTTGTATTTACCCCATAAATCTGTCTTTAATAGAGGACTGCAATGATAAATTGGTGTAATATTCCTTTAATATATAGATTTATATATAAGAAACAGTTTCATCAGAAATCAGTTTCACCTGATCTAATAAATCTAACATGGTGTGTTTTACTAGAGATGAAATAAAAAAAAACTTTATTTAAAACTTAAAACTAGACCAAACAAACCCAAAAAAGAGGTCAAAGGTCAATTATTAGTCCATAAAATGCTATAAATCCCACTGAGGATCATTATAGAACATGAAGATTATAAAGGAGACAATTAACTACTACATATATTAAACTATTTAAACTATTTTATTTCATATATTTGTCCTTTTACATCATATTTTTATCTAATATTTTTGCCTTATTTGTGTTTTCTTACCTAATTCTTCGTCTTTTTTATTCTCATTTATTTTTAAACATTTTCTTTTAGCTCATATTTTTGTTTTTTTTGTCATATTTTGTCATGTGTCTATGAATTAAATAAGATAATTCAAGATAATTCTACTCGGTTGTTTTACTACACATGTTAAAAAGGAGATTATAAAGGAGCCAATTAAATAATCACACAAACAGCTCAAATCTACATTAAATCTGTAGTTTTACTACAGATAAAACACTTTATTTATTGTTGGAGCTGAGGTTTAATACTGGGATTAATGAAGAAAACTCAATGTGAACCTGGATCAGGAGGATTTAACAGGATTTAACAGGATTTAACAGGATTTAACAGGTTAAAATAAGAATAAATCGACTTTTTATCTCATATTCTGGGCGTTTTATCCCCTAATTCTGACTTTCTATCTTAAATTCTTTAAAAGACATTAAATAAGTAAAATTATCTGCCAACAGAATAAGAGGATTCAACATAATTCTACTCATTATTGTGATAAATGAACTAAATACAAGATATTTATTGAAAATGCATTTACATAGTTGAATGATGTTTGCACTAAAATACTTAATTTATTGTTGGAGCTGATAATTTAATTTTTAATACTGGGATTAATGGATAAAACTCAACAATGAAGCTCAATTAAGAGGATTTTAGGAGTTTAACGGGTTAAAAAATGAGAAAACTGATAATTTCAGATGTTTTTATGTAATAAACAGTTTAAATCTATGACGTCGTGGTTCATTCGTTCCAGGACTCGGTCTCTACAGGTTCTGCTGCTGGAATCTGTTTTTTTTAGTTGAGTTTGTTTTAGTTTGAGTTTTATCTGATCAGAGATGATTATCAGTCAAACACTGTTGAAACCAAACCGTGTTCATTGATGGGAGGAGGTATTTAAAGAAGCTCAAACCGTGTTCCAGACATGTCCCACATTCCTCTGAGGAAAAGTTGAACGTAGTTCTACACCAGGAGTTTAGAATCCATCAGATACCTGCAAATATTAAACCTCCATGTGGAATCACAGCACAATATTTACCTTCAATGTCAGAAAATGACCCAACTTTACTGATAATAATGTTTAATTTACACCTGTTAATGATGACACCTGCTCTATATAATCAAATAATTTTAAAAAGTCAGTAAAAATATGTGATATAATCTGTTTGGACATTAAACGTGTCCTGTTATTTATTTTAAATAATGATATTATTATATATTATAATAAATTATCCCTTTATTTCTTATTTAATTGATTTTGTTATTTTTTCTATATTTATTTCCTATTATTCATCTAATTATTTGGCTGTTTAATGCGTATTTGTACTGAAAACAAAATAAAAAGTAAAAAAAAAAAAAAACTTAAAATTAAAAAAATCATAAAATAATATATATTTTTTTAAAAAATACACTAAAATGAACCTTTTTTCAATGAATTGGAACAAAATCAAAATGAAAGCCTATTAATTAACTACCTCCCATCATCCTGCTGTAATGAGCTGTATCTCTGCAGGAGGCGGGGTCAGCCGTACCTTCTCTACCTGGCGTTGGCTCACATGCACGTTCCCCTGGCTCCGCCCCCTTCCTGTCCCACCTGTGGCCTACCTGCCAGCAGCCTGTATGCAGCCAGCCTGCAGCAGATGGACGAGCTGGTTGGTGCCGTTAAAACGGCGGCTGATGATGCAGAGAAAGATGACACGCTCATCTGGTTCACTGGTACCTCGCTACTTCCTGTTTACTGTTTACTACTTCCTGTTTACTGTTTACTGCTTCCTGTTTACTGCTTCCTGTTTACTACTTCCTGGTTCCTGTTTACTGCTTCCTGTTTACTGCTTCCTGTTTACTACTTCCTGTTTACTGTTTACTACTTCCTGTTTACTGCTTCCTGTTTACTACTTCCTGTTTACTGTTTACTACTTCCTGTTTACTGCTTCCTGTTTACTGTTTACTGCTTCCTGTTTACTGCTTCCTGTTTACTGCTTCCTGCTTCCTGTTTACTGCTTCCTGTTTACTGCTTCCTGTTTCCTGTTTACTACTTCCTGGTTCCTGTTACTGCTTCCTGTTTCCTGCTTCCCATTTAGTGTTTCCTGCTTCCTGTTTACTGCTTCCTGTTTACTGCTTCCTGTTTACTGCTTCCTCTTTACTGCTTCCTGTTTACTGCTTCTTGTTTACTGCTTCCTGTTTACTGCTTCCTGTTTACTGCTTCCTGTTTACTACTTCCTGTTTACTGTTTACTGCTTCCCGTTTACTGCTTCCTGTTTACTACTTCCTGTTTACTGCTTCCTGTTTAATGCTTCCTGTTTACTACTTCCTGTTTACTGCTTCCCGTTTACTGCTTCCTGTTTACTACTTCCTGTTTACGGCTTCCTGTTTAGTGTTTCCTGTTTACTGCTTCCTGTTTCCTGTTTAAAGTTTCCTGCTTCCTGTTTCTGTTTCCATAGCAACAGTGATAGTATTTTATACTCATAAGACTAGACTACAATATACACTACTATATTATATTATATTATAACTAGACTAACTCTCTGCTGTATATTTAGGTGATAATGGATATTATATTATATTATAGTATATTATATTATATTATAACTAGACTAACTCTGCTGTATATTTAGGTGATAATGGATATTATATTATATTATATTATAGTATATTATATTATATTATAACTAGACTAACTCTGCTGTATATTTAGGTGATAATGGATATTATATTATATTATATTATATTATAACTAGACTAACTCTGCTGTATATTTAGGTGATAATGGATATTATATTATATTATACTATATTATATTATATTATATTATATTATATTATAACTAGACTAACTCTGCTGTATATTTAGGTGATAATGGACCGTGGGAAGTGAAGTGTCAGTTTGCAGGAAGTGTTGGACCATTTAAAGGAAAGTGGCAGACCAGCAGAGGTAAATAAATAAATAATAATAATATAATTATCTGCATGGAAACTTGTTTGATGTTTGTTTCTAACAGTCAGAACAAATCGAGTCTGGTTCAAGCTTTAAGTTGATGTTTAATCCCTGATGCTCTGCATCTTGTTGCTGTGAATCCTTCCATATCACAGCTGCATGTCTCTGTGTTTCCTGTGTAATGAGGTGGGGGGTCAGCGAAGAGGACGACCTGGGAGGGAGGTCACAGGGTTCCTGCTGTGGTTCACTGGCCTGGTGTGATCCCTGCTAACAGCAGCAGCTCCGCTCTGCTCAGGTTAGTTTAGAACAGAGAAAACATCTGGATAACTAGAAACTAATAGAACTAAAAATATGAAACATCCAGATGTTCATCACTGCATTTACTAGATTATACATGTTAAATTAACTCATCAATATGATAATGAAGCTGTTTAGTTTGTGAAAAACATGTTTTATGATCATTTTAAATCAGAACTGAGGTTTTTTTTAGTTATTGATTCTATTTCTCATTGATCAATAATCAATAATCAGACACTTGACTGAAGCAGATTCATCCACTAACATGTTAAGATGTTAAAAACTAGAAAAATATAAAATATCCCTTTAATTTATATTTAGAACAGATAAAAATGAGATTAATTATTGATTATTGATAATCTATAACTGATATTATACATTAATAGTGATTATTGATCATCTATAACTGATATTATACATTAATAGTGATTATTGATCATCTATAACTGATATTATACATTAATAGTGATTATTGATCATCTATAACTGATATTATACATTAATAGTGATTATTGATCATCTATAACTGATATTATACATTAATAGTGATTATTGATCATCTATAACTGATATTATACATTAATAGTGATTATTGATAATCTATAACTGATATTATACATTAATAGTGATTATTGATCATCTATAACTGATATTATACATTAATAGTGATTATTGATCATCTATAACTGATATTATACATTAATAGTGATTATTGATCATCTATAACTGATATTATACATTAATAGTGATTATTGATCATCTATAACTGATATTATACATTAATAGTGATTATTGATAATCTATAACTGATATTATACATTAATAGTGATTATTGATCATCTATAACTGATATTATACATTAATAGTGATTATTGATCATCTATAACTGATATTATACATTAATATTGATTATTGATCATCTATAACTGATATTATACATTAATATTGATTATTAATAATCTATATCTTCATTATTTCCATCTCAATCTCTCCAGTTTTCTGTATTTAGATGTTTTCTACTAACTTCCTGCTCTAATCATCTTTCTCTTATTTCCTCCTCCATCAGTGGTCTGGACATATTTCCGACCCTCTTGTCTCTGGCTGGAGTTTCGCCGCCGTCCGACAGACGATACGACGGCGTTGACGCGTCCAGAGTTCTGCTGCAGGCTGATCAGACGGGTCGGGAGGTAGCGACCGACAGAGACACGTTACCGCAGCGTTTCAGCGTTGACGGGTTTAGAGACGTGGTTAAAACTCCTCTTTTCTCTCGTAGTTTCTGTTCCACCCAAACAGCGGAGCTGCAGGGAGGTTTGGTGACCTGCAGACAGTCCGAGCAGGAAAATACAAAGCGTTCTACCTCACTGGTACGTTCAACTGATTAGAATAATAATAATCACACACACACACACACACACCTGCCTCCACCTGTGCTTTCAGGTGCAGCAGAGGCGTGTGGCGGTGCAACAGGAAGTCCTCAGCTCCACGACCCGCCGCTGATATTCAACGTGGAACGCGACGAGGCCGAGGCCACGCCCCTGGACGCCGGGACGGACGAATACCTGGCGGCTGCAGCGACGGTCGCCGCCGCCAGGGAGCGGCTGCTGTGGGACGTCGCCACCGACCCGACGCTGTCAACAGCTGATTATAGAACCGACCGGTCAGCTGAACCCTGCTGTGACCCCACACAACATGTCTGTAGATGCAGGAGGAGGAAGAATGATGAAGAGGAGGAAACAGACTGGTGAAGAGGAGGAAACAGACTGATGAAGAGGAGGAAACAGGCTGATGAAGAGGAGGAAACAGACTGATGAAGAGGAGGAAACAGGATGATGAAGAGGAGGAAACAGACTGATGAAGAGGAGGAAACAGACTGATGAAGAGGAGGAAACAGGATGATGAAGAGGAGGAAACAGGCTGATGAAGATGAGGAAACAGGCTGATGAAGATGAGGAAACAGGCTGATGAAGAGGAGGAAACAGACTGATGAAGAGGAGGAAACAGACTGATGAAGAGGAGGAAACAGGATGATGAAGAGGAGGAAACAGGCTGATGAAGAGGAGGAAACAGGCTGATGAAGAGGAGGAAACAGGATGATGAAGAGGAGGAAACAGGATGATGAAGAGGAGGAAACAGGATGATGAAGAGGAGGAAACAGACTGATGAAGAGGAGGAAACAGACTGATGAAGAGGAGGAAACGGGATGATGAAGAGGGGGAAACAGACTGATGAAGAGGAGGAAACAGACTGATGAAGAGGAGGAAACAGACTGATGAAGAAGAGGAAACGGGATGATGAAGAGGAGGAAACAGACTGATGAAGAGGAGGAAACAGACTGATGAAGAGGAGGAAACAGGCTGATGAAGAGGAGGAAACAGACTGATGAAGAGGAGGAAACAGACTGATGAAGAGGAGGAAACAGGATGATGAAGAGGAGGAAACAGACTGATGAAGAGGAGGAAACAGACTGATGAAGAGGAGGAAACAGGATGATGAAGAGGAGGAAACAGACTGATGAAGAGGAGGAAACAGGATGATGAAGAGGAGGAAACAGGATGATGAAGATGAGCCACCTGCTGAACTCGTGTCCTGTTGCTGTTTGTTTGTAGAATAACTTGTTTGGAGGAAGTTCAACATCCACAAAAAAACAAGCAGGACAAACTTTGGACAGAGAGCAGGAGGTCAGAGGTCAGAGGTCAGTCACTCTGGAAAAGTTGTTTCAGTTTAAGGCAGAAAAAAATAGGAAATTATGCCTTTAAATACAGAGTAAAATCAATAAGATATAGATGATCAATAATCACTAATTAATATCATTTTTCTCTTGATTTTCGTCAGTTTCTTTTATTTTTAATGAAAATATTCGTCTTATTTTCTTAAATCAAGACTAAATTGACTCAAATCAGGAAAAAAATGATTAAAATAAACTAAATTATCTGTCGGTTTAATAAGATAATTGGACCAAATATAGATTTTTCCACCTTTTCCAGTTCAGATCAACTCATCAATTACTAATTAATCTCATTTTATTTAGACTCTGTTATTTCTTAATTAAATGTCGTGTTATTGTAATTCTTACTTTTTTTAATCTCGTATTTGTGACTTTTTTTCCTATTTATTCTGGTTTTAAAAACAAAAAAAAACTCCAAACGAGCAAATTTAAATCCAGATACTTCATGTTAATATTGGACTAATTGTACCAATATAATAAAGACACAGGAATTAAACACAGCAGAGGTTGAACTGCAGCTTTAATGATGTAGTTTATTATTAAAGCAGCTCAGTGTAACTGTGTCCTAACAGCGCCCCCTGTGGCAGCTTAATGGCATTACATGTTATTACAACAGTAATATAATAGAAATGTTATATTTATATGTATATATACACATTATACACAGTAAAAATCCTCCACATATGTGTAATATTTCCAAAAAGAGTACATCAAAAAATAATAATAATAAAAATAACCAGAATTAACAAGTTCAGCATCAAATAAAATCCAAGAAGCTGTAGTTTGGAGAAAATTCACATTTAAACGTCACCACTTCCTGTTACTTTAATAAGTATCACAGCTGCGTTTTCAAGTAATACTTACTGCATTGATTAGGATTAAATAGTGTTGTTATCACGCTGATCAATGACATTTAATGCCCACTGGAAATCAAGGAGAGGTTTATTTTTATTACCGAAAAACAAAAAGCTCCAATGATGGAAGGAAATCTGACTCTTTACGTTTATTTTTAATTCATTTATATCAATAAATAGTTTCACTCTCAAATTATCAATGACTTGTTTTCGCTTTTATATTCTGATATTCACAATAAAATGCTAAAAAAAATCAATAGATTGGAAATTTATTGACTCAAAGTTGGTTTGAATTGACAAATAAATATATATAAACGTTTTAAAATCCAGTTCATGTCTCTATAAATGTTCATGTTGGTTTCTTGTTGTTTTAAAGTTTATTTTTATGACGTTTTCTTGACAAAAATCTACATTTTTGTGATATTTTTTGACAGGAAATGTCAAATGTTGAAGCTGAAACAGAAGGAAGATGAAATATTTAAAAAATTATTGTTGTTTTTTTGGTTTAAAACTAAAAAAAAATGCACAAAATTGTGATTTTTAAAAAATCAATTATACAAATAGACTTTTAAATCACAAGAAACCAACATGTACATTTATAGAGACCTGATCAATGCTCCTTAAAACTGGATTTTAATATATATATAAATATATATATCAATTTAAAGACAGTTTTAAAAGCATTCATGTCTATAAATGTTCAAATGTTGGTTTCTTGTTATTTTAAAGTCCAGTTTTATAATATTTTCTTTACAAAAATCACCATTTTTACGATATTATATATTATTATTATATACAAATCGACTTTTAAATAACAAGAACTGTATTTTAAAATGATTTATTTATATATATTTATGTATTTATTCTCAAATCAAATCAGCTTTAAGCCAATAAATAAAAAAAATAAAAAATGTTGACATTATTTGTCATATATATAGTGTTTAATATAATATCAGTGAATAAACCAAACAGTTAATAATTTCATAATTTAATTTATAATAATTAATAATAATAATACAAATAAAAATATGAAGGAAAAAAGTTTAATTATTTTACAGAAAAATTAGGAAAAATGAAGATTATCGTCCTAAAACTCAAATATTTACTTTATGAACTGAAAAATCTCCAGGATTAATTTCCTCCTATTTCTTTCATATTTAATTATAAGGACTCACTGATATTTCTATTAAACACTGCTGTGTATAGTTAAATAAAGTAAAATAAACTGATTTCCCTCCTCATGTTGTTTTTATCCTAGTAATGAACATGTTTCTGGAGGATTCAGTGAATCTGGTCCAGTTTGGATCCATCGTTGTTGCAGCAGTAAATGTTTCTGTCGTCAGCGTTTCTTTACAATTATTATTAAAAAAACACAAAAAAGAAGAAATAAAAGTCTAACACTTGTGGTTTTATGGTGAAATGAACCTGTTGAGAACATCTGGAATATCCGAGTCCATCCTGCCTGAAAGCAGAGGTTCTGGTCTAGTCCTGGTCCAGGTCCTGGTCCGGTCCTGGTTCAGGTCTGGCCGCTGACCGGTGGGAACTCGTTCTCGTCGTCCAGACAGACCGGACCTTCAGCGAACTCGTGCTCTGGAATCACGTCTCCTCTGTGAGCTCCTCCGTCCTCTGAGTAACCTGAAGGAAAAACACGGCAATAATCTACGAATGTGACGGATTTAAACCTTCAATTCATTATTTAACTGCAGAGCTTTAGAGAAAACAGCTAATTATAAGTTTAATTAACTCTCCTGCTGTGTTAATTACCAAAAAAGTTGATGATATTTAATTATTAACTCCATTAATAACGATTCTATCAATATTTAATACAAGCAGATAATGGTTTTAAACGTTTTAAAAATCATCAATTACAATTTAAACAGTTGTTTAAAAGATTTAAATTAATACAAATTAAATAAAATTAAATACTAATAATGCTTAAATATGACTTTTTCCTGTTTTTAAAAGATCATCAAACTTTAAAACCTGTAACAAACAGGAGGATTAAAGTAATTTACTGTGATTTAAGAGAACATCAACTATCAATAATATTAATGTATTCACCCATCAGCGTGGTGGAGGAGGGCGGGGTCGAAGGCAGCGCCACCGTGGCAGCGTATGATTGGCCGGTCGGCTGAGGTGACTCCGCCTCCTCTGGTTTGTCGTCGTCCTTCTGCTCCGGCTGCTCCTCGCTGCCGTCAAACATCCTGTAGTTACAGCATGAAACTGTCATTAAAACAGGAAGAAGAAGCTGGGAAACAACACCAGAACAAAGGTCAAAGGTCACCTGTGTTTCTGGACCAGGACACACTCTCCTCCGTCCTGTGGGTCCAGGTTGTAGATGTAGAGGAATCCGTCTGAAGAAGCTACGAGCAGGCGAGGAAGCTTCTGAATACTGGACAATTAAAGAGAATTAAAACGGAATTAAAACGGAATTAAAATATAATTAAAAGAGAATTAAAACGGAATTAAAATATAATTAAAAGAGAATTAAAAAAGAATTAAAACTGAATTAAAAGAGAATTAAAACTGAATTAAAACTGAATTAAAATATAATTAAAAGAGAATTAAAATATAATTAAAAGAGAATTAAAATATAATTAAAAGAGAATTAAAATATAATTAAAAGAGAATTAAAATATAATTAAAAGAGAATTAAAACGGAATTAAAAGAGAATTAAAATATAATTAAAAGAGAATTAAAATATAGTTAAAAGAGAATTAAAAATAATTAAAACTGAATTAAAAGAGAATTAAAACAGAATTAAAACTGAATTAAAATATAATTAAAAGAGAATTAAAACGGAATTAAAACTGACTTAAAAGAGAATTAAAACGGAATTAAAATATAATTAAAAGAGAATTAAAAAAAGAATTAAAACGGAATTAAAACGGAATTAAAACTGAATTAAAAAAGAATTAAAAGAGAATTAAAACTGAATTAAAAAAATAATTAAAAAATAATTTAAAAAATAATTAAAACTGAATTAAAAGAGAATTAAAAAAAATAATGAAGGGTGCAGCAGTATTATATATTTTATTATATTATTATTAATATATTCTTACGTAGCCAGGGTGCAGCAGTATTATATATTTTATTATATTATTAATATATTCTTACGTAGCCAGGGCGCAGCAGTATTATATATTTTATTATATTATTATTAATATATTCTTACGTAGCCAGGGCGCAGCAGTATTATATATTTTATTATATTATTATTAATATATTCTTACGTAGCCAGGGTGCAGCAGTATTATATATTTTATTATATTATTATTAATATATTCTTACGTAGCCAGGGTGCAGCAGTATTATATATTTTATTATATTATTAATATATTCTTACGTAGCCAGGGCGCAGCAGTATTATATATTTTATTATATTATTATTAATATATTCTTACGTAGCCAGGGTGCAGCAGTATTATATATTTTATTATATTATTAATATATTCTTACGTAGCCAGGGTGCAGCAGTATTATATATTTTATTATAATATTAATATATTCTTACGTAGCCAGGGCGCAGCAGTATTATATATTTTATTATATTATTAATATATTCTTACGTAGCCAGGGTGCAGCAGTATTATATATTTTATTATATTATTAATATATTCTTACGTAGCCAGGGTGCAGCAGTATTATATATTTTATATTATTAATATAATCTTACGTAGCCAGGGCGCAGCAGTATTATATATTTTATTATATTATTAATATATACTTACGTAGCCAGGGTGCAGCAGTATTATATATTTTATTATATTATTATTAATATATTCTTACGTAGCCAGGGTGCAGCAGTATTATATATTTTATTATATTATTATTAATATATTCTTACGTAGCCAGGGTGCAGCAGTATTATATATTTTATTATATTATTAATATATTCTTACGTAGCCAGGGTGCAGCAGTATTATATATTTTATTATATTATTAATATATTCTTACGTAGCCAGGGTGCAGCAGTATTATATATTTTATTATATTATTAATATATTCTTACGTAGCCAGGGCGCAGCAGTATTATATATTTTATTATATTATTATTAATATATTCTTACGTAGCCAGGGTGCAGCAGTATTATATATTTTATTATATTATTATTAATATATTCTTACGTAGCCAGGGTGCAGCAGTATTATATATTTTATTATATTATTATTAATATAATCTTACGTAGCCAGGGTGCAGCAGTATTATATATTTTATTATATTATTAATATATTCTTACGTAGCCAGGGTGCAGCAGTATTATATATTTTATTATATTATTAATATATTCTTACGTAGCCAGGGTGCAGCAGTATTATATATTTTATTATATTATTATTAATATATTCTTACGTAGCCAGGGTGCAGCAGTATTATATATTTTATTATATTATTATTAATATATTCTTACGTAGCCAGGGTGCAGCAGTATTATATATTTTATTATATTATTAATATATTCTTACGTAGCCAGGGTGCAGCAGTATTATATATTTTATTATATTATTATTAATATAATCTTACGTAGCCAGGGTGCAGCAGTATTATATATTTTATTATATTATTAATATATTCTTACGTAGCCAGGGTGCAGCAGTATTATATATTTTATTATATTATTAATATATTCTTACGTAGCCAGGGTGCAGCAGTATTATATATTTTATTATATTATTATTAATATATTCTTACGTAGCCAGGGTGCAGCAGTATTATATATTTTATTATATTATTATTAATATATTCTTACGTAGCCAGGGTGCAGCAGTATTATATATTTTATTATATTATTATTAATATAATCTTACGTAGCCAGGGTGCAGCAGTATTATATATTTTATTATATTATTAATATAATCTTACGTAGCCAGGGTGCAGCAGTATTATATATTTTATTATATTATTAATATATTCTTACGTAGCCAGGGTGCAGCAGTATTATATATTTTATTATATTATTAATATAATCTTACGTAGCCAGGGTGCAGCAGTATTATATATTTTATTATATTATTAATATATTCTTACGTAGCCAGGGTGCAGCAGTATTATATATTTTATTATATTATTATTAATATATTCTTACGTAGCCAGGGTGCAGCAGTATTATATATTTTATTATATTATTAATATATTCTTACGTAGCCAGGGTGCAGCAGTATTATATATTTTATTATATTATTAATATATTCTTACGTAGCCAGGGTGCAGCAGTATTATATATTTTATTATATTATTATTAATATATTCTTACGTAGCCAGGGCGCAGCAGTATTATATATTTTATTATATTATTAATATATTCTTACGTAGCCAGGGTGCAGCAGTATTATATATTTTATATTATTATTAATATATTCTTACGTAGCCAGGGCGCAGCAGTATTATATATTTTATTATATTATTAATATATTCTTACGTAGCCAGGGCGCAGCAGTATTATATATTTTATTATATTATTAATATATTCTTACGTAGCCAGGGTGCAGCAGTATTATATATTTTATTATATTATTAATATATTCTTACGTAGCCAGGGTGCAGCAGTATTATATATTTTATTATATTATTATTAATATATTCTTACGTAGCCAGGGTGCAGCAGTATTATATTTTTTATTATATTATTATTAATATATTCTTACGTAGCCAGGGTGCAGCAGTATTATATATTTTATTATAATATTAATATATTCTTACGTAGCCAGGGCGCAGCAGTTCTTCAGTCCTCCCATGTTGAGCCTGACGGTAGCGAAGGCTCGGTCCTGGTGCATCATGTCAGACACCTGGCTGGGCAGGTAGGTGCTGGCGGCCGTGAACATCTTCCCCACGTAGGCCGACCAGGTGGGAGACTGCTGCTCCGGACTATAGATAGATATATATACACAATAAATATATATATATAGAATAAATATATTCAATAACCAGGTGGGAGACTGCTGCTCCGGACTATAGATATATATATATATATATATACAATAAATATATATATATAGAATAAATATATTCAATAACCAGGTGGGAGACTGCTGCTCCGGACTATAGATAGATATATATACACAATAAATATATATATATATAGAATAAATATATAGAGAGATAATAAATCTGTTCAATAATCCTATTTAATCTGCAGCTTTGGACAGAAATTAAAGAGAAATTAACTTAAAGTTTTCACTGAAAAAAATGAAATATTAACAGGTGGAAATATGTTGGTTTTAGTCAAATCAATAAGTGATTATTGATCATCTATAACTGATATAATTAATATTGATTAGCAGTTTTTATTTATTTATTTGGGTCAATGTGGTTTTGTTTTAAGGAAACAAGACTGATGTTTTCTTAAAAATCAATTAAATTAAACTAAAATAAAGAAAAAAACTTGAAGTAATTTAAATTATCAGCCAGTGGAATCAGATAATTCTATATTCTATATTGGAAATCTATATTGGACCTGCTAAAAAAAGATATTTGCACCTGTTAAGATTTCAGTTTTTGCAGTTTGTTTGCATATATATATATATATATATATATGTATATGTGTGTGTGTGTGTGTGTGTGTGTGTGTGTGTGTGTGTGTGTGTGTGTGTGTGTGATGAGGAAATGACTTTTAATGCAGAGAAATTACTTGTGATGAAATAATCCTCAAAAAGGAAATACCAGAGCTTATTTTGATCTGGAGGAATGAGTTAGAGTGTGTATATATATATGTGTGTGTGTGTGTGTGTGTGTGTGTGTGTGTGTGTGTGTGTGTGTGTGTGTGTGTGTGTGTGTGTGTGTGTGTGTACCTGGGACTGTGCTGCTCCAGTTTAAAGATGTGAACTGTCTCCGTGTTGCTGGAGGAACAAAGGAACTGGGCGTCGGCACTGAAGGACAACGAGCTAATGCTAACGTACCTGTTAGCACACACACACACACACACACACACACACACAAACACACACACACACACACACACACAGAAAAGGACAAAACAACTGATTCAGATAAATATACACATTAAAGTCTTTCTTTATTTTAAAGTATAATATTCACCACAGGATATTTACATTTATTGAGTTTTTAAAGAACCAAACATCATCTCAATAAAGTTTTACATGGTTTAAAATAAACTAATAACGAGTCCTCACTACTCATAACCTGGAATTATTATTATTATTATCCAGGACATTTTCAGATTTCATATCATAGATTAATACATTAAAACACAATATTTAATATTAACATGTAGCTCTCACTGTTTCTGTGCTGCTGCTGTTTCTGATGTCTATTTATTAGCTTTTTAATTCAGATTTTTATGATTCTTCCCTGTTTTAAATCACATCATTTTCTAGAAGTTTCCCCTTTCAATCAACAAGTTGCATCGTGATGCTTTTAAACCCTTTAAATCACCTTGTTGTTGAACTGTTTTATACAGAAATCACCTTGTTGTTGAACAGTTTATTCAGATATTTCTTGTTTTTAACGAACCTCTTCATCCCTCGGCGGAACTCAAACAGCCTCTGACCGTCAGGAACGCTGAAGACTCTGATCACGGTTCCCTGAGGAGCAGAACGAGCTCAGACCGGAGGATGGAACGGAATAAATGACAATAAAAGAAGAAGTTCTGATAAAGACTCACCTTCTCTGAGGCCGAGGCCAGTTTGGATCCAGAGGAGTTGAAGGTGAG
The DNA here is from genome assembly GCA_030544235.1 of Lepturacanthus savala. NCBI lineage: Eukaryota > Metazoa > Chordata > Actinopteri > Scombriformes > Trichiuridae > Lepturacanthus > Lepturacanthus savala. The sequence goes on along the minus strand of CM060471.1, from coordinate 25,984,656 downwards.
GGCAGCCAGGGGGCTGTCATGGGCCTGGACCAACGTCACGGTGTTCTGGAGCAGGAACAAACAGGATAATGACGCATTTAATTATTTTATTTTAATTAGGAGAAGACGGGTTTTCCTGAGGTTCTCACCAGGTTGTTGGCGTCGTAGACGGTGATTTCTCCGATGGACGAGCTGCCTGGATACGCCAGGTACGAGTTGCTGTGATTCACGGACAGAGCACAAAGACCTGGAGGAAAAACAGGAAAATATCCAGTTAATGTCCTTCAGCTGATGAATATAGAACCTTTAGATGATCGGGCAATAAAATCAGGAGCAACTTTATTGATATCACACTTTAAAACAAACACAGACGCCAGAAAATGCTGTAAAATGCTGTAAAATACCGTCAAATTATATGAAAATAATATAAATAATAATGCATCTTTATTAAAACACATATTTATTATACTGGTACTTATGTACTCTGTGAGTATAATCTGTATTTTAGATATTTTTTAAAATATTTTTATAAAACTGTTTATCTTCTGTTTCTAATCTAATAAAATAAAATAAAAATAATTTTAATATATTTATATTACAGCAGTAAAACCAGAGCACAGTCTCATTTAGAGCTGAAAACTAAGAAATCAAATTTTAAAAATTAATTAAATAATTAATTAAGGGATAATACAACCATAAAATAGTGAATACATACATTTTTATTAATTTATAAATTTAAATTTTATTTATATTATATTTATAATTAATTTTAATTATTTTTTTTAAATGGACATACTGATTATTTCATTGATTTATGCTGAATTTTAAATATTTATTGATGAATTAATTTATTAATTAATGTGTTAATTCCTGTTTAATTGAACACTGAACACTTTAGCTCTTATTTTTCATTCAGTTAAAAACAACAGATCTAAGATTTATCCTTTGCAGATAAAAGGTTTATTTCTCTCAGTTTAAACACTTTGCTGCAGAAATGATTTTAGTAGTAAAGTTAGTTGCATCAATTCTTCTGCAGCGTCGCATCTTTAAATCTGTTGAATAATCCTGTTTAATCAGCATCTTGATGTCTGTCACCTGTCGGGAGGAGGATTATCTCCGTATTATAAAGGAGCAATGTCAAAAATGTCATGTGGTGTAACCTGAAAACCTGCGAAAACATAGTTTAAGACTCTAAAAAAGGTTTAAAAATAAAAAAAAACATTTAAAATTGACCTTTTCTTCTTTTTCGGTTGCATTTTATGTCAAAAAATCTTGATTTTTGTCAAAAAAATGACGAATAAAACTGGATTTGACCCATTATTTCCCCACTAACATATATTTAAACTAATTTATGCACAAAATCAGAGAGAAATAAACATTTTGTGTGAATGAAACACGTCTCAGAGCTGATGAAACATCAGAAACTGTTTGTTTTCAGTGTATAATTACTGGTTAATTAATGAGACGATTAAATAAACATTTCCATGACTGATCCTCCATAAAAATAATAATATTCTGATGTTAAAGTGAACTCAGTCACTTCCTACAGAATTTAACAGGCCAGTGGAGGATTATGGGTAATGTAGTGTATGAGTCGCAGCTCTTTCTGATGAATTTAACCTGAAAGAGTCGTATTTAGATGTTTTCTCCTCATGTTTCATTGGTTTAACTTTAATTAGAATTAAAAGTCTGTCTACTATAGTTGAGATATGAAGAGAATGGATCCTAAAATACATAAATGATGCCTTTTGAGGCTGAAAAAAGCTAAATTTCCCCCAAAAGTCTCTAAATTATCGAGTGTCTCAGCTGTATTTTTACATCAGTGTTCTGCAGCTTTGACCTTTAACCCCTCTGGGCCTATTTATTATATTTTATTTATTTATTTAGATAGTTGTTTCAGTGACAGAATCTAGTGTTGAAGTAAATCCAGCTAGAATAAATCAAACTAAATAAAAAACAACATCTATTTAGGTTTAAAACAAGCTGAAAATCACGTGTTAGTAGCTGAATTCATCTATAGAGCAGTAAAATAAAGTCTGATAAGTAAAATATCAGAATTAGAAGGTGAATCAGGCTAATTTTATAGATGTTTTAGTTCAGGTGGACCTGAAATATTATTCCTTAATAAGTTAATCTAATAATAGTTGATATAAACTTGTAGCTGAGTTTATTGTCGACATACTGATGCTGCTACTTAACAAGGATTAATTATTAATTATTAATTAAAATGCAGCTGCGCTGGTTTATTCTGAGGACTTTACCTGAGGGGTTGACGGGCGTGTTGAGCAGAGTTTTGAGTAGTTTCATGTCTTTGATATTGTGGATGTAGATGGATTCCTCCAGACAAACCACCAGCCGCTAGGAGACAGGAAGAGGAGGGAGTAAAGCAGGCGGCAGCAGAATAACAGAATCGTAGATTTCCAGGGTCGTACCTGTCTGTTGAGGCGGACCGACAGGATGTCGTTGGAGTAGCTGTAGTTACAGATCTCCGTTCCCTTCTTGAAGTGGTAGACGTTCATCCTCCGGGGCATGGACAGGCTGACCACCACCACCAGGCTGCTGGAGAACAGGCGCTCCACGATGTACACGTCTGGACACTCCACTGGAAACGATAATCAATAACCTGATCAATGAGCAGCTCTGGACCCGTTCAATGGGAAAACACTGAGGCAGAAACATCAAGTTCTGCTTCCTGAAGATCAGATGAGGAGTTTGTTGAGGTTCCTCAGGGAAATTAAACGACTGATGTTGATGCAAATTAACTAAAATGATGTTAAAATAAAAAAACACCTTCATCGTTTTATATTTGTATGAATAAAATGCTGTAAAATCCTTGTTATCAGGGATGTGGAGAAGGTTTTTCCACCTTTTAAATAAATTATTTTAACTATTTATATCCAGTTATGGGTAAATGTGTGAAACTAAAACACAGAACAGAATAAAACAAGCTTAAAATAAACTAATTTTATAGATTATATATGTGTATATATATGTAAATAAATAAATATACAGCCTGAATACCACCAACAACATAGGAAATAAATAAATATCTACGTAAACGTCTATAAACTCCTTGTTATTACTACACAGTTATTATAAAGTAGATTATTACACATGGAATTATTGGAATAAATAGAAAGAAATGTACTTTATTATATAAAGATTATAATACAAGTATAATAGATATAAGATACAAGTTAGATATTAAATAGAAGGGATATAGTATAAAATATATATATATATAATATATAAAATCATAAAGATATAATTATAAAGATATAATTAACATAATGTAATATTTTAAATGACTAGAAAAGTTATATATAGTAGAAGTTTACACACACACACACACACACACACACACACACACACACACACACACACACACACACACACACACACACACACACACACACACACACACACACAATGTAGATTTTTTAGATGTTTCAGACAAGTGAAATTTCAAAATAAAAGCATTTTAACAAATATTTTTATGAATGAAACACACTATGTTTGTGTCATTTACACTTAGAATTATTGATTAACTAGTATAATATCAGTCATCAATCACTAATTAATCTCATTTTTATCTGTTCTAAATATAAATTAAAGGGATATTTTATATTTTTCTAGTTTTTAACATCTTAACATGTTAGTGGATGAATCTGCTTCAGTCAAGTGTCTGATTATTGATTATTGATCAATGAGAAATAGAATCAATAACCAAAAAAACCTCAGTTCTGATTTTAAAATGATCATAAAACATGTTTTTCACAAACTAAACCAGCTTCATTATCATATTGATGAGTTAAATTAACATTTATAAACATCTGGATGTTTAATCCTCAGGTTTCTATTAATTTAACTTTAAAATCTCTAATTATAATTAATAATAAGTCTATAATAGTCCAGATATGAAGAAGCTGGACATTAAAATACACTAATGTCTTTTACCAGTTAATGACTCAGACTTATCAAACCTTCCTGAACAAACTTTATTAGTCAAACGTTTCCTGACAGGCACCAACCAGAGGAAACATTCCACTTCCTCCATGTTGTTGTTGTTGACCTCAGATCAAACCAACCTGCTGCTGTTCCAGGTGAACCTGACTCTATAACAACATGTGTGTGTCCTCAGTGTGTATACACACTGCTGTTTGTCACAAACACACCTGTGACATCACAAAGTCGCTGCTAGGGCTGCTCCGTTATAGGGAAAATCATTTAATCCACCTTTTATTTTAGGTATTTAACACATTTCCTTTTTGAGGATTGTCCTACATCTGTTTTACATGTTGACTCTCTGTTGTCACAAGTGATTTCTCTGCATTAAAAGTCATTTTTATATAAATATATTCTCATTTCAAACCAACTTTAAGACAGTAAATGTCCACTCTATTGATCATGTGATGCAGATGCTTGAAATTAGTCTCTTTCTGATGAATTCACGTCCAATTCTGAGGGAATTTAACCAGAAGGAGTCGTGTTTAGATGCCGTCTGGGATGTTTTCTACTCATTATCATCATTGATTTAACTTTAAAAGCCATAATTAGAATTAAAACTCCGTCTATTATAGTCAAGATATGGAGAGACTGGACCTTAAAATACACAGATGATGCCTTCTGAGTCTGAAAAAAGCTAAATTTTCCCCAAATATCTGAGAATTCTTGAGTGTCTCAGCTGTATTTCTACATCAGTGGCCTATTTATCAGCCTACCTCTAGAAAATAAGAGTTTAATGCAGTATATGTATGCAGTATGCTTTCAGATAGTTGTATCAGTGACAGAATCTATTTAAATGAACAGTGTTGAAGTAAATCCAGACAGAATAAAGCAGAAAGGTGAATAAATTACCTCCTTCATGGATGCAGTCCAGTTTATCTGCAGCAGTGACAGAGAAGAGGCGATAACCAGACTTGGTTCCAACTGATAGAGAACTACAACACAAACATATATATTAATATTATTAAAGACATTTTATTCCAAATTGTTACTACGACTGATTAAAACACATTATTCTAAGGCTGCAACTAACAGCCAATCAGATATTTGATTAATCTATTAATTATTGCAGTTATTAATCGATTAGTTGGTGTAAAATATGGATCAAAGATGAAGATTCAACTTAAAATGTCTTTTATTTTGTCCAAAGATCATCAGTTTATTATTATAGAGACTAAAAAAACTGGAAATAATCAGAGAAGAGAAGCTGGAACCAGAGAATTTAGATGTTTTCTACTTAAAAATAATTTTAATCCATTAATTGAATATTTTTAGTATTTTTTTAATCATTTGTATTTTTAGTATTTGTTGTATTTTATATTATTTTATATTTATTATTTTGTGTATCTTGAGAATTTTTAGTTTTTTCGTGGTTTTATTATTTTAAAATATTTTTTATTTGTTTTATATTTTTAGTAATTTTAGTATTTTTTATTTTTTTTAATTAATTCATTTTTTAGTAACTTCTTTTGTATTGTTGTTTTTTATTTTTAGTATTTGTAGTTAAATTTTTTTTCGTATCTTGAATATTTTTTGTTTTTTCATGGTTTTAGTATTTTATAAATATCATTTTTTAAATATATTTTTAGTATTTTTTGAATGATTTTTATACTTTTTTGTATTTTATTTTTTTAATCATTTTTATTTTTTGTATTTTTAATATTTCTAGTTTAAAATATTATTATTTTTTTTGTATATATTTTTATTTTTTTGTATATTTTTAGTAATTTTAGAATTTTTTGTGACATTTTCTTCTTTAAAAATGATTCAAATCCATTAATCGATTATTAAAATAGTTGATTAATGTAATAATTAGCAACCGATCAATTAATTGCTGCAGCTCTATATTAATTTAACGTTAGTTTTTTGTCTTTTTATCCTTTTTTTCTCATTAAACAGTCAGAGATCAAATCTTCTCACACCTTTATGGGATAAATCGGATTAAAACAGGTCCTGAGGTCTAATTCGTGTCACTTTATGGATCCTTGAGGAGGAAAATGTTGGATTAAATAAAACAGAAAGCGTCAGATCTGCAGCTGCTGCTGTTTATAAGCAGAACAGAGAAGGTATGAGGCGACTGGACTCAGTCTTTATCTCCTCTCCAGAGCCACCATGTCTTATTTTATGCTGCGGACATTAAACACAGCTTCCATATGTCTGAGCAGCAGAAACTCCTGTTATCTTATCAGGGCTGAGAGGTTTGTTTAAAACAGCTGCTGCAGGAAAACAATGCACAAAACATCTGCTTTAAACACTATTATCATTATTATAGGTAATAAGCTTTACATTTATTAGGTATCCTATCTATTAACATGTAATATTAGCAGAGAAAACATGTAAAAGTACTTAAATTACTTATATTTGAACATTTTATATTAATATTATATATTATTTTTAGGTTACAGCATTTGAATGCACATTTATTACATGTAATACCGTATTTCATTATATATTTTCATGGTTTTATTGCTGCATTTATTTTTCCATCCCATGAGTCAACAAGTGGAGAGGAGGCCTGTTTATCACTGTTTTATTTAAACTGTGTGTCATTACACCACAGCCTCAACTCTGGTGACTAATTCTTATTGTTTAACATGCGACCGACCTGAAAGATGAAGAAACCAGTGGCCTGCTTCCCTTTTATTAAGGTTTAATAAATGTAAATTCCATATTTATTCCCATTTATTACCGTATATTCCTGTTTATTCCAATATATTCATGATTATTCCCATATATCCCTGTTTATTACAATATATTCCTGTTTATTCTAGAGACTCAGACAAGAATATGCTGATAACCACTATTTTTCAAAATGGTTTTGTGTTTCTATGCATGTACTTCAACAAAGGAAAATAAGGAAAAACGGAAACTTTCCTGTTTTTAAACAACCTTCGTGGCCGATTGAGAAAAGATTTAATGAAGTTGTACAAAGTCAACATTCAATTTTGTAAATTCCATATTTATTCCCATATATTCCTGTTTATTCCCATATATTCCTGTTTATTCCCATATATTCCTGTTTATTCCCATATATTCCTGTTTATTCTCATATATCCCTGTTTATTCTCATATATCCCTGTTTATTCTCATATACCCCTGTTTATTCTAGAGACTCATACAAGAATATGCTGATAATCACTATTTTTCAATGATTATAATCTATGGTTTTGTGTTGCTATGCTAAATATTAAATAGAAAGTACCAGAAAGTAATGACAGATGTACTTCAACAAAGGAAAATAAGGAAAAAACTGAAACTTTAGGAAGATTTTGGAGTTAACGAAGTCGTACAAAGACATTTATTCACTTTCCCATCTCTCAATAAATCACACAGGTCTTTGAGGGGCCACAGAAAACGAGGTGGCGGCCCAGATTTGGCCCCCGGGCCTTGGGTTGGACACCTATGACTTACGTGGTGTCCTGGTTGAACGAGGCGCAGATGAAGCCTCGGGCAACTTCGGGCCCGTTCGGCTCGTCCTGGGTCTCCATCGGAGCCGCCGAGGCCTCGGACTCGGCTCGATCCCCGCACGGAACCCGCTTCCCCGCCTCCTCCTCCCGCTGCTCCGCCGACTCCAAGCGCCACGCTCGCAGGAGGAAATGGTCCCTGGTGGGGCACGATGCCGGATCCCGAACCCGAACCCGAACGGGACACGAAATAAACCGAAACACCCGCGTTTAAACGAGTCGCTTCGCTTCACTTCGCTCGTTGTTCTTAAAAACTTCCAACGTTCACGCAGCAAAACATAAACAGCTGATGGGTGGATGCGTCACTCAGAGCCGCGTCGTGATTGGCTGGAGCTAATACGTGACGCTCGCTCTTCCCGGTTTTCTATTGGACGAACAGTTTAAAGCCGCGCTCTGATTCGGCGAAAGAGCTGTCAATCAAACAAGAACTGGGAAGACATCTGATTGGCTAATTCTACTTTCAGTCTTGTCACGAGGAATTGTTTTGATGATTTTATTGGATAAAAGGCAGATCAACTTGTTTTGATTAAAAAAACTAGTTTCTGTTAGTTTAAATTCATCTTTTAGCAAAAAAAAAAAAAAGCAAAACAAAAAAAAACTGAAGCGTTTCCATCTAAAATGTTGTTTACAAGGTTATAAATATTAGGCTGATAGTTTCAATAAAGTTTAGAAAATATAAAAGGCTCTTTTTAGTCATAGTAGAAACTGAAAATATTACCTAAGAAAAAATAGTAGTTATAAAATAAATGAAATGTAAAAGGCTTTGTAAAACGTTTCTTTTTTAGTAAAATCCCTTTGGTCTGTGTTTTATTTTTTTATTATATTATAAATTTACTATATAATATAATAAAAACAATTATAATATAAATTTAGTCATGTACAGTGGAGGATGAAGTACTCGGTAGAAGTAGAAATACTCAATAACAAGTAAAAGTCCAGAACTGAAAATGATACCTAAGGAAAAAATAGAACAGTATTATCAGAATAAATGTGCTTAGAGTATTAAAAGTGAAAGAACTCATCATGCAGACTGTGTTATATACTACTCACACAAAGTTCAGAGAAAATTAAAAAAAAAGAAAAGAGCAACTATTCAATAGCATATATATTAGAATATTAAAGTAGTTTAATTGTATGTAAATATTAAAATATTAATCTGAAAAGTAATAAAATAAGTAATGAATGGAATAGAAAGAACATGATTTCCCTCTGAACTGTAGTGGAGTGAAGTATAAAGTACAATCAGATGGAAATACTTAAGTAAAGTACAAGTTTCATTTCAAAATTGTACTCAAGTACTTTTATGCATTTATTAATAGTAAACTATAATAGTTTATTTAATAGTTATTTAATAATTGTCACTTTTCCTTTTTAAATTTGCTTGGGACTTTTGTTTTTATGAAAGGCATAAACTATTATAATGCAGTACTATTTATTACTATTTATTATCTCAAATCTGCTACACATTGATAAAGTAAAATAAAATCCTCTCATATATATTTAGTGATAAAAGTGTGATAAAAAAGTATGATTTACTTATAGTACTTATAGTAATATAACAGTCTGCATAATGAGTTTTTATTTTTGATATTTTAACTACGTTTTCTAATAATACTTAGTAGTAACATTTTCAATTCAGTACTTTTACTTGTAAAGTTTATTTATTTATGTTTTAGTCATGTAAATGAACTGCTAATTCCTAATAAGATATGAATCTATTCTTTTTTTTTCTTTTTTTGTTATCGTTTTCTAAACTATTTCTTTGACGTCACGGCCGCCGCGCTTCCCCTTTAAGGTTGCCAGGGGTTACGGGCTCACGTGTCAGAGCGAGGAGGATTGACGTCACCGGCGGCCGCTGATTGGCTGTCTGCCGCATCCGGTGGGGCAGCGGTCCAGGGTTCGCGGAAAAAAAAAAATCGAAGCGAGGAGGATCCGGTAAACGCTGCGCTTTGTAGAGAAATATCAACCGTACCGGGTCGGTACCGAAGGGCTCGGCAGGAATCCACCGTTTCACGTGAGTATTCGCGCGTGAAACGGAACAAAATGACCTCTGGAGAGGTGAAATCTGTTTTCTCCGTCTCCCGTTTGTTTATGATAGAACTCAAGATGGCGTCATTGGAGGAGAGCTTTGCCTTTGGCATCAAACTAGACACGTTATTAGCTTAAAGGAGGATTATTAAGCATAAAACACGTATTGTGTATTTATATTATATTTTTTTCTGGGTGTTATACGTGTATTATTTCAGTGTGAGCCTGCTGTAAGTTACTTGTCAGTTCTTCCTGACCTACACGGTGTTACAGGCAGGGCATCTGCTTCATACTGGCTCTAAAGCAGAGAATGTTTATTGCAACGTTAAAATAATATTATAATAGTCTATTACATCCATTATCCATGCATGCATGTGCAATAATCTACATGTGCAATAATCTACATGTGCAATAATCTATCCTACTCCATGTAGCATATCTACCTTGTATATACGATAAGATAATCTTATTATATTATATTGTCCCATAATGGGTAATAATAATAATAATACAGCATCATAATAATTAACCCCTTTTAGAAAAAAATACCAAAAAAAATCAAGAAAGAAAATTGGCAGATTTAATAAGATATTGTGTGTAAATTATTACAATATGCATCTGAAAAGTAAATAAACTATTAAATAAATTGAAGTACTTGTACTTTACTTGAGTATTTCCATCTGATTATACTTTATACTTCACTCCTCTACAGATCAGAGGGAAATATTATACTTTCTATTCCATTTATTACTAATTCTATTACTTTATAGAGTTTAATACTTTACATACAATTAATATACTGTTATATATATTCTATTATATATATTCTGTTAAATTTATCTTTTTTATTTGCTCTGCACTTTGTGTGAAACGTATATAACAGTCTGCATAATGACTTATTTTACTTTTGAATCTAATTTTTTCTAATAATACTTTTATATATATTTTTTCTTTGGTATCGTTTTCAGTTCAGGTTCCTATCTTGTATATTTGGTGCATCTATATTATATTATATTTATTTATATATATATATAGTCTGTGTGCAATCTTATATTTTCTTGCATATTCTGTCTCTGCTGCTGTTGCTAATGTAATTTCCCCACTGAGGGACAAATAAATCATTATCTTATTTTATCACATTTTATCTCATCTTATCCAGCATGCTGCGTTGTTTCTGGTTCCGTGTGTTTTCTCCGAATGTGATTGACAGCTCTCTTCTTGTCATTCAAGGTGATGCTGCAGCTCATAATTCAATCAGGATGATTAATTAAAAACATTTATTAACAAATTAACTTGACGTTTTCATAGTAAACGTTAAGAGCTGCTAATTATATAAGGCAGTGCTTTTAGGATAATTTCTACAGCCTGGTCCTAAAAACCATATCATTTATCAGTTAGTTATTCCTGTTCCTGCCAAGTTTCCACTACGAGTTTAGTTTATCTGCAGAATAAAACAAAAAAGGATGTGCAGCCAGTTTCATCTTTGATAACATGGCAGGTAATCTCCCCAGGGCCTTGTCAGATTAGAAATTATCCTGAATCCGATTATATCCCACTGATGCACATGCATGATACAGGATGCATCGCTGTGTTTGTTCCACACGACTTTTCCCTTCTGTTATTTAGTTATTCTGGAGTTTTTTCAGGAGCTGTTGTTGTACTGCTACGTAACCACCTGAGGCCAATCGGTGATTTTTGTTGTTGTTGTTTTTGAGCTTTACAAATAAATAAAAATTGCCTCGACTTGACTTTTGCAGCCACGGCTTTAGAGGCCTTCCTGTTTTTAGACTCCGCACGCAGCCAAATCCAGCTCAGAGCGATCTGAAGAAGCTTATATCACAGAGGTTGATCAGATGATCGGGGATCTGTCGGCCTGTTTTTCTCCGAAGCAGCGTTCAGGCCAGAAATGTTGAAACCTCGAGCGCTTTTCGGTCTTGTTTTAACAGAGGATTGATTCACGGGGCCTTAACCGGCCGTCTAAAATTAGTCTTTGTGTCTGGTGGTGTTTTCAGGACTCAGTGATAGTCGGGTTCATTCAGGCTGATTGTTTTGTGTAAATAAAGCCAGGACAGGAGAGATGCATGTCCTAGTTTGTGGTCCATAGTCAGAGATGTGTGATGGCATCATATGACCGGTTCTCCCTCCCAACACGGAGGAGAACTCTGAGTCGTCTCTGCTTTCTCACTCCGACGCTATTTTTCTCACATTCTCGCATTTTCTTTCTGTCCGTTTCTCATATGACGACACTGGTAGATCCAGTAAATCCATGTCCCCCCCCCCCTCTTTCTCCTATCCTCATACCCCGCTGTTCTCTCCCCTCTCTCCAGCACAAAGGTCAGAGGTCACAGAGCAGGGTTCGCCGTTGTCGTCATGGCATCTGGAAGTACGAGCAGCGAGGAGGAGCGGAGCCTGAGGGAGTGTGAGCAGTATGTGCAGAAACACAACATCCAGCAGCTGCTGAAGGACTGTATCGTCCAGCTGTGCACCTCCAGGCCAGACCGGCCCATGGCGTTCCTCAGGGAGCACTTCGAGAGGCTGGAGAAGGTGTGTGTGTGTGTGTGTGTTTGTCTGGATCTGTGTGTGTGTGTGTGTGTGTGTGTGTGTGTGTGTGTGTGTGTGTATAATAGACACTAATCATTATACACAGTGAAAGCTGAACATCAAACACTCCTAGAGGAGTCTTAGTGTATTTTAAGGTCCAGTCTCTCTATATCTTATCTATAATAGACTCATTATTAATTATAATTACAGCTTTTAATGTTAATTAATGAAACCTGAGTATTAAACATCCAGATGTGTCCAGATGTGTATCACTGCATTTACATTGGGACTCATATTACTCATGATTTTTTGGTTATTGAGACTATTTCTCATTGATCAATAATCAATAAACTGAAGCAGATTCGTCCACTAACATGTTAAGATGTTAAAAACTAGAAAAATATAAAATACGCTGCAAAAAAAGGGGAAAATATCTTGTTTTTGGTAGAATTATCTCATCCACTGACAGATAATTTCACTTATTTCAAGATTCTTTCTTGATTTTTGTAAATTTAATCTTTTTTTAAATAAATATTAGTCTTGTTTTCTTAAATTAAGACAAATTGACCCGAATCAGGAAATAAACTCAATTTAGAAATGAATAAAATATAAAATATCCCTGTAAGATCCATTTAGAACAGATAAAATGAGATTAATTAGTGATTATTAAGTATCTTATGAGTATATTATGCATTATTAGTGATTATTGATCACCTATAGGTTCTTGATTTTTCTAACTCTTTGCCTTGAACTGAAATGACGTCACTGTTTTAATTAAACCTGTTGTTAATAATAAGAATATTTAGCTTAAAGTTAAATTAAAACTTTATAGTTTATAAGAATATTAGATGGACTTTAAATTAAATCATAAAATAACAGATTATTAAATCTAAATCTATCATCATTACTAGTTAATCAATCATTTTAAGTGTAAATGACCAAATATGGTGTTATAGTTAAATATTTGTTAAACTGCTTTTATTTTGAAATTTCACAGTCTATAACTGATATTATACATTAATAGTGATTATTGATCATCTATAACTGATATTATACATTAATAGTGATTATTGATCATCTATAACTGATATTATACATTAATAGTGATTATTGATCATCTATAACTGATATTATACATTAATAGTGATTATTGATCATCTATAACTGATATTATACATTAATAGTGATTATTGATCATCTATAACTGATATTATACATTAATAGTGATTATTGATCATCTATAACTGATATTATACATTAATAGTGATTATTGATCATCTATAACTGATATTATACATTAATAGTGATTATTGATCATCTATAACTGATATTATACATTAATAGTGATTATTGATCATCTATAACTGATATTATACATTAATAGTGATTATTGATCATCTATAACTGATATTATACATTAATAGTGATTATTGATCATCTATAACTGATATTATACATTAATAGTGATTATTGATAATCTATAACTGATATTATACATTAATAGTGATTATTGATCATCTATAACTGATATTATACATTAATAGTGATTATTGATCATCTATAACTGATATTATACATTAATAGTGATTATTGATCATCTATAACTGATATTATACATTAATAGTGATTATTGATCATCTATAACTGATATTATACATTAATAGTGATTATTGATCATCTATAACTGATATTATACATTAATAGTGATTATTGATCATCTATAACTGATAATATACATTAATAGTGATTATTGATAATCTATAACTGATATTCTACATTAATAGTGATTATTGATCATCTATAACTGATATTATACATTAATAGTGATTATTGATCATCTATAACTGATATTATACATTAATAGTGATTATTGATCATCTATAACTGATATTATACATTAATAGTGATTATTGATCATCTATAACTGATATTATACATTAATAGTGATTATTGATCATCTATAACTGATATTATACATTAATAGTGATTATTGATCATCTATAACTGATATTATACATTAATAGTGATTATTGATCATCTATAACTGATATTATACATTAATAGTGATTATTGATCATCTATAACTGATATTATACATTAATAGTGATTATTGATCATCTATAACTGATATTATACATTAATATTGATTATTAATAGTCTATAAATTGATTTTTCTCTCATATTTCACCATATTGCTGCATTTAAATCGTTAATTTTCTAATTTTCCTGCTTTAAACTGTAATGACACCACTATTGTATTAGTCAATGAACAGGAAGCTGAATATTAAACTTTATTCTACTTCTTATTAAACCAAACTGTTCTTTCAGCATCATAACTATTAACTCTCTGTTTTTCTTCCTTTTTACTTCTCACGCTACCAAAAACCCCCAGAGATTAGATCAGTTGATCAGTTTCACCACAGATGATGTCACATGTGGAGCCAGTTTTTTTTTTTTTATTGCTTCTAATCACACGGCAAATGGATAAAAATAGATAAGACGCTGCTGAACGGCAGATAACCAGCACATTCTGATGCCAGTTCTGCTCTTTGCACGTTTATTTTCACATAAAAAGCCAACATGGAGCCGCTCGGCTGCTATTTATAGTGTCCACAGGCTTCAGCCTTCATCAGAATGTCCCCGAGTGGAGATAATATTCACTGGGGGACGTGTGTTTTTTATTTTCTGCTGCGTTTCAGACCGGATGCTGCATCTGCTTCAGTATCAGTGTAGAACTAGTGAGGCTGAGCCACTGATGATGGTGATAAAACACATTAAACCACACGTTAAATAACTGAAATTCACTGTTTTATCTGTATTACTGCAGCGAAACACTCATAACTAGCTGCCTGTTCATTCTAGGTTGGATTTATAACATTATTAATCACACACAGACATTTAATTTATAATCAGTGATTTTTAAAGGTAAATTATGTGAGTAGGAGTCATTTTACTGAGGAAATGTTAGATTTAACTCATCAATATGATAATGAAGCTGGTTTAGTTTGTGAAAAACATGTTTTATGATCATTTTAAAATCAGAACTGAGGTTTTTTTGGTTATTGATTCTATTTCTCATTGATCAATAATCAATAATCAGACACTTGACTGAAGCAGATTCATCCACTAACATGTTAAGATGTTAAAAACTAGAAAAATATAAAATATCCCTTTAATTTATATTTAGAACAGATAAAAATGAGATTAATTAGTGATTGATGACTGATATTATACTAGTTAATCAATAATTCTAAGTGTAAATGACACAAACATAGTGTGTTTCATTCATAAAAATATTTGTTAAAATGCTTTTATTTTGAAATTTCACACGACTGAAACTAATTAGTTCACTAACATGTTAAAGACTAGAAAAATATAAAATATCCTTTAATTTATGATTAGAACAGAAAAAAATGAGATTAATTAGTGATTATTGATCATCTATAACTGATATTATACATTAATAGTGATTATTGATCATCTATAACTGATATTATACATTAATAGTGATTATTAATTATACCTTAATAGTGATTATTGATTATCTATAGCTTGTTGTAATTTAAACATTCTGTGATGAAAAAGATGTTTTTATAAAGTTTTTATTTATTAAAGTAGGTTTTTTTGATTTTTACTCTAATTTGCAGCAGATTACTTCATTTAAATTTACAGTTTTCTATTTTTTTCAACCTTAACACCTTTTTTTACTTTAAACTGAAATGACGCCACTGTCCTTATACAAATATTGAAAAGCTCTTATTAACAAGCTCTTTTCTTAAAGTTTTAATGCATATAAATGTATTTATCAGTTTTTTTACCATCTTATACTCTTCACTTTTAATGAATTTTAGTTGCAACCTGCTGAAATCTGCCCATAAACAACAAGAAGTGGGTTATTCTACAGATTTGAATGATTAAACAGACACTACACACACGTCAGGGTTGAATATTAATAATAATCTTTGTATTTTTCTTGTATTTTGAGTAGAACATGACGTATTTACATGTTGGTTTAAATGTGTTAAAGTCGTATCTACAGAATATTAAAGCTCCTGTGAATGAAACCCATAAATCAGCGTATCGTTGCATCTTTTCTGAGGTGGAGCTGCTGAACTAGCTGAGGCCGGCGGCTGTAATCCTTGTTTTCCTGACGCTAATCCTGTCCCTCGTTGACTCCAGGAGGAGGCCAAGCAGATCCAGAACCAGCAGAAGGCCAGCAGTTCCCGCTCAGACTCGCGTGACGAGGAGGTTTCTCCACCCATGAACCCGGTGGTGAAGGGCCGCCGGCGGAGAGGAGCGTTCAGCGCCGAGGTTTACACGGAGGAGGACGCCGCCTCGTACGTCCGGAAGGTAAAACGTAGGAAATCACCCGGAGAATAAAATGTTCTGGTGGCTTGAAAGATGGAAACGTGACGGACGGATGTTTAGTTTTGTGTCAAATGTTAGTTTTAGTCCAAGAAAATCCAACGAGAGCAGCTGCTGCTGCTGATGGAGAAGAGACGACGCCGCATTTAGTGCCGACAGCTCTGATGGATGATACACACACTTCTTAGATTTGTAGTTTTAGAAAGTCTGTGATGAAAAAAATTAATTTCTATTCAGTTTTTATTTGTTAAAGTAGATCAAAGAAAATCCAAAGTATTTTAGTCTAATTTAGTAAAATAATCCAAAGTATTTTAGTAAAATAATCCAAAGTATTTTAGTCAAATAATCCAAAATATTTTAGTCAAATAATCCAAAATATTTTAGTCAAATAATCCAAAGTATTTTAGTAAAATAATCCAAAGTATTTTAGTCAAATAATCCAAAATATTTTAGTCAAATAATCCAAAGTATTTTAGTCAAATAATCCAAAGTATTTTAGTCAAATAATCCAAAGTATTTTAGTAAAATAATCCAAAGTATTTTAGTCAAATAATCCAAAATATTTTAGTCAAATAATCCAAAATATTTTAGTAAAATAATCCAAAATATTTTAGTCAAATAATCCAAAGTATTTTAGTCATAAAATCCAAAGTATTTTAGTCTAATTTAGTAAAATAATCCAAAGTATTTTAGTCATAAAATCCAAAGTATTTTAGTCTAATTTAGTAAAATAATCCAAAGTATTTTAGTCTAATTTAGTAAAATAATCCAAAGTATTTTAGTAAAATGATCCAAAGTATTTTATTAAAATGATCCAAAGTATTTTAGTAAAATGATCCAAAGTATTTTAGTCTAATTTAGTAAAATGATCCAAAGTATTTTATTAAAATGATCCAAAGTATTTTAGTCTAATTTAGTAAAATGATCCAAAGTATTTTATTAAAATGATCCAAAGTATTTTAGTAAAATAATCCAAAGTATTTTAGTCAAATAATCCAAAGTATTTTAGTCATAAAATCCAAAGTATTTTAGTCAAATAATCCAAAGTATTTTAGTCTAATTTAGTAAAATAATCCAAAGTATTTTAGTCTAATTTACTAAAATAATCCAAAGTATTTTAGTCTAATTTAGTAAAATAATCCAAATTATTCTAGTTTAGTTTTCATCACTATTTTTTCTTTATTCTCTAACAGCAGGTTGATAGTAATATTCATCTAAATGAATTTATCAGGTGTCTGTAACAACAGGAATTATTGGTAGGAACCTTTGTTTAGTTCAGTGTGACACAGGGACATGTTTTGAAGTGACACCACCAGTTACTGAATGTTCCCTACACACTAACAGTTTAATAAAGTTTAATAACCAGCAGGTTAAACAGTAGCAGAGTAGCTGCTGCTGATGGAGGAACAGACGACGCCGCATTTAGTGCCGACAGCTCTGATGGATGCTACACACACACACACACACACACACACACACACACACACACACACACACACACACCTATCCAGTTTGTATTGAATAAATCAGGTATTGTGTTTTCTGTTTCCTATACAGGTGATTCCTAAAGACTATAAGACGATGGCAGCTTTGGCTAAAGCCATAGAAAAGAACGTGCTGTTCTCACACCTGGACGACAACGAGCGGAGGTACCTGCCCTCTGATCCTCTGCTTTTCACAGCTTCTATTAGTTCGATCAGCTGATCTCATCATTGATCCGTTTCCTTCCAGCGACATATTTGACGCCATGTTTCCAGTCACCTACATCGCTGGAGAAACAGTTATTCTGCAGGGTAGGATCACACCTCTGTATTATCATTGATATGTATAATGTAATATACGCTGATATGAAATAATATAGTTTATTGTAATAAAACCTGGGCTCAGATGATGCACCTTAATATCAATATTGATACCATCATATCCTTTATTTAATGAAATATGAACCTTTATGATTTATAAACATTTATAAACATTCAGTTAAACTGGAGCCTCAGATTTACACCAGTTTCCTGTTGTTGTCTTTAATAATAATAATATTTTAGTTAAATATCTTTTTCATCATTCAAACTTCCAGGTAGATTAGTGTTAAATATCCAAGAATGTCTTTAATTAGCTTATTGGATTTATTTCTCATTTTCTTTTACTAAAACTAAACTAAAATACTTTGAATATTTTACTAAAATACTTTGAATATTTTACTAAAATACTTTGAATATTTTACTAAAATACTTTGAATATTTGACTAAAATACTTTAAATATTTGACTAAAATACTTTAAATATTTGACTAAAATACTTTGAATATTTGACTAAAACTAGAATAAAATACTTTGAATATTTGACTAAAATACTTTGAATATTTGACTAAAACTAGAATAAAATACTTTGAATATTTGACTAAAATACTTTGAATATTTGACTAAAATACTTTGAATATTTGACTAAAACTAGAATAAAATACTTTGAATATTTGACTAAAATACTTTGAATATTTTACTAAAATTAGAATAAAATACTTTGAATTTTTAACTAGAACTAAACTAAAATACTTTAAATATTTAACTAAACTAAAATACTTTAAATATTTAACTAAACTAAAATACTTTAAATATTTTACTAAAACTAAACTAAAATACTTTGAATTTTAGACTAAAACTAAACTAAAATACTTTCAATATTTTACTAAAACTGAACTAAAATACTTTAAATATTTGACTAAAACTAAACTAAAATACTTTCAATATTTGACTAAAATACTTTGAATATTTGACTAAAATAAACTAAAATACTTTAAATATTTGACTAAAACTAAACTAAAATACTTTGAATATTTGACTAAAATAAACTAAAATACTTTAAATATTTGACTAAAATAAACTAAAATACTTTGAATATTTGACTAAAATAAACTAAAATACTTTAAATATTTGACTAAAATAAACTAAAATACTTTGAATATTTGACTAAAACTAAACTAAAATACTTTCAATATTTTACTAAAACTAAACTAAAATACTTTCAATATTTTACTAAAACTAAACTAAAATACTTTAAATATTTGACTAAAAATAAACTAAAATACTTTAAATATTTGACTAAAATACTTTAAATATTTGACTAAAATAAACTAAAATACTTTGAATATTTGACTAAAATTAGAATAAAATACTTTGAATTTTTAACTAGAACTAAACTAAAATACTTTAAATATTTAACTAAAACTAAACTAAAATACTTTAAATATTTTACTAAAACTAAACTAAAATACTTTAAATATTTGACTAAAAATAAACTAAAATACTTTAAATATTTGACTAAAATACTTTGAATATTTAACTAAAAATAAACTAAAATACTTTAAATATTTGACTAAAATACTTTAAATATTTAACTAAAAATAAACTAAAATACTTTAAATATTTGACTTAAATAAACTAAACTACTTTGAATATTTAACTAAAACTAAACTAAAATACTTTGAATATTTAACTAAAACTAAACTAAAATACTTTGAATATTTGACTAAAACTAAACGAAAATACTTTAAATATTTAACTAAAATACTTTGAATATTTGACTAAAATACTTTAAATATTTAACTAAAATACTTTGAATATTTGACTAAAACTAAACGAAAATACTTTAAATATTTAACTAAAATACTTTGAATATTTGACTAAAATACTTTAAATATTTAACTAAAATACTTTGAATATTTGACTAAAACTAAACTAAAATACTTTGAATATTTAACTAAAACTAAACTAAAATACTTTGAATTTTAGACTAAAACTAAACGAAAATACTTTAAATATTTAACTAAAATACTTTGAATATTTGACTAAAATACCTTAAATATTTAACTAAAATACTTTGAATATTTAACTAAAACTAAACTAAAATACTTTGAATATTTGACTAAAATGAGATTAAAATACTTTGAATTTTAGACTAAAACTAAACGAAAATACTTTAAATATTTAACTAAAATACTTTGAATATTTGACTAAAATACTTTGAATATTTAACTAAAATTAGATTAAAATACTTTGAATATTTGACTAAAATACTTTGAATATTTGACTAAAATAAACTAAAATACTTTGAATATTTGACTAAAATAAACTAAAATACTTTATTCTTCAATTTTCTTATTCTTTATTCTTCACTATTTTTCTATCTTTTTTTAAATTGAACCATTTATCCGATTTAAAATCGTTTAAATTCTTCTACGCAGGTGATGAAGGTGATAATTTCTATGTTATTGACCAAGGAGAGATGGACGTGAGTGTCTGATCTTCATCTTATTTCATTGAAAATAAAACCTCAGCCTTCTACAGTAGCCGCCACAGTGTTTTCTCCTGCATTTCCCTGATTTTTCCCTGACGTTCCAGGTGTACGTGAACAACGAGTGGGTGACCAGCATCGGGGAAGGCGGTAGTTTCGGGGAGCTGGCTCTGATCTACGGAACCCCGAGGGCCGCCACCGTCAGAGCTAAAACCAACGTGAAGCTGTGGGGCATCGACAGAGACAGCTACAGGAGAATACTCATGGTATTAACTCGCTATATTCAACGATATTCAGTGGGTCGGCATTTAGAAATACGACTGGCGGTGTCCCACAGGGATCCATGATCGGTCCTCTGCTGTTTCTGCTCCGGTAAAAACTTAACGCAACTTTTATGATGTGTAGAAAAGAAGCTGGAAGATTTAAAACCCTGGTTTGATGTTAATAAATTATCTTTAAATATTAAGAAAAGAAAATTTATGTTTTTTGGGGAATTTAATTTAAATTTAAGGGTTTTTCAGACTAAATTTCTTGGGGTTTTCAACAAACTGAATACATTAAATGGAAAATTTCTAAATCATTTATATAAATTAAACTATAAAGATTTTTATTTGATCTATTATTCATTAATTGTTCCATATTTTTATATTTAATGTGTGGATCCACCTTTAAAACCGTAAAAACAAACCATATTTATCATCAATAATCTGCTGAATTCGCTGCTAAATTCCCATATTATGACATTTTTCTGATTTGTTTTATTATAAAATAATGTGAATTATGTTTAAAGCTAAATCTAAAATGCTGCCAGACTCAATCCAGAGGTTCTTTTTAATTCAGGAGACTCGTTTTTATAAGTTTGTTGTATAAATAAGTATGAAAAGGAGACGTATTTCCATGATTGGAGTTAAATTCTGGAATAATTCTCTTTTTTTAAAGCTCTTTTTGAAGCTTATAAGTGCAGCTGATTATCTGTTGTTGTTGTTTATCTGTTCTCTTGTTTTTCTGGGAATTTTTAGCCATAAAAGTTAATTTATAATCAACTTTTCTAGTTTATTCTGCCTTTTCAGTCACTTTTCAACACCTGATCAATCAATCAAATCAATTTTTATGCTGTTTTTTCCCTTTTTTTCATGACTGAATAAACTCCATTCATTCTTTAATACAACAATGTGACTTTTAAGTTTTAATTAAATGCACCAACGTGTTATTTTTCCTTCAGGGAAGCACTTTGAGAAAGAGGAAGATGTACGAGGAGTTCCTCAGGAAAGTGTCTATTCTAGGTGAGTTTCACTGCTTTTAAAGCAGCAGCAGAAGAAGAAGAAGAGAAGTTCCTCAGTTTGTTGTTGAGGTTAAATATTTATTTATTGTTTCAGAGTCTCTGGATAAATGGGAACGTCTGACGGTGGCCGACGCGTTGGAGCCGGTTCAGTTTGAAGACGGACAGAAGATCGTTGTTCAGGGAGAACCTGGAGACGAGTTCTTCATCATCCTGGAGGTAAACGCCAACCAGAGGAGGAGGATTCATCACTGGAGGAGGCGTTTTACTAGTTAGAAGAAAGATTTTACTAGTTAGAAGAAAGGTTTTACTGGTTAGAAGAAAGATTTTACTAGTTAGAAGAAAGATTTTACTAGTTAGAAGAAAGATTTTACTAGTTAGAAGAAAGATTTTACCAGTTAGAAGAAAGATTTTACTAGTTAGAAGAAAGATTTTACTAGTTAGAAGAAAGATTTTACTAGTTAGAAGAAAGGTTTTACTGGTTAGAAGAAAGATTTTACTAGTTAGAAGAAAGATTTTACTAGTTAGAAGAAAGATTTTACCAGTTAGAAGAAAGATTTTACTAGTTAGAAGAAAGATTTTACCAGTTAGAAGAAAGATTTTACTGGTTAGAAGAAGAGATTTTACTAGTTAGAAGAAAGATTTTACTAGTTAGAAGAAAGATTTTACTAGTTAGAAGAAAGATTTTACTAGTTAGAAGAAAGATTTTACTAGTTAGAAGAAAGATTTTACTAGTTAGAAGAAAGATTTTACTAGTTAGAAGAAGAGATTTTACTAGTCAGAAGAAAGATTTTACTAGTTAGAAGAAGAGATTTTACTAGTTAGAAGAAAGATTTTACTAGTTAGAAGAAAGATTTTACTAGTTAGAAGAAAGATTTTACTAGTTAGAAGAAAGATTTTACTAGTTAGAAGAAAGATTTTACTAGTTAGAAGAAGAGATTTTACTAGTTAGAAGAAAGATTTTACCAGTTAGAAGAAAGATTTTACTAGTCAGAAGAAAGATTTTACCAGTTAGAAGAAAGATTTTACTAGTTAGAAGAAGAGATTTTACTAGTTAGAAGAAAGATTTTACTAGTTAGAAGAAAGATTTTACTAGTTAGAAGAAAGATTTTACTAGTTAGAAGAAAGGTTTTACTGGTTAGAAGAAAGATTTTACTAGTTAGAAGAAAGATTTTACTAGTTAGAAGAAAGATTTTACTAGTTAGAAGAAAGATTTTACCAGTTAGAAGAAAGATTTTACTGGTTAGAAGAAGAGATTTTACTAGTTAGAAGAAAGATTTTACTAGTTAGAAGAAAGATTTTACTAGTTAGAAGAAAGATTTTACTAGTTAGAAGAAAGATTTTACTAGTTAGAAGAAAGATTTTACTAGTTAGAAGAAAGATTTTACTAGTTAGAAGAAAGATTTTACTAGTTAGAAGAAGAGATTTTACTAGTCAGAAGAAAGATTTTACTAGTTAGAAGAAGAGATTTTACTAGTTAGAAGAAGAGATTTTACTAGTTAGAAGAAAGATTTTACTAGTTAGAAGAAAGATTTTACTAGTTAGAAGAAAGATTTTACTAGTTAGAAGAAAGATTTTACTAGTTAGAAGAAGAGATTTTACTAGTTAGAAGAAAGATTTTACTAGTTAGAAGAAAGATTTTACTAGTTAGAAGAAAGATTTTACTAGTTAGAAGAAGAGATTTTACTAGTTAGAAGAAAGATTTTACCAGTTAGAAGAAAGATTTTACTAGTTAGAAGAAAGATTTTACCAGTTAGAAGAAAGATTTTACTAGTTAGAAGAAAGATTTTACCAGTTAGAAGAAAGATTTTACTGGTTAGAAGAAAGATTTTACTAGTTAGAAGAAAGATTTTACTAGTTAGAAGAAGAGATTTTACTAGTTAGAAGAAGAGATTTTACTAGTTAGAAGAAAGATTTTACTAGTTAGAAGAAAGATTTTACTAGTTAGAAGAAGAGATTTTACTAGTTAGAAGAAAGATTTTACCAGTTAGAAGAAAGATTTTACTAGTTAGAAGAAAGATTTTACTAGTTAGAAGAAAGATTTTACTAGTTAGAAGAAGAGATTTTACTAGTTAGAAGAAAGATTTTACCAGTTAGAAGAAAGATTTTACTAGTTAGAAGAAAGATTTTACCAGTTAGAAGAAAGATTTTACTAGTTAGAAGAAAGATTTTACCAGTTAGAAGAAAGATTTTACTGGTTAGAAGAAAGATTTTACTAGTTAGAAGAAAGATTTTACTAGTTAGAAGAAGAGATTTTACTAGTTAGAAGAAGAGATTTTACTAGTTAGAAGAAAGATTTTACTAGTTAGAAGAAAGATTTTACTAGTTAGAAGAAGAGATTTTACTAGTTAGAAGAAAGATTTTACCAGTTAGAAGAAAGATTTTACTAGTTAGAAGAAAGATTTTACTAGTTAGAAGAAAGATTTTACTAGTTAGAAGAAAGATTTTACTAGTTAGAAGAAAGATTTTACTAGTTAGAAGAAAGATTTTACTAGTTAGAAGAAGAGATTTTACTAGTTAGAAGAAAGATTTTACTGGTTAGAAGAAGAGATTTTACTAGTTAGAAGAAAGATTTTACTGGTTAGAAGAAAGATTTTACTGGTTAGAAGAAAGATTTTACTGGTTAGAAGAAAGATTTTACTAGTTAGAAGAAGAGATTTTACTAGTTAGAAGAAAGATTTTACTGGTTAGAAGAAAGATTTTACTAGTTAGAAGAAGAGATTTTACTAGTTAGAAGAAAGATTTTACTAGTTAGAAGAAAGATTTTACTAGTTAGAAGAAGAGATTTTACTAGTTAGAAGAAAGATTTTACCAGTTAGAAGAAAGATTTTACTAGTTAGAAGAAAGATTTTACTAGTTAGAAGAAAGATTTTACTAGTTAGAAGAAGAGATTTTACTAGTTAGAAGAAAGATTTTACCAGTTAGAAGAAAGATTTTACTAGTTAGAAGAAAGATTTTACCAGTTAGAAGAAAGATTTTACTAGTTAGAAGAAAGATTTTACCAGTTAGAAGAAAGATTTTACTGGTTAGAAGAAAGATTTTACTAGTTAGAAGAAAGATTTTACTAGTTAGAAGAAGAGATTTTACTAGTTAGAAGAAGAGATTTTACTAGTTAGAAGAAAGATTTTACTAGTTAGAAGAAAGATTTTACTAGTTAGAAGAAGAGATTTTACTAGTTAGAAGAAAGATTTTACCAGTTAGAAGAAAGATTTTACTAGTTAGAAGAAAGATTTTACTAGTTAGAAGAAAGATTTTACTAGTTAGAAGAAAGATTTTACTAGTTAGAAGAAAGATTTTACTAGTTAGAAGAAAGATTTTACTAGTTAGAAGAAGAGATTTTACTAGTTAGAAGAAAGATTTTACTGGTTAGAAGAAGAGATTTTACTAGTTAGAAGAAAGATTTTACTGGTTAGAAGAAAGATTTTACTGGTTAGAAGAAAGATTTTACTGGTTAGAAGAAAGATTTTACTAGTTAGAAGAAGAGATTTTACTAGTTAGAAGAAAGATTTTACTGGTTAGAAGAAAGATTTTACTAGTTAGAAGAAGAGATTTTACTAGTTAGAAGAAAGATTTTACTAGTTAGAAGAAGAGATTTTACTAGTTAGAAGAAAGATTTTAGTAACTGATATTATACATTAATAGTGATTATTGATCATCTATAACTGATATTATACATTAATAGTGATTATTGATCATCTATAACTGATATTATACATTAATAGTGATTATTGATCATCTATAACTGATATTATACATTAATAGTGATTATTGATCATCTATAACTGATATTATACATTAATAGTGATTATTGATCATCTATAACTGATATTATACATTAATAGTGATTATTGATCATCTATAACTGATATTATACATTAATAGTGATTATTGATCATCTATAACTGATATTATACATTAATAGTGATTATTGATCATCTATAACTGATATTATACATTAATAGTGATTATTGATCATCTATAACTGATATTATACATTAATAGTGATTATTGATTATTATTATTCCTCATATTCAATGAATCACACAGATTAAAGTGTCTCTGTGTTTTTCAGGGTTCTGCAGCTGTGTTGCAGCGTCGCTCAGAGAACGAGGAGTTTGTTGAAGTTGGAAGATTAGGACCATCTGACTACTTTGGTAAAACAACAACTATCACATTTATTTATTGTTGGTGCTGTTATAAAGTTCAGGGACGTTTGTTTTGGTGTTAAATTATCTTAGAATCAGAGGAATATTAATTTATTCCTCTGATTCTAAGCTACTTTCACACCAAAACACACATTTAGGTCAGAATTCTCAGTAAACACATGATTTTGTTCGGCTCCACTGTTCCTACATGTGTCCACCAGGGGGCGACATGATGCTGCAGATGTCACCAAACACTACATCATGTTAATCTCTGTCCACAGTTAAAGCTGCTAAATGAACATTTCTACACATGATTTATTCACTTTGTGGTTCAGTTTTTCTGTTTCTAAGATGATTCTAACTGTTATTAGTCACAGACATCAGTAAACTGATCCACAGTTTCTGCCTTTTCATGTATATTTCTGATTAATAACGACTGTTTCTGATCATTTTACGTTGGAATTATGTGATTAAATATAAGTATTGAGGCGTATGAATCTAGAAACATCTGCTCTGCCACTCTTGAACTCACTCTCTCTTTTTCAGAATTGTGTGATGAGAAATGTCAAATATCGTTTCAGTTTGATTTTTACGATTTAGGAATTATTTGACAAGCGAATCGAAATCGTGATTAAAATTCTGTTAATTGCACAATTTAATTTAAAGTATTAAAGTATTTAGTAGTCACCCATAGAACCATGAACCAATCAAATCACCATGGAAACCGTAAACAAATCAAATCACCATGGAAACCATAAACCAATCAAATCACCATAGAAACCTTAAACCAATCAAATCACCATAGAAACCTTAAACCAATCAAATCACCATGGAAACCAATCAAATCACCTTAGAAACCATAAACCAATCAAATCACCATGGAAACCGTAAACAAATCAAATCACCATAGAAACCGTAAACCAATCAAATCACCATAGAAACCATAAACCAATCAAATCACCATAGAAACCTTAAACCAATCAAATCACCATGGAAACCAATCAAATCACCTTAGAAACCATAAACCAATCAAATCACCATGGAAACCAATCAAATCACCATAGAAACCATAAACCAATCAAATCACCATGGAAACCAATCAAATCACCATAGAAACCCTAAACCAATCAAATCACCATGGACACCAATCAAATCACCATAGAAACCATAAACCAATCAAATCACCATGGAAACCGTAAGCCAATCAAATCACCATAGAAACCGTAAACCAATCAAATCACCATGGAAACCAATCAAATCACCAATCAAATCACTGTAGAAACCAATCAAATCACCGTAGAAACCAATCAAATCACCGTAGAAACCAATCAAATCACCGTAGAAACCAATCAAATCACCGTAGAAACCAATCAAATCACCGTAGAAACCAATCAAATCACCGTAGAAACCAATCAAATCACCGTAGAAACCAATCAAATCACCGTAGAAACCAATCTACCAATCAGTAATGTGTATTTTTACAGACTCTAACCTGTGTATTTTCTGTGTTTTCTGTGTATTTTTTAGACTCTAACCTGTGTATTTCCTGTGTATTTCCTGTGTATTTCCTGTGTTTTCCCTGCGTCCCTCCTCGTCCTCCAGGTGAAATCGCCCTGCTGATGAATCGTCCTCGTGCCGCCACCGTCGTGGCTCGTGGTCCTCTGAAGTGTGTGAAGCTGGACCGGCCTCGCTTCGAGCGTGTTCTGGGTCCCTGTTCAGACATTCTCAAACGCAACATCCAACAGTACAACAGCTTCGTGTCGCTGTCCGTGTGAAGGAGCTGCTCCTCCTCCTCCTCCTCCTCCTCCTCCTCCTCCTCCTCCTCCTTTTATTTTTTGGTTTTTAGACCCAGGGTCCACCAATGCAATTAGCTTTTTTTTTGTTTTCCTTCCCCCGTTTCGTTGTCCACTCACATTTGACGACTTCTCTCCGTTCACCAGCTGCTGTCGGCTCCTCTCAGTCCATCACACTCACCTTTGTTATATATAAACATATAAAAACACACATTTGCTGTTTTATTCGCTTTTCTTGTTTAATTTCATCGACTCGACGTTAAACTTAAAGCAGGATGGTCATAGCTGAGTGATGTTAGGACAATCAAACGTTACCACGCCGCTCATTTCTCTCTTAAATCCCCGTTTTAACAGTTTTTGACGCCATTTATCGTGATTATATTACAAAAAGCACCGTAGAAGGCAGGAAGGAATCATTGTTTTAGGTTTCAGCTGCGACTAAAACGAGTCTGCTGCTTGTTTTATTTTAACCGTGCAGCTAACCAGGCTAGTGCCAAATGTTGATTATTGTCACGAAGCAGAGATAAATAGTTAAATCACCTTTAATTATACAAACACCATAAAGGAACTGCCTTCACTGAGGAAAATATCTAAAAATACAAGAGTATTAAGTGGATTTCAGTATTTGTTTTTTAGTATAAACCAAATAACGTCTGCTCAAAATGTTATTCTAGTTTAAATGATGATTATTATTATTATTATCAGTGACTAAATGATAAAGTTGTGGTTTGGATGGTTTGGATCTGAAAAACTGTCTTTTATAAACTTATTTTTCCATAAATTCTATTTTAGGTGTCAGTGCCACAAAAAGTGAATTAAACAACTTCTTCTTCAACTTCTTCAACTTCTTCTTCTTCTTCTTCTTCTTCTTCTTCTTCTTCTTCTTCTTCTTCTTCTTCTTCTTCTTCTTCTTCTTCTTCTTCTTCTTCTTCTTCTTCTTCTTCTTCTTCTTCTTCTTCTTTCTTCTTTCTTCTTTCTTCTTTCTTCTTTCTTCTTTCTTCTTTCTTCTTCTTCTTTCTTCTTCTTCTTTCTTCTTCTTTCTTCTTCTTCTTCTTCTTCTTCATATAATTGTATTGTGTAAAAACATCACAGGGGTTTAAATGACTCATTTCCAGGTTTATTGAAGTAAAAAGTTAGAAGTTTGGACTAAAATGGTTGAGTTTCTTCAGTATTTCAGTATCAGAGGTGATATTTATTTCCACTAGTTTCTTATATTAAAGTATCTGTGATTCTCTTTACCTGACGTCATGTTTAGCTTTAAAACCTCTGGCAAATATTTGCTTTATAACTATTTAGCCATAAAATCTGTGTTTTTTTTCTTATTATTTTCATTTTTTTGGGATATTTTTACAGAAAATATGAAAAGAAACAGGAATTAAAACCTTTGACTGCTTCATGATGAATTAGACGCCATAAAATCATGATTTTTTCTTATTATTTTCATTTTTTTGGTGATTTTTACAGAAAATATGAATAGAAACAGGAATTAAAACCTGCTTTGTTTCTCCCTCATTTTAACCATTTCATGACTATTTAGACTCAGTAGATTTTATAGATTTTTCCTATTATTTAAATTTTTGTGTGATATTTACAACATAATCACCCAGTTCATTAACTTCTGGATAATTAAGGCTCAACTCTTCGTTCCTGCGTCGTCGTCTGTTACTAGAAATGAACCGAAAACCAGTTTCCTGTTGTTTAAAAAGCACTTAAACACTTGTTACAGTTAAATATCTGATTCTTCTCATGCTGTTTATTCTAAAGGGAATAATTCGCCCTCGTTTCTTTGATTTTTTTCAGTTTTAAAACCTCCAGTTTTCATGTAAATATCAGCAGCAGCAGAGACTCGTTTGTTTCTTTAACCGCTTCATGACTATTTAGATTTTATTTCACAAAAAGAATCCACTTCTGAATAATTTAGGCTCCACTTTTCATTCCTGCCTCGTCGTTTGTTGCCAGAAATGAACCGAAAACCCGGTTTCCTGTTTAAAATCAGCACTTAAACGATTCAAAAACCCAGGTTTTTGTCAGATTTAGATTTTTCGGTGCCGGTTGCAGGATAGACGTGTTTAATCTTCTGTTGTGACATCACTTCCTGTTTACCCTGAGGAAACCACTCCCGTTAGAAGGCGATGGTTCGATTCACCTTTTTATTTGAGTTTGATTTTAAAGCCTCCGGTTTCCCTGTAAATAGCAGCAGCAGCAGCGTCGCTCATGGGTTTTTAGTCCAGATGTTTTTAGCCTCTGCAGCTGTTCTGGTTTTGCCTTAGCGTTCCCGTCCTGGGCTTCACCGTAGTCGTCTGATCCTTCTCCAGTGAGTTTGTTCGGCCTCCGCCGGCCACCAGAGGACCATTCTTTTTCTATTTCTACCCTGTGTTCAGTTGAAACCTCCTGTATGTGCAAAAGATGTTTATCCTTTTGGTATAGATTGTTCCAGATGGCAGTTTAAGCAATAAAAAAGTAAAAAGAATTCACCGTTGTCGCTCGTTTTTTTAAATAATGGAGGAGTTTAGAGACGTTTTACTGCAGGTTGTGACACAAACGTCTGTTTTGGTGTAAAAGTGGATGAGAATAATAGGAATAAATTATATTATTTAGTCAAATTACCTGCTAATAACTCACTAAAGCCTATAATTTAGCTTCTATAATATAATAAAGTTGGTGTTTAACTGCATTATTAAGGCCAAAGAATCCAAATAAAGTCTAAAAATTCAATTAATTTAATAATTTATCGTATTTTGAGGTTTTTTTTCCTGATTTGGGTCAATTTGACTTTTTTTTTTAAGAAAATAAGACTAACATTTTGTTAAAAATAAGATTAAACTGACAAAAACACAATATTTTCACTTAATATTTATTGGTTTGGTTCTTTTATAATGAACATTAATAACCAATAATCTTTTTATGGGTAAACATGAAGTTAATTCATATCAACAGATTATTAATAATAAAATTGGAGTTTAACTGAATATTATTAAGGTAAAAAAAATCCAAATAAACAGGAATCAAATCTAAAAATTCATTTTATATTATATAAAATTATATTATTTAATTTTCAGGTAATTTATTGTTTATCAAGGTTGTTTTTTTTCCTGATTTTGGTCAATTTTGTCTTTTTTTTGAAGATTAACTAAACTTTTGAAGATGAACTAAAATCAAGAAATAAACTTGTAATTTAATCTTGTAAGTTAATAAAGTAACTGAACATTATTAAAGTCAAAGAATCCAAATAAACAGGAATCAAATCTCACAACAAAACAGACGTTTCTGTTAGAATTTACAGTAAAAACATCTTTTTGTCTTATTTCTCCTCCTCGACATTAAACTTCATCTTCTTCTTGTAATTTTTACTGTCCTGATAACAGATGGTGGAATATTCAGGATGTTTCTCATGGATTCCAACTCATGTAAGTCACTATTTGATTTATTTTAATTAAAACAAAGACATTTAACCTAATATTGGGTGTTATATTTAAATATTTAGACGGTGCAGTTCCACCTCTGTCCACCAGGGGGAGACATGGCGCTGTTTAAAAAGCCTTAATGTCATTTTTATTAATTTCTGAATTAAATTAATCTCTATCCACATTTTAAAGCTTCTTTTTTTTATTTCTAAACATCTTTTTTACACTTTGTGGCTCAGTTTTTTCCTTTTTAACGATGATTTTATTAAATTTTATCCCAAAACACTGATGTTTTTCAAATCAAGTTCTTTTATTCTCTGAATCTGCCGACGTGTTTGTTCTTATTTCCAGATTTTATTAGAGTCAGACTTAATAAACGCTGAGTTTCTATATCCCTGAGGTTTAGATCATGTTTTATAATCTGGAAAACAACTTTTCCTGTGATTTTTATCCCTTAAAAGTGTAGAAAGTCGCTGATATTCCCTTCAAACTTTGCTTTTTTCCCATAAAAAAGCAAATGTTCATTCAAATACAATCAGAAAAACATCATATGAATCAAAATTAATGTTTTTACACTAAAGTTTTAGAGATAAAACCCAGGTTTTATTAACTGTAGACCCCACATTTTACTACAAACATAAAAATAAACAGCAGAAAATTAGTGAAACAACCAGAAAAAACATCTTTAGTACAAACTAAGTCGGTTAAAGAGAGAAAATTACTAAAAAATGCACCGAGTTCATATATTCTTCAGTATTTTAGTAGCTGTTTTACTGTTTTATAAACAATTCATCACATTAATCACCATTAAATCATTTATAAAAGCTTTTATTCCTTTTTTAGACCTTTGTTTTCATCATATTTTCTGATTTATGTTGTTTTTCTTCTGTCTATGTGAATAAAAATGTGCAAATTTCCAGTGGAAACAACAGGTTTGTTTTAAAAAATCACTGTCCTGCTCACAAAAGCTGAAGTTTAGAGCGAATAATTCAGCTTTCTGCTTCATCTGGCAGAAAACACACGTCTTAAAAATAGTTCACGCAGACCTGGAATGTGTTTCGCTTCAATGGAACAAAGAAAACAACAAAAAACTGGTTCAGAAAAAGGAGAAAAACGCTGGTTTGAATGTGAATTATTCAGTTTTTGTCCTGCGGCTGATTTCAGTCGTAAAGAGACGCAGATTACAAGTCTGGGAAATAATGAATGGCTGTTTAATAGGTGACACACACACACACACACACACACACACACACACACACACACACACACACACACCAGCTGCACCCTGTCATCACACTAAATACCTTTTTTTTATTTCATAATTATAACATCACATAGACGTAAATCTCTCTTTTTTCCCACAGTCACAACATTCACCAGTAATTTATATATAATTATTTTATTTCTGCTCATCCAGTGCATCACAGCTGTCTCCATGAAGCAGAACCACAGCATGGGACAAAAATTAAAAATAAAAAAAATAACTTTAATAAAAACTAAAGAAATCTCCTGTTTTTACCAGATTAGTCTTTTAATTCTCCTACAAAAAATAAGAAAAAAATCTCAAATTAATCTAAAAGTTACTGTGAATATATAGATTTCTGTTATTTTAATTAATGTTCTACTCAACTCTTTGCTGTTCTAATGCAGTGGTTCTCAAAGTAAGGTCCGGGGACCCCCGGGGGACCTGGAGGAGGCGTTAGGGGGTCCCCACAATAAAGGAAAATAATTAATTTTCACTATAATTCCACAGAATGTAGAACCATTAGTATAAAGGACTGACATCATTTAAAACAAATATATTTAGTCGGATTTATTTCCTGATATTTGTGTATTATTTTCCCTTTGCACATGAATGAATTAATTTAATTATTAATTTATTTAAATTCAAATTATATATATAGGTAAAAAAAATAAAACAAAATCAATTTTTAAAAATTTAATAAATTGTAAAAAATCAAATAAATGTGAAAATAATTCACAAATTATTTTATGAATTATTTAAATAAATACTGGTATTAGTCATTATTTATTTAATTTTTCTTAATTATAGCAGTTTTGGTCTTTTATAATTCTGTCCTCAGGTTTCTGACATTTTATTTTGAAAGTCCACAGAAAGTGGAGAGGACTGACATCATTTAAAATAAATTAATTAATTTAATTTAATTTATTATTTAATTAATCTGTGTATTGTTTTCTCTTTCCACATGAATTTATTTAATTTAAATTTTATTTTCCATGTTATATATTGAATGAGGTGAGTGAATCAACAAATAAATAAATTTAAAAAATATTTAAAAAATCAAATAAATGTGAAAATAATACACAAATAAGTTATTATTCTATGAATTAATTCAATGGAAAATTAAATAAATTTTACATTTACTGGTTTATTTATTTATTTATTCTTTTATAAAACATTTTAAAACACAAATCTTATGAGTTTAAAGGTCGTTGATGTAAAAAAGTTTGAGAATCACTGACTTAGATTGAGATTTACCATCGATTTATAGATTATTCTATTTAATGTTAATCATCTTTAATGTTTTATTTCTATCTTCTGTCCTGGAGGAGGATCATCCTCCTGTTTCTCTTCTTTTGTCTCCATTAAAGGGTTTTTTTATAGGGAGGAGGAGAATCTGTGATTTGTGAACACATCCTGACCTATGTGCACTTAAAAAAAAAAAAGAAATTAAGTCTTTTTTTAATAAAAAGGTGAATTTATGACCCTGAAATAAAGGTAGGACTCCTGTTACCGACAGGAATCTTTGAGTCTTGTGATGATTCATGTTCTGGTTCAGATTTCACAGCTTCTTCATCTATGGCTTGTTTCCTCTCCTGGTCCTCCTGGTCCTCCTGGTCCTCCTGGTCCTCCCGGTCCTCCTGGTCCTCCCGGTCCTCCTGGTCCTCCTGGTCCTCCCGGTCCTCCTGGTCCTCCTGGTCCTCCTGGTTCTGGTGTTACCTGGTCTCCTTGCTGGTCTCTGTGGGGGTCTGAGGTCTGGCGGTGGACCTCACGAAGTCCTTCACGACGACCTCCTGTTCCCCGAGCCTGCGGACGCAGCGCTGCACCACCCTCAGGACTTTCTGCAGCCGCCGGTCCAGAGCCAGCAGGTGAGGCTCGGTCAGGATGGGACGCAAAGGGTCAAAGGTCAGAGACTCCCCCATCACCTCGCTGAGCCGGAACTCAGGCCGGGACAGAAGCTGCAGCCTCAGCAGCGTGGAGCGCTTTATTCTGAAAGAATAAAATAATAAACTAGAGAAGAAATGATGTACAGCAGCGTGGAGCGCTTTATTCTGAAAGAATAAGATAATAAAATAAAATAGAGAAGAAATGATGTACAACAGCGTGGAGCACTTTATTCTGAAAGAATAAAATAATAAAATAAAATAGAGAAGAAATGATGTACAGCAGCGTGGAGCGCTTTATTCTGAAAGAATAAAATAATAAAAAAACATTTGATGATGTACGACACAGAGGACACTTGCGATACTTTTATTCATTAATAATAAATAAATAATAAAATAAAATAATTAAATAAAAAGAAATTTGGGGTCACCATACTTTTATTTATTAATAATAAAATAAATGAATTAAATTTAAAAAATGTACTGTGGGTCTGACACTCACCATTATGTTTTTAATTATAATAAATAAATAATAAAATGAATTAATTAAATAAAAAAAAGATTGTGGGTCTGACAATCGGCATACTTTTATTTATTAATAATAAATAAATAATAAAATAAATGAATTGAATAAAAAGAAATTTGGGGTCTGACAGTCTCCATACTTTTATTTATTATTAATAAAAATAATAAAATAAATTAATTAAATGAAAAAAATTGGGGCCTGACACTCATGATACTTTTATTCATTAATAATAAATAAATAAATAATAAAATAAATTAATTAAATAAAAAGACATTTGGGGTCACCATACTTTTATTTATTATTAATAAAATAAATTAAATTTAAAAAATGTACTTTAGGTCTGACACTCACCATTATGTTTTTAATTATAATAAATAAATAATAAAATTAATTAATTAAATAAAAAAAAGATTGTGGGTCTGACAATCGGCATACTTTTATTTACTAATAATAAATAAATAATAAAATAAAATAATTAAATTAAAAATATATTTTATAGGACTTTTTTATCCAAAAAAATGAAAATACATCACACAATAAAAGGTAATAGTTAAAAATAATATAATTATAGCCCCAACATAGAAAAACAGATGATTTTAAATGAGTAAATCCTTAATAATAATAAAACTTAGTAATTAAATACATATATTAGTGAAACCCCTGTTCTAACCTGGTTCCAGTGCAGTAGATAACTTTCTACCTATGATTATACACACATAGAATTCTATTTATTAGCTGATACTCACATGCAGCACTGAGACAGTGGAGCCAGGATCGTCAGCTCATCATGAGAGTGTTTCCCAAACCTGCAACAGGATGTGGTGCCGAACAATAAAAACCCACAAAGCTCCGTTTCATGAGATTTTAATGCTCCTCAGATTTTCCAGCTCACCCTCTGGCGTTGTCCAAGTGGAGGAGGAATCCCTCGTCCCCGAATTTGGTGAAAATCTCGTAGTGATGCCTGTCCATGTTTCCTGCAGCAGAGGAAACACAGAGAACCAGTGACAGTGGACGGAATAAATAAAGATATGAATAAATAAATAAATACCTGTGAGGAAGTCGAAGATGGACATGTCGATGAGGTTGAGCAGCCTGTTTCCAGAGTTGTATGGATAAAGCTGCTTCACGTTGTCACAGTAGAACGGATTCACCTCCCACCTTTAAAATAGACATTAGATTCATTATTTACCAGCTGCAGCTGCAGAAAAAGCTCCGTTTACATTAAAATCAGGGGTGAAAATCACATTTCATTAGATTCCCAGATATATTATAGTACTATACGGAGTGATACTAAAGTAAAAATACTATAATACTATAAAATGACTGTAAATGTTCCAGTTCCTACTTTTTGTATATAGGCTGGAGGCTGGAGATGACAACTAAAAACTAAATATTGGTCAGAATTGGTCAAAAAATAAAACTTATCAGGGTAAATATCTTAGATTTAATACAATTAGTCTAATATTGAGTAGAATTATGTTGAATTGTTGTTTATTTCAAGTTGTTTTGTTCAAAAATATGAGATAAAAAGTGGGAATTATGAGATTAAATTATGATAAAAGGTCAAACAATTCAATCTTGATTTAAAAAACAAGACTAAATTGAACAAATTCAAGAAAGAAAATGATATAAGCAAAATTATCAGCTGATTAAATAAGATATTTCAAGATAATTCTACTCAATATTATAGTAATTGTACCAAAACCAAGATTTTTTCACTTGTTAAGATTTTAATCAATTAATTATTAAGAATTAATTAAAATAATGAATAACTAAAACATCATAGTGTTGGAATTTCACCTTTTTCTTATGTCATCTTTTTTAAATTGAGATCAAATAAATGCTGGGTTATAAATTCATATAATATGAGATAATAGAGGTTTAATTTATCACGTCTGCAATAATAAACTAATATAAATACATGACAAATGTGCCATCTGTTATAATTCTGGTATTGTTTTATCCTGTTTTTATGATTATAGGCAAACAAAATCATAGCATTTAACATTTATATGAGGATAAGTTTCCTTTTTTAGAATTTCAATTGGGAAAAACACTGAAGTTTTGTTGATGTGAATAATTAAAGTTATATATTGTGGGTGGAAGAGAGGGAAGAATAAAAAGAATGAAAAGCAGAGGAGGAAAAAGAAAAAGGTAATAAAAACAGGTAAAAAGAGGAAGAGCAGGAAACGGGAGGAAGTAAAAGACGAAAAGTAAAATGAGTGTAGACGTGTCGAAACGATGCTTGAGACTTGATCTGGAGACTTTAAAAGTCATTTTTATTAGTTTTTATTTGTTAAAAAATGCTTTATTAGCGTCTTTTCCGTGCACCGACTCTCCCCATCGAGCAGCGGCTGCAGCCTCCGCCATTACAAACAGCTAACAAGCTAACAAGCTACACGCTAACAAGGTAACAAGCTAACGAGCTATAAGCTAACAAGGTAACAAGCTACACGCTAACAAGGTAACAAGCTAACGAGCTATAAGCTAACAAGCTACACGCTAACAAGGTAACAAGCTAACGAGTTATAAGCTAACAAGGTAACAAGCTACACGCTAACAAGGTAACAAGCTAACAAGCTACACGCTAACAAGGTGACAAGCTAACGAGCTATAAGCTAACAAGCTACAAACTAACAAGGCCAAAATGAGCTTTCCTTCCTTGAAAAACCAACCGCCACTATGATTTAGATAAAAAAAAAAAACTCTAATCCACAACCAGTTAGCTAACAAGCCAACAAGGTAACAAGCTACAAGCTAACGAGCTAATAAATTAACAAGCTACACGCTACAAGCTAACAAGCTCTAGGCTAAGAAGCTAACAAGCTACAACCTAACAAGCTAAAAACCAGCAACTACCACTGTGATTTACATTAAAAACTTTAATCCACAACCATTTGACTGAATATTTTAAATGTCAATAAAATTCCAGTCATAATTTCCAACTGAAAATTATATTTAGGGCTAGAGATTACTCATTCTTATTAATAATGATAATATTATCATTAGAGCAGAAGTAGGCAGTTTATTTTTTGGTGTAATTTCAAAAGATTCTCAGTAATTAAAGTGGTTTGACAGATCACGACAGTAATAATTATGTAATGGTGGAAGTGAAACTAAAAAAAAAAGTGTTTTTGTCATTTAACAGATGGAGAGAACTGCAGGATCCTCAGCTGGAAGTTGGACTCCGATCTCGCTGTTTATGGTAAGATGCTAATTTAATTTTACTCATATCTAAACATGCTGGAACATTACTTTGTCATTTCATAGGATGTTTAGGTAAAATTGCTATGAAAACAGGTGATTTATAACTGTGCTGACTGTTATTAGTTTAGCATTATGCTAACTGGGTCATTATGAAACCACTGAAATACCTTGGCAGCAATAATATTTGTTACAGGTAACAAAACATAATAATAAAGCTAATTATATAATATTTGCTTATATACCAATGGACAAATCACAAAATAATTGTCCCTCACCTACAGATTCACCTAATATTTGTTTTACTGACCAGTAAAATGAGTATTAGATGAGTGCATCAGCGGCTAAACCTGTAAATTTTAACATTGGATTCCTATTTTAACAGAACTTGTTGTAAAGTTAATTTAAATGTTGTGACTCTCCACTTGAGATAGAACTAAAAATAAACTGGAAACATATAAAATTGTCTGGTGGGACAAATATGGTGGTTTAGGACTCCTGCTTTAATGTTTACTAGACATGAAAAAGCAGAAAATGATCTTGTCACTGAGGCGGATTTCATGAGAAACCTGAAATAATGGCACAGAACAGGAAGCGGTTGTTGACTTCCACAGATTTACACAAATGAGAGGACGGTGCAGCAGAGAAAGAAAAGAAAAAGCAAACAGAGTCTTTTTTTATCCCAGACAGACCTGGAGTTTTGAGACAAACATCCCAGTCGACTCATTCAATGGGAATTATGGGAAATGTGGCCGTCAACCACAACAGGATTATAGTGACCCAAAGATATGTCAACAACCAGGAAGCTGTGGCTTTAACTCAGAGGTGTCCAACTTATTTAGTTCATAGGCTTCATAAAGACCGAAAAACTGATTTAAATCATATTACACCTTCAAATTCTCATGTTCTTTTCATGTATATAAGTAAAACTGCAAGTACCATCCATCAATTTACAAAAATGTCTTCAGAAAATAATGCAATTTATTATTATATCTATTTATATATAATATTTTTAGAGCCTAGAAAGCACCAATGGTGCATATTTTATTAGAAAATACCAAATTCTGTGTGCACTATTTTACTAAACTCAACAGAGTCCTTTAGGGGCCGGATTGGACCCTTTGTGGGGCCGGTTCTGGCCCTCGGGCCGCTTGTTTTACACCCCTGCTTTAACTAAACATAGTGAACATATTTCAGTACCAGCAGCATTCCTCGCTGCACGATGTAATCAGACGTGATCCGTCTGCAGTGAACAGACCAACCAGGGTCCTGGAGAGATGCTGTGATGCAGCTTTTTGTTCCAATGAAGCAGTAAAACACTTTATTTTACTCATCAACCATCAGGGTCCGTCCACACCAACGTGAGAAATGTTCAGTCTTTCATACACACTTAATGCAGTCATGGTCTCCTAAAACCAGAGGTTTTTATCTGGTTTCATCACAAGAAACTAAGGGAAAACCTTAGTTTCTTCTTCTTCTTTGGTGTTTTTTAAAGTAGCCGATATCCAAAAAGTTGCATTGCTGCCATCTGAAGGACTATTACTTTATTGTTCTATATCCTACTATATAATCCAGGAGAAACCCTATTTCTAAAATGATTTTCAGAGATCAACTCTGAGCTTTTATAGAGAGAATTTGCACAAAAAACTGTCATGTGATCATAGTTTAACTCTTAAAAAGGTTTGAAAACATTAAAAAACACACGTTAGTAACAAGTAGGTTGATTATATATTTAAAATTCATCATTCTTTTTCAGTTATTTGACATTTCGTATCAAAAAAATCGAACAAAATCATGATTTTTGTATAAAAAAGTGACTTTTCAAACCAACATGACCTGTTGAATGCTTCTTAAAACTGTATTTTAAGTTTCTCATCTTACCAAACATTATTTCTCACTGACCCTAAAACATGAACCGCAATTTCTTGTCGACGTTGTTGTGACGTCACACTGTGCGACGGTAAACAGGAAGTTGTATCCATGGAGACGTGTGATTGGCTGAAATGTCCTTCCTGTTAGGAGTGCTGTCGCCACCTGCTGCTTTGGCAGGTGCATTACATTGTTTGTTTCTGTGTGCACTAACACTAACTAGTAAAATCAGGTGTGTTACTGCTTGATTGGAAGTAAATCCTGCACCCACAGCCTCTCTAGGCATTGATATTCCTGCTATTAGAAGGTGAGGTCTTACTCTTCGCGTCCGGAGAAGGTGTAGGAGCGGATCCAGGGGTTGGGGATGGAGATGCGGGGGGCGATGCTGAGTCCGGGCAGGTAGGCCGACAGAGACCCCTCCACCAGGTCGGGGCTCCCACACACGGCGTACTCCGTCTTACAGACGTACAGGCACTTAGCGAAGAAACACGTGTTGTTCGCTGGCGGAGGAGGAGTGAAAACACAGCGGAATGAAAGATGAGTTTCCTGTTCACATGTGATTTTTACAGGGGGTTTTCATCAGATGCAGCTGCTCTGTCACCAGCAGGAAAACAAGATTTTACTGATGTGGAGCTGCAAGTCAGATACTGACCCAATATAATATATAATATAATATATGTTGTCATTATCTAGAAAAAGCAGGATTAAAACTAAAAGAGTGATGTTGTTATTTCAGTTTAAGGCAAGAAAATCTCCCTCCTAGAGTTATAAACATTTAAGGAATGTAAATTTATCAATCAGTAATCAATCTGGTGTGATTTAGAGTAAAATCAAGAAGCTATAGATGATCAATAATCACTATTAACGTATAATATCAGTTATAGATGATCAATAATCACTATTAATGTATAATATCAGTTATAGATGATCAATAATCACTATTAATGTATAATATCAGTTATAGATGATCAATAATCACTATTAATGTATAATATCAGTTATAGATGATCAATAATCACTATTAATGTATAATATCAGTTATAGATTATCAATAATCACTATTAATGTATAATATCAGTTATAGATTATCAATAATCACTATTAATGTATAATATCAGTTATAGATTATCAATAATCACTAATTAATCTCATTTTTTCTGTTCTAATCATAAATTAAAGGATATTTTTCTAGTCTTTAACATGTTAGTGGACAAATTAGTGAAATTTCAAAATAAAAGCAGTTTAACAAATATTTGTATGAATGAAACACACTATGTTTGTGTCATTTACACTTAGAATTATTGATTAACTAGTATAATATCAGTCATCAATCACTAATTAATCTCATTTTTATCTGTTCTAAATATAAATTAAAGGGATATTTTATATTTTTCTAGTTTTTAACATCTTAACATGTTAGTGGATGAATCTGCTTCAGTCAAGTGTCTGATTATTGATTATTGATCAATGAGAAATAGAATCAATAACCAAAAAAACCTCAGTTCTGATTTTAAAATGATCATAAAACATGTTTTTCACAAACTAAACAGCTTCATTATCATATTGATGAGTTAATCTAACATTTCCTCAGTAAAATGAGTCCTGGACGTTTTCTACTCATGTTTTAAAATTAATTTACCTTTAAAATCTCTAATTATAATTAATAACGTGTCTATTATAGTCTACATATATAGAGGCTGGACCTTAATTACACTAACGACACCTCTGGTATCGTGGGGTCAACGATCACTATATGTTTCTAAAACTATTCCATCACAGATTAAACACACGTTTACCTGGTGAGGTGAAGAACACGGCCCTCAGGTCTTCGTTGTGAGTCACCTGGAGAACTTCACCTGTGACGTTCAGCAACCTGCCGGAAACAGGCGGCACCCGGCGGAAATCCAGGATCCTGCATGAGTTTCACAGGAGAAATCATTGATAAATTTATAAACCATCATCGATTATCTCTGAATTCAGCAGCGAGCGGAGATGAAATATGATAGTAGAGGAGTTAAAGGAGGTTTTACTGAAAGTAGCTCAGAATCAGAGGAATAAACTCATCTAAACAGACAAGATAAATCAGACTTTACTTCACATTTATCTCTGTTTAACTCACTAAATTCATAACTTGACTTCTTCTGTTCTAACTATAATAATAACTGAACATTATTAATGTCAAACAATCCAAATAAACAGGAATCAAGTCTAAAAATTACATTTATTTATCCATAATTAGATTTTAGCAGCAAATTATGCACATTTTTATTTAAAGGAAATAACTAAATGTATAATAAGAGAAGTATTTTAGATGCAAAGGTATTTATTGATGAGAGAAAATTCATAACTTTATTGACAGTTGTATTGATTCACAATGACAAGTTTTATTACTGAGACAAACAGGATTTTATATGTTAAAAATTATGAGCTTTAGTTTATTTAGAGTTTTGTTGGTGGATATTTAAAAAAAATAATACATATACTGAAAAAACTGAAATTTATATGTGAAAATATCTTGTTTTTCGTCCAATTAGTTCAAAATTGAGTAGAATTATCTTTGATAATTTATCTTATTTCAAGTTTTTTTTCTTGATTTTAGTCAATTTAATCTTTTTTTTTAAAGAAAATCGTGTTCTGTTGTTCTTAAAACAACACTAACTATATGTAATTATAGTAAAAACAGGATATTTTTACCTGAAAAGATGAGTTTTTGCACTAGTTATCATCTTTGAACACAGATTATCCACTATGAACTACAGATTTAATAATATATTTAAAAGTCTGATATGGAATAGATCTTAAATCAGTGGTTTCTCAAACTTTTTATCTTATTTTAAGAAAATATTAACCTTGTTTTCTTAAAACAAGACTAAATTGACCCAAATTAGGAAAAAGATAATTAATCTGCCAGAGAAATAACACAATTCTACTTAATATTTATTGATATTTTCAGTTTTATTTTAGTTTTTGCAGTGGAACTGACTTATTCCTCTGATCCTAAACTACTTTTACTTGGATATTAGTGTCAGAACTTCCTGTTTTTGTTTCCTCTAACGATGAAACCACCTCCTCGCTTCATTCTGACCGATCCTCATCTATAAAAACGTCCTATTGACAAGTCCCCGCGCCGTATGTTTCACCACAAGAGCCACGTTTAAGATGCGTGTTGAAAACAGCAATCACACAGCAATCACAGCCTAAAGCTGAATTGCTGTTTTTCATTTCCCCGACTGCAGATTTTCCGGGGATAACGACGCGTGGTGACACTCAGACGGGAGAAAAAGACGCCACCAATTAAAATAGAAGGACAAAAACACAGAGGTGATTGACATGTGCCTTATAAAGCATGCAGCATAATCCTAATAACAGCGTCTGCAGAGGAATGACAGTGGTTGTGGAGGTGGGCGTTGGGCGGTGAATCCTGTTATTATCTCCTAATGATACTGTCTCGCTGTGATGACGCTTCATTTAATGCGTGTGTGTCCACACACTGGATTATTGGCTGATCCTGGGTTGGGTTAACATGGTGCAATGTCTGGAGGCTGCAAGGTTCATGCACAGCTTCATCAGAGATATTCTACTACAAGAAACACTGAAAATCTATACATATATCATGGTTTTAGTGCAATTAGTCCAACATTGAGTAGAATCATCTTATTCCACTGACATCTTATCTTATTTCCTTAATAAATGGTTTGACTTTTGATCATATTTTTGATTTTATTGCATAATTTTGACTTTTTATCTCATAATTTTGACTTTTTATCTCAGCATTTGTATTATTTTTAACTTTTAGGACATATTTTTCAGTTTAAATTCAAGAAAACTCAACTTTAAAGGAAAATATCTTGTTTTTTTGGCACAATTAATCCAACATTGACTAGAATTATCTTATTCCACTGACATCTTATCTTATTTCCTTAATAAATGGTTTGATTTTTGATCATATTTTTGATTTTATTGCATAATTTTGACTTTTTATCTCATAGTTTTGACTTTTTATCTCATAGTTTTGACTTTTTATCTCATAATTTTTATTATTTTTAACTTTTAGGACATTTTTTTCAGTTTAAATTCAAGAAAACTCAACTTTAAATGAAAATATCTTGTTTTTTTGGTCCAATTAATCCAACATTGAGTAGAATTATCTTATTCCACTGACATCTTATCTTATTTCCTTAAGAAATAGTTTGATTTTTGATCATATTTTTGATTTTATTGCATAATTTGGACTTTTTTATCTCATAATTTTGACTTTTTATCTCAGCATTTGTATTATTTTTAACTTTTAGGACATATTTTTCAGTTCAAATTAAAGAAATAATGAAAATATCTTGTTTTTTGGTCCAATTAATCCAACATTGAGTAGAATTATCTTATTCCACTGACATCTTATCTTATTTCCTTAAGAAACAGTTTGACTTTTGATCATATTTTTGACTATTTATGTTAGTTTTCTATAGTTTTTTATTATTTTTTAACTTTTAGGACATATTTTTCAGTTTAAATTCAGCAAATAATGAAAATATCTTGTTTTTTTTGGTCCATTTAGT
The DNA here is from genome assembly GCA_030544235.1 of Lepturacanthus savala. Lineage (NCBI taxonomy): Eukaryota > Metazoa > Chordata > Actinopteri > Scombriformes > Trichiuridae > Lepturacanthus > Lepturacanthus savala. Next base: position 25,940,086 of record CM060471.1, on the reverse strand, counting down.
CCAATATTAAGTAGAATTATCGTATTCCACTGACATCTTATCTTATTTCCTTAATAAACAGTTTGACTTTTGATCATATTTTTGATTTTATCTCATAATTTCTTATTGTTTTTTAACTTTTAGGACATTTTTTTCAGTTTAAATTCAAGAAAACTCAACTTTAAATGAAAATATCTTGTTTTTTTGGTCCAATTAATCCAACATTGAGTAGAATTATCTTATTCCACTGGCATCTTATCTTATTTCCTTAAGAAATGGTTTGATTTTTGATCATATTTTTGATTTTATTGCATAATTTTGACTTTTTATCTCATAATTTTGACTTTTTATCTCAGCATTTGTATTATTTTTAACTTTTAGGACATATTTTTCAGTTTAAATTAAAGAAATAATGAAAATATCTTGTTTTTTGGTCCAATTAATCCAACATTGAGTAGAATTATCTTATTCCACTGGCATCTTATCTTATTTCCTTAAGAAACAGTTTGACTTTTGATCATATTTTTGACTATTTATGTTTAGTTTTCTATAGTTTTTTATTATTTTTTAACTTTTAGGACATATTTTTCAGTTTAAATTCAGCAAATAATGAAAATATCTTGTTTTTTTTGGTCCATTTAGTCCAATATTAAGTAGAATTATCTTATTCCACTGACATCTTATCGTATTTCCTTAAAACAGTTTGACTTTTGATCATATTTTTGATTTTATTGCATAATTTTGACTTTTTATCTCATAATTTTGACTTTTTATCTCAGCATTTGTATTATTTTTTAACTTTTAGGACATATTTTTCAGTTTAAATTAAAGAAAACTCAACTTTAAATGAAAATATCTTGTTTTTTTGGTCCATTTAGTCCAACATTAAGTAGAATTATCTTATTCCACTGACATCTTATCTTATTTCCTTAATAAACAGTTTGACTTTTGATCATATTTTTGAGTTTATCTCATAATTTTTTTATTGTTTTTTAACTTTTAGGACGTATTTTTCAGTTTAAATTCAAGAAAACTCAACTTTAAATGAAAATATCTTGTTTTTTTGGTCCAATTAATCCAACATTGAGTTCTATTCTAGTTGAATTCTATTTTTCTTTCCAGATGGGTCAGTTTTGTATTGTTTTAAAATAAATAGACTAATCTTTGGATTAAATTGACTAAAACCAATAAAATCATGAAATAAGGTGAATTATCTGCCAGTTTATTTAAATAATTCTACTAATATTAGACTAATTGTACTAAAATAAGATATTTTCACCTGTTTTTATTACAGTTTTATCATGTTTTTCTGTTTTTTCAGTAGTTTCTCCAACAGGAATCAAACCCCAAAGGATAAATGTGCCTCATTTAATAAAAACAAAGATTAAAACCTTTGTAATAACTATTTTAAGAATTAGAATTTAATCTTTTTAAAGAAAATATTTGTCAAATTGACCCAAATCAGGCAAAAAAAACATGAAATAAGTTAAATTATCTGCCAGTTTTTGCAGTAAAGTGTGTTTGAATATTTAGAATTGCAACTTCTAAAACAGAACATATTATAATATAATATAGTGAAGTTGTGATGTCACAACTACGCAGTCACAGCTGTTCAAATCAGCCAATCAGACACGAAACGAGCTAAAACTACAGATGAACTCATCGAATCCTGCTGAGGATTCAGGATTCAGGATTTTTTATTTTGACTCGTTCCTGTTTCATAACATCACATCATGGTTTGTGCCTTTAAAATAAAAACAGAAACTCATTCCGAGCTGCACCAATAAAATAACAGATGTGCAACCACCGAAACTAACTTTACCCCAAAGCTTCACTTCCCCACATGAATTCAGCAGGAACACATAAAACCACACACAGGAAATAACTATAACGTAGTAGTGGTGAGTATTATGGGATGCACCTGTCCAGGTGGAACGCTGCGATCTCTGCGTTGTGTCTCTGGAAATCAACAAAGTAGAAGAAGTCTTCCGGGGTCTCGTCATCCCTCTGTTGCCTAGCAACACACACACACACACATAGGATCAATTAGTCATGTGCTGTAAAACTTCTGTAAAGTTTAACATCATTTGCAGGATGTTGTCTTTATATTTGGCTGCAGGAACCAGTAAATAAACCTTTAACACTTCCTGTTTCCTTTAACCACTTAAACACCAGCTTTATTTTCCAGTTTTCCGACTTTAAATGTGGAATATCTCTACAAACGCAAAGGTTATGGACACGTGAGGTGACTAGAGAAGAGTCGGAATCTATTTATGTTGCTGTAACAGAGAAAATAGAGTTAAAATGTCGAAAAAAGAAATTTAAAATGATGTTTTACTACAGATAAACTGACCCAAATCAGGAAAAACACTTATCTGCAATACAGCGTTCAGTGATTGATAAGAGGTCAAAGGTCAATTATTTGTCTATAAAACGATATAAATCCCTGAGGATCATTCCAGAACATGAAGAATATATTGTGTAAGATGTTTAAAAAGGAGATTATAAAGGAGACAATTAAATAATCATACAAACAGCTCAAATAATTACACATATTAGTAAAAAAAAAAACAGAAAAAATTTACCCCAAAAAAATAATGAAAACAGGAAAAAAGTGTCAGAAAAAGTGAAAATATTTCCCAGAAAAACAGGAAAAAAATACCCTGAAAAACAGGTCTGAAAAAATTATAATGAAAATCAGAAAAAAGTTCAAAGGTCAAAAAAATAAATACTCCTGGGAAAAATATCCCCAAAAAACTTTATTTAAAATTCAAAACAAAACCAAACTGAACCAAATCAGGAAAAAAATTAATTAAGATGAATTATCTGCAATACAGAGTTCAATGATTAATAAGATAAGAGGTCAAAGGTCAATTATTTGTCTATAAAATGCTATAAATCCCACTGAGGATCATTATAGAACATGGAGAATATATTCTTATAAAGGAGCCAATTAAATAATCACACAAATTAAATATGTAAATAGTCTCTACTACTGATATTCTATTAAACTATTGTCTTATTGTATTGATGATGTGGATATTGATGATATATATTGATGCTGGAACAGTAACATTGGCTTTAATACAGATAAAACACTTTATTTATTGTTGAAGCTGAGGTTTAATCCTGATATTAATGAATAAACTCAATAAACTCTGAACCTGGATCAGGAGGATTTAACAGGTTAAATACCATAAACGAGGCCTATTTTTGATGGATTCATCAGTCAAACGTGGATTCTGTCCTCACCTCATGGGTTTGAACATGGCTTTGGCAAAGTTTCTCATCTTCAGAGCCAGTTTGAGGTGGTGACCGCTGGGCTTCACCACTGGAGAGATTAGAGGAAATCAATTAGAGGAAACTTTATTTATAAAACAACCACAGTAACAAAACAATGAAATACTAGACTGAGGTCTCATATTCACAGTTGAGTTTAAAGCAGGAACTCTAGTATTTACATATTTCTATCTATAACCCTCTATTAGTTTAAATTATGAATTAAATCCAGCAATCTGGTGAGATTAGAGAGTAAGATCAATAACCTATAGACTATCAATAATCACTATTAATGTATAATATCAGTCAATAATCACTAATTAATCACATTTTTATTTGTTATAAATGGACATTAAAGTGATATTTTCTAATATTTTCCATTTTTTAATCATAATTTTGTCTTTTTATCTCATATTTTTGAGTTTTTACAACATAATTCTGACTGTTTTTATCATAATCTTGTCTTTTTTTGACTGTAAATCTCAATTTAATCAAAACAAACCTGAAAAGAGCAAATTAATCTGCCAGTGGAACAAGATAATTCAGAATAATTCTGCTCATTATTGGACAAATCGTACAAATACAGGATATTTTTACTTGTTCCGATATAATTCCTTCACATTAATGTGTTGAATTGAACATTTCCTGAGTAATAGGAGTCCTAATGACAGTTTTATCCTCATAATTTAACTTTAAAAGCTCTAATTCTGATTAAAACATGTCTTCTATAGCCAGATATGGATAAACTGGAGCTAACTGCCTCCTCTGGCTGCAGATCTGCTGCTGCCAGACTAAATTGATGCTTGCTTTGCCTTTTTTTTTTGCATTTTCTCTCACAGCCGTTGACCAGAATAACCACAGCCTCCTGCTAAACTGCAGGCTATTAATAGTTAACAATCACACACAGTTCACACACAGAGAGGGGGATGAATCACAGTCGACCGCTACTGTACAAACCCAGTCTGTGGTTTCTGGGATAATGAGAACGTGGAGGATGTTAAATATAAAATCGTTGTGTCGCGTTTCTTCTACGTCGATCCAACAAAAACACGGAATACGCTTCACTTCAAATACCTTTTAGGGCGTGAGACACTGAAGTTTATAGTTGTAGTCTGTGTTTAACACAACTGAGGTTTTTTTTGGTTATTGAGTCTATTTCTCATTGATCAATAATCAATAATCAGACACTTGACTGAAGCAGATTCATCCACTAACATGTTAAGATGTTAAAAACTAGAAAAATATAAAATATCCCTTTAATTTATATTTAGAACAGATAAAAATGAGATTAATTAGTGATTGATGACTGATATTATACTAGTTAATCAATAATTCTAAGTGTAAATGACACAAACATAGTGTGTTTCATTCATAACAATATTTGTTAAACTGCTTTTATTTTGAAATTTCACTAATTTGTCCACTAACATGTTAAAAACTAGAAAAAGATCCTTTAATTTATGATTAGAACAGAAAAAAATTAGATTAATTAGTGATTGATGATTGATATTATACATTAATAGTGATTATTGATCATCTATAACTGATATTATACATTAATAGTGATTATTGATCATCTATAACTGATATTATACATTAATAGTGATTATTGATCGTCTATAACTGATATTATACATTAATAGTGATTATTGATAATCTATAACTGATATTATACATTAATAGTGATTATTGATCATCTATAACTGATATTATACATTAATAGTGATTATTGATCGTCTATAACTGATATTATACATTAATAGTGATTATTGATCATCTATAACTGATATTATACATTAATAGTGATTATTGATCATCTATAACTGATATTATACATTAATAGTGATTATTGATCATCTATAACTGATATTATACATTAATAGTGATTATTGATCATCTATAACTGATATTATACATTAATAGTGATTATTGATCATCTATAACTGATATTATACATTAATAGTGATTATTGATCATCTATAACTGATATTATACATTAATAGTGATTATTGATCATCTATAACTGATATTATACATTAATAGTGATTATTGATATGCACATATATATATATATATATATATATATATATATATATATGTATGTATATATATATATATATATATATATATATATATATATATATATATATATATATATATATATATATATATATATATATAAGGTAAATAATAAACCTTTGTGGATTTATTATTACCAAACAGTTTTAATGCTCTATAATAGTTAATCAATAATTCTAAGTGTAAATGACACAAACATAGTGTGTTTCATTCATAAAAATATTTATTAAACTGCTTTTATTTTGAAATTTCACATGTCTGAAACTAATTAGTCCACTAACATGTTAAATACTAGAAAAATATCCTTTAATTTATGATTAGAACAGATAAAATGAGATTAATTACTAATTAACTGATATTATTCTGCAAAAACTGGAGTTTTAACAAGTGAAAATATCTTTTTTTTGGTTTTTACTGCAAATTCTAATATAAATGTCTATGAAAAAGAGAAATTAAAATCACATTTTTTATTTATATTTTAGTAAATTTAAACTTTTGTTTTTAGAAAACAAACCAAAAATGACCCAAATCAGGAAAAAAACCACTTTAAATAATTTATTTCTATATATTTATGTAAGATTTTTTGTACAATTAGTCCAATATTGAGTAGAATTATCTTATTAAACTAGCAGATAATTTCGATTATTTAAATTTGTTTTCATGAAATTGGTTTTGCTTTAAGAAAAACAAGACTTTCAGATTAAAATCAAGAAAAAAACAACTTGAAATAAGATGAATTATCCACCAATTCTACTAAAAACAACATACTCGTGTGTTAAAACTTAGAAACTAATCCCTTCAAGGTCCATTTATAACTTCCTATTCACTTTATTGTTTTAAAGTACATCTATAAATAAAGTTCATCTCATTTGAAGGTGTTATTTCTACATGAGCTTATTAGTTCAGGTCCATTTAGATCAGATAAAAATGCACTTCTTCCTATTTTTTGCATAGAAACGACCCTTTAAACACCAATGAAAGCCTGTTTTTTTGTGAGCGAGTGTTTTATACATGGAGAAAAAAGGCGAATGTGAGTTTTCGTCGTCTCTATCACAAAGAAGCAGTGTTTTTATCTGATGTCGCCACCAAGCACAGCAGAAATAGAGAAACAACAGAGTCCAGTCATCAGCCCAAACAACGTGCTGTTAAATGCAGATAAAGAACATGGAAACTGCAGAGTTTGATTGATTTCCTGCTGCTTTCATCGTACCTTGAGTACAGTCACACGCTCCTTTTAGAGCCTTCTCATCCTGAGTGTAATCTGCAGCAGATAAATGGATGTTAGAGTTTAACCACATTTACACACATTTACAACAGTAAATCACACTGCAAACAGTGAAAAACAGGTGAAAACATCTTGTTTCAGCTAATTATTATTCTGATTAATCATAGAAACGATGAATATATATTATATATTGAGGTGAAAATGAATGGGCTGAGTGAATAAATAAATAAATACAATTAAAAGGTGATAAATAAAATAAAAATTCAAATAAATGTGAAAAATTCAAGAATAAATTAATTAATTAAGTGATAATTTAAATATAGACATTTTCTGGTATATGCATTAATGTACTGTTTAATTATTATTTATTATAATAAATAATTATAACATAATAATTGTGTATTTATTTATTTATTCTTGATTATTCCTTCATAATTTCTGATTTTTTTTTTCTAAAATAGAAAATCTAATAAATGTGAATATAAAACACAAATAATTTTTTTAATGAATTAATTAAATGGAAAATTAAATAAATATGGAACATTTACTGGTATATTTATGTACTGTTATATTATTATTTATTATATTAAATAATTATAATATAATATTTATTCTTGATTATTCCTCTATAATTTGGGAGTTTCTTTTTTTCTAAAATGGAAAATTAACTAAATATGGAATATTATTATTTATTATATTAAATAATTATAATATAATATTTATGTATTTATTTATTATTGATTATGGCAGTTTCATTTTTCCTGTCACTACATTTTATTTTTTCTAAAATGGAAAATCCAATAAATGTGAAGATAAAACACATTATTTTTTTATGAATTAATTAAATGGAAAATTAAATAAATATGGAACATTTACTGGTATATTTATGTACTGTTTAATTATTATTTATTATATTAAATAATTATAATATATTTATTTATTCTTGATTATTCCTCTATAATTTGGGACTTTCTTTTTTTCTAAAATGGAAAATCCAATAAATGTGAATATAAAACACAAATTATTTTTTTTATGAATTAATTAAATAAACACAGAACATTTACTGGTATATTAATTTATGCATATTTATTAATTTATTCTTAATTAAGGCAGTTTCAAGCCTTCATAATTTGGGTTTCTGACATTTTATAAAAACATATTAAATCTAATGAGTCTGTGGTTTAGTTTTAATAAGTTTAATGATCCTTATTTATTCCATATCAGACTTTTATCAGAATTTTAAATATATTATGTGCAAAAAAGTGCAAAAACTCATCTTATCAGGTAAAAACATCCTGTTTTTGCTATAATTAGATATAATTAGTCTTGTTTTAAGAACAACAGAATGAGATTTTCTTTCAAATCAAGAAAAAACTTCTATTTTCACCTGTAAATATTTCAGTTCAGTGCAGGTGTTTTCATAGATAATTTATCTTATTTCAAGTTATTTTCTTGATTTTAGTTCATTTAATCTTGTTCAGGGAACCAATAGTAACTGTCAGATAGTTCTAATTGCACCAAATCCAACACCTTTTGATGGTTTCTGTTCATTTTGCAGTCACCTGCGCTGACGACCGTCATGTCCTGCATGTCTCTGAGCAGCTGAGACACGGCCGGCTCATCTCTGGAGTACAGGGCGTAGCGGCTGATCCCCAGGTGGAACTTCAACCAGCTGGCGTCGGGGTCGTAAACCACCTCGTGTTCCGTCACCGTGACGTTGGAGACGGCCGCCGCCTCGCTGTAGTACTTCATGTGTCTGAGGAGAACGAGTACAGGTACAGGTGAGTACAGGTACAGGTGAGTACAGGTACAGGTGATTGCAGGTACAAGTGAGTACAGGTACAGGTGATTGCAGGTACAAGTGAGTACAGGTACAGGTGAGTACAGGTACAGGTGATTGCAGGTACAGGTGAGTACAGGTACAGGTGAGTACAGGTACAGGTGAGTACAGGTACAGGTGATTGCAGGTACAGGTGAGTACAGGTACAGGTGAGTACAGGTACAGGTGATTGCAGGTACAGGTGAGTACAGGTACAGGTGATTGCAGGTACAGGTGAGTACAGGTACAGGTGAGTACAGGTACCGGTGAGTACAGGTAAAGGTGAGTACAGGTGCAGGTGAGTACAGGTACAGGTGAGTACAGGTACAGGTGAGTACAGGTACAGGTGAGTACAGGTACAGGTGAGTACAGGTACAGGTGATTGCAGGTACAGGTGAGTACAGGTACAGGTGAGTACAGGTACCGGTGAGTACAGGTAAAGGTGAGTACAGGTGCAGGTGAGTACAGGTACAGGTGAGTACAGGTACAGGTGAGTACAGGTACAGGTGAGTACAGGTACAGGTACAGGTGATGCTCATTAAAGCTTAAACGTCAGGAATAACATTAACACATTTACAACAGTAAATCACACTGCAAACAGTGAAAAACAGGTAAAAACATCCTGTTTCAGCTAATTATTATTCTGATTAATGAATATATATTATATATTGAGGTGAAAATGAATGGGGTGAGTGAATAAATAAATAAATACATTTAAAACGTAATAAATAAAATAGAAATTCAAATAAACGTGAAAAATACGAGAATAAATTAATTTTATTTTTTAAATTAAATGATAATTAAATAAATATGGAACATTTACTGGTATATTTATGTACTGTTTAATTATTATTTATTATAATAAATAATTATAATATAATATTTATTTATTTATTCTTGATTATTCCTCTATAATTTGGGACTTTTCTTCTAAAATGCAAAATCAAATAAATAAATTATTTTTTTATGAATTAATTAAATGGAAAATTAGCTTAATATCATTTTAATTTAACTTTATTCAATACATTTCTTTAGTTTTTCAGGTCTAAACATGCTGTTTAGGCTCTTTAACCGTCTTATTGATTTTTCTCTCATACACCTTATTTATGCATTTAAATTTATAATTTTCAACCTGCTACGAGGGTGAAATTCCTGCTTTAAACTGAAATGACACCACTTCACACAGGGTTCACAATATATTTGATTAAATTTAGTCATTTTTCAGCAGTTTTTACAGACACAAGCTTCATTAATGAGGTGACGGAGCCTCTGATTGATCTGCAGCTTCTCTCATTGATCTTTGTTATAATTCTGTTTTTCTCTTTGGTTAAAAATTCTTGGAAACATCTGAAATATGAAACTACACAACCCAACAGTCATTTTTAGACATTTTAAATCCTTAAACCCTTTAAAATCAACGAGGTAGTCGACTTAAAAGGAGCTTTATGCTGCAGGAAATCAAAGGAAAATCAGCATTTTTTGAGGATTTCAGACGTTGTGGCCTAAATATAGGATTTTATTAGTCATCTAATGGTCTTTCTATTGTTTGCTTTAGAAGACAGTAGTAGTAACACAATTAGAAAACTTTCCACAGCCCCCGCCGCCCTTCTCCTTCCCCTCTCAGTTTTTATTCTCTCGCAAGAATAATCTGAGACCAAAAGCAATAAGTCTGTGGTCGGAGGGATAACCGCATGGCCAGGGCTGAATGGGATGGAGGGATGGAGGAGGGATGGAGGAGGGATGGAGGAGGGATGGAGGGTCATGTCCCAGTCCAAACACAACTTCATCACTGACAGAAAAGAGCCGAGAGCTAAAAATATTGTAGTTTCTTCACCGTAATCCTGATCCAACAGGCAGCAGCAGGCTGCACGAGTCGAGCAGGAGGTGGAAATAAAAAGCTAAAACAGGGTCTTAAAAGCATAGAATTTATAGAATTTACAACTAATTCCTTAAAAGGACTTGGAAAAAGTCTCAGATTCTGATATTTGGGTCTTTAAATGTGTGCAGGAGGTAACTTTACTGCTAGTAAAGGTGAAGTTTTAGTGGAAAAAACATTTTATTTGGACATAGAACCTGAAAATATTCACTAAAAATCAATTAACAGATTTATCTGTTTCTGCCTAATTACCTAATACAGGTGATGTTTTAAAGAAAAACCTTTTTAATGGACGTAGTACACATTTATGCATTACTTTATCTTCATTTTTCTAAAAAAGCTGTGATATAACACTGTGTTTTTACAGCTAGGTGCATAAAGGAGGCTTTTATTTTGGAAGGATGAGGTCACATGACCAGGATATCCCTATTGCTTGAATTTAGCTTGAATTTAATTCAATTTTGATAGATTTTTCCATACCTCAACAATATGTAAATATGATAAATTCCTAGTGTATAAACCTAATGGAGTCTATTCTTCTACTATTTCTTAAATATAACTATTATTTCGGACATTTTATGTAATAAAAGCATTGAGAGCCTTTCATACCAAGCCTACGTAGTATTTAATGCAATAGAGGGTTAATACAAATAGAAAAGAAGTCGTTTTTCTATATAAAAGGTCTTAAAAAGACTAGAAGAAACGCTCGTTATATTTCCTGTTGCACTCAGAAACGACAATCACACACATGCAAAAACACAGTAAAACTCCGATTTAAACATGTGGATAAGGAAACTAAGTTGAACCCGTTTGGCTTTTGCAGTAAATATGTTTTTCTGCTCGTTTAACCAGCTGAGATGCTGCAGCAGGTCTTTTAACAAGCCTCGGGGCTGCTCATTGTTCGCCTCACGTTTTATAGGACAGAAAGAAAGAGGAGAGGAGATCCGTTGCTCATATTTCTTCTGATTTTTCCACCGTGAGAGCCCAAAAATAAAAAAAGAACAGGCAGTCAGTATATCAGTGAGGGAGTGTTGGGATCGACAGGACGATCTCAGCGGCCAAGAAAAGCTCCGGCTGCCACAGATTAAAACGCTCTTGTTGTTTCTTTAAATCCGCGTTCACCTTTCAGAGAATGATTCTGCAGAGAGACGCGTTTGTGACATTGGACTTTGGGTTTGTTGACTTTTATTTTGCTGTAACTCAGAGCAAACATCCAGGATCGTCTGTAATCAGGAAGTGTGTTTATATATTTATATATGTGTGTGTGTGTGTGTGTGTGTGTGTGTGTGTCACCAGTCAAGCCTCAACACATGCTCCCAGACAAAAATTAATCCTTCTTTCACAATAAAGTTGAGTAACACTTTGGTGAGAGAGAAAAAAAACTGTAGGAATAATAAATAATTAAATTTTAATCCTCATGTTTTGTTCCTGGTCCTGAACTATTCAACGGTTTTTATTAATTTATTATTATTAATTAATTTAATCAGATTCATCTCAGATTCCATGACTCACACAGGATTTCACCACACAAAATAAATTATTTAAATTTAAATAAAATTTGTGCGTTATTAGAAATTAATGGGCGAGACTAGAATTTTATTTATTTTTTTTTATTGAACAGACAAATTTTCTGCTGCTCAACATCCTATTTTAATTAATACCTTATTTTATGTATTAATAATTAATATATATTGCTTATATTTTTTACTGTAAATAACTGCATCCTTGCATTTTAACATCTTATCTTATGTTTTAAATATTAACGTTTATTTCACTTTAACATCAAAGTGTTTCTGCTGCACTTTAGTTTTAATTTGGTATTTAAATTAAATTATTTCTTACTTTACTTTAGGTTTTGTGAAATATGCTGCTAATTAAAAAAAAATAAATCTAAATTAATGTAAGAAATCAAACTCAAACACACCAGATTTTAAATAGTTTCAAAACAAATGTCCTTGTAACTTTGACCCAAAATATTCTGTGATAAACATATTTTTTAGAACTTAAATTCAAGATGTATAAGTTCAGATCAATGAGACAAACGGGCCATAAATAGCAATGAGAAGGTCAGAACTTGTAATAATGTTGATTTAAAGAAGAATCGAACACAACAAGAGGTGATAATATATGAATTATTACAGTGAGTCTTAATAATGGAACGGTCAAATTTAACCAGGAACACGTTAATTAACATGGAACCAACAGAACATGAAGGTTAAAACCTGCTGCTCCCCATTCTTTACATATTAGCTGAACCTAAACCCATGTAATAAAACCGTTAACCAGCTGGAACCACACCAGTAGAATGATTGGAATATAATGAGAAATGGGGAATGTTTTTAAGACTGTATTCTTAGTATTAGTATTATTAGTATTTCTGAAGACATGGATCATTATGGTCAGTGAATAATTTCTGGTTGGGACATGAAATAAAATACTATACTATGATTCTACTATAATAACCTGGTCCTATAACTCTCCTTTACAACTGGCCTTAAGGCAAATGATGAATGAATGAGGTAAAACTACTAAAATCTTCTTCCTGTTCCCTGTTGCTATGGTAACTTCCATCGTTAGAGCTCGTTAACGAGGCTGATTCTGGACTAATGTTGAACCAGTGGTGTGATAAATGACTTATTGGCTTCTACATGTTAGTTTGATTGGTTTCTTCCATGTAGCTAGCTGCTAGCTAACGGTCAAAATTAGCCATTAGCTACTGGCCCCGCCCACTGGGAAATAGCATGTGGACCAAACCACTTTGAGGAATAAAGAGGGGGGGTGATCATTTTTCAACAATTATGAAAGGCATTATTTTACATTTAACATTTATTTTTACAAAGATTTTTTAGGGGACAACTATAAATGACTAAATATTTAATTTTTTATGGTCAAAATAAGGCAATGCACCATGAATTTACTTCATTCTCTTTTTCTTTTTAGTTTAATCTTAAAAAATATTAGTTTTTATGACGAGTCTTAATGGAACGGTCTGCAACTGCACCTTGAATTATCTTTATTCTCTTCTTCTTTTTAGTTTAATCTTTAAAACTCAATAACCAAGTTTTACTTCAAAGAATACAGCGACCTGCGACTGACCTCTCCCAGCGAACCACCTTCTTCCTGTAATACTCCATCAGCTGATCCGTCTGCAGCAGCTTCTGGTCGGGCGCCAGCGGCGGCGTCTGGATGTTGTAGAGAGGATGAGCGAACAGCTTCGCCAGCTTCGATCCGCCGCCGCCGTCCGGCCTCGTCGTCATCGGCGACGGCGGCGGCAACGGCGTGAAGGTCCAGTTGGAGAGCTGCGGCGTGGCCAGGCCGCCGTGGCGAGGGAGGGTCAGGTTCTCGCCGCCGTTGTCGTCGCAGGTGCAGAACCGACCCGACCCCCGCCGCACGCTCCTCAGCTTGGGCAGCAGGACGAAGTAGAGGTCGGCGGAGAAGATGGCCGTCAGGGTCGCGGCCACGAAGAGGCGGTCCCTCCTCATCATCATCATCTTCATCGCAGCTGAGGTGAAGAGTTTAAAAAACCACGGCGGGCATCACTCGCCGCTGCCTCCAGCCTCCTCAGGAAGAGAGGTGAGCAGCTCAGGTCGAGTCCAAGTCTCTCTGGTTCTGACTGAGTGTTCCAGCCTCACTTCTCCTCCTCCTCCTCCTCTTCCTCCTCCTCCTCCTCCTCCTCCTCCTTTGGCAGCGAGCGAGGAGTCGAGTGTTACAGCAACAGTTTCTGCTGCTTCCAGAGACCTGCTGCTGCTCTGAGAGCGAGAGAGAGAGTGTTTGTGTTTGAGAGGAGGAGGAGGAGGAGGAGGAGGGTTAGTGGGTGTGTCCGTGCATGTATGTACACAAACATCAAATGGCAGGACAGCAGATTCACACACACACACACACACACACACACACACACACACACAGAAACCAACACTTGTTATCGCGGCTGATCTGAGTGAAATCGCTGGCTCATCCACTCTGATGAAATACATGTGTCCAGGTCTCGTGTTTCGATCATATCAGGGTCAGTGATAAAACCCTAAAATAAACCTGGTTCCAGATAATTTAACTCTCCTAGAAAAGGTCTAAAAACAACAAGTCTGGATTATATACTTGACATTTATCATTCTTTGGGATTCATTTGACATTTTGCCTCAAAAAAATCACACAAACTTGTGATTTTTATAAAGAAAAGTTATACAAATGGCCTTTAAAAACCAAATAATCAGAGACCTGATTTAAAATAAATGGACTTTCTCGTCTTCTTAAACATTATTTGTCACTGATTATGATGTGATTATTTAGATTTTCACATGTGTGAAGTAAGACTCCTTCTCCTCCTTATCATTTCAACCAGTTAAATGGTTGAAATGATTAATTTATTATTATTATTATTGAAAAATAGGCCTGAGAGAGTAAAAGAAGACTATTCTTCATGTTCTGTAATGATCCTCAGTGTGATTTCTATGATTCTTGGGCCTGTTGTTGCTAACTTTTGCATTGTCCCTGACAGATAAACATAAATAAATAAATCTAAAGTCCACTCTCCTCTTCTTCTCTCTCTTCTCTTCTTGTTTTTAGCTCCAGGCATAAAAAAAAATTCCCCGCTGCACTTTTCCTTCCTGTTCCCACACATGAATCCCTCGCTTTCTCCCGTCTGTCACGCCGATCTAGATGAAGTTCAGCAAAAAAACAAAAAAGGAAAAAAAAAAAAAAGGTTCTTGCACAACTTTAAAATGAGGAAACATGCAGAGGAAAATAACACCTCCCATCGTCCACAGGCCACCTCTTCCCCGACTCTTTCTGCTGCTTTTTTTTTTTTTTTCCTCTTGTGAAAACACACGAGCGTGTGAATTACGATTTTAAAGCCCAGAGCAGCGTTTTTACTGAGGTAATGAACATCTCGCCGGGCTTTTCCCAGCCTGTATCTGCTGCTGCTGTTTCTGTGGAATCTTGGAACATCTGTCGTCTGTTTGGGTGTTTGGGTGTGTGTGTGTGTGTGTGTGTGTGTGTTTTGCTGTGTGTGGAACAAAATTGCACGCCAATGTCTGGGAGTTGCTCTCCGGAGGTTTTTTAAACCCTCTCTGAAGAGAAAACAGGTTGCTGATGTTGGAAATTAGTAAAAGTGAAGCTTTAACCTGCCATTTAAAGCCAAACTCTGGCTGCTCCCTGTGAGGATTGTTAAAGCTGCAAAAACAACAAAAAAAAAAGATGCCATTGTTGTCCATGTGACCCAAATGCACCGTCCACTTTTAGATATGCAGAGGCCACATTTTTCACAACCGAATGCACTTTCCATTTAAATATTTCGTAGGTGCATGTGGTCGCTGGGAATTCTATTTTAAAGCTGACTTTTAAGGCAAAAAAATAGAGTTCCTCAGGGGCAGTAGACTGAGAAATGTATGAATATGTCATCTAGTGGTTTTATCCTGCAAATCGTTGTTTCATAAATTCTAAATATCTGCACTTATCAGCAGGAAAAAGGGGTAGAAATCAGTGATGTGGATGACTTTAGGGGTAAAAGTTCAGTCCAGTCCACGTGTTTGTCTCTGTGTTTGTCCCCGAGAAGAAAAAAAAAGGAAAAACTCTTCAGGTTTTTGAACTTGCTTCCTCCCCCTGCTCCAACATCCAGACCAGAGCTTTAAATAACCTTTATTTTATGGGGTTGAACGGACGAGTGTGTGATGCAAGTAGAAGTTTGAAACAGAAACGACAAGTACAGGGTGCAGACGTCTGTCTGGTCTGGTCCAGTCACAGTTTATTTGTTTAGCCCAAAATCACAAATCACAGATTCGCCTCAGGGAGTTTTACAGTCTGTAGAAAGCACATCCTCTGTCTGTGGAACCTCAGATCCAATAATAAACGACTGGAACCTGTTAGAATCCTCTTAGAACGCCCTGATACAGATGCAGTGTTTTCTGCAGTATTAAACCTCACCAACAATAAATAAAGTGTTTTATCTGTATTAAACCTAATGTTACTGTTCCAGCATCAATATATATCATCAATATCCACATCATCAATACAATAAGACAATAGTTTAATAGAATATCAGTAGTAGAGACTATTTAGATATATTACACAATATATTCAGTCACAAACATGAGATAAAATTTGAGGTAAAACATCAAAATATGAGATTAAACATCAGAAATATGAGATAAAACGTCAAAAATATGAGAAAATTTCAAAAATATGAGATAAAAAGTCATAAATATTAAATAAAATGTCAAAAATATGAGATAAAATGTCAGAAATATTAAATAAAATGTCAGAAATATGAGATTAAACGTCAAAAATATGAGAAAATGTAAAAAAAAATATGAGATAAAAAGTCAAAATTTCAGCTAAAAAATCAAAAATAAGAGATTAAAAGTCAAAAATTTGATCTAAAAAGTCAAAAACATGAGATAAAGTTTAGTTTTGTTTGGTCCTAAGTTTTAAATAAAGTTTTATCTGTATTAAAGCCAATGTTACTGTTCCAGCATCAATATATATCATCAATATCCACATCATCAATACAATAATCAATAGTTTAATAGAATATCAGTAGTAGAGACTATTTACATATTTAATGTAGATTAGTGATTATTTAATTGGCTCCTTTATAATAATATATTCTACATGTTCTATAATGATCCTCAGTGGGATTTATATAATCTTATGGACTAATAATTGACCTTTGACCTCTTATCTTATTAATCATTGAACTTTTAACTGCAGATAATTCATCTTATTTCATTTTTTTCCTGATTTGGTTCAGTTTTTTTTTTTTTTTAAATTTTAAATATTTTATTTAATTTTGGGGGATTTTTCTTATATTTTTTATTTATCTATAATTTAGATAATATTTATGTAAAAATGGATATTTTTTCCTGTTTTTCTGAGAAATATTTTCAGCTGTTTTTTTGAGTAATATTTTTTATTTTATCTCTTTTATTCCAGGTTTCAGTCCAATAACCTTTGTGTTTGTAGAGATATTTAACATTTATTATCATTTAAAGCAGCAAACGTGATAAATAGACCTTGGGATTAAGTGGTTAACAAGACAAAATAAAAATAGAAGAATCGTCAGGATAAACACCAGAGGAGGATCCGTCTTCCATTGTGTCTAGACACTGAGATAAACTGCTTGGATGATCCTGAAGTCACAAATATGAAGCTTGATGACTGTGATTTGATGCTGCTGCTCTTCAATTCTATAAAAACAACAGTTTTATTGTGAGCTGCTGTAATTCCACAGACAAACATGTACACGTGTAAAGGCTGAAAACAAGAGGAAGGAAAAGAAATATATAAATATAATAAAATAAAATGTGAGGAAGTGGAACAAACATAAATAACAACATGTACAAACGTATAAATATTTACAACATTAATTTATAAAACAGGAAAGATGGTAGGAAAAAGTGCAAAAAGTGTTGCATGGGCTGCAACTAACTGATAGTTGATTAATCTATTGATTATTGAAATGATTAATCAATTAGTTGATTGGTTCATAAAATGTTGTAAAATGTTTTTACTATTTAATATTATAGAGACTAAAGAAACCAGGAAATAATCAGAGAAGAGAAGCTGGAACCAGAGAATTTAGACATTTTCTTCTTTATAAATGATTCAAAATTGATTAATCGATCAGAAAATAGTTGACGATCGATGATCGATTAATCTTTGCAGGTTTATTTAAGTTTATTATCACAGGGAACCAAGAAAAAAAGACTGGAAACGATTAATCATTTATCAAAAGCAGTTTTCTGTCAATCAATTAGTTGATTGATCAGCTATTTTTATATTATTATATATTATTATATTAGGATCTGTTCTTTGAGAGCTTTTCCCAACAGTTATTGCTCAATTTGAATTTATACGTTTTGCAGCTTAGATTCAACCTAAAATGTCTTTTTTTGTATTTTTTTTGTATTTTTTTAATCATTTGGATTTTTAGTATTTATATTTATATTATTTTTGTGCATCTTGATTAGTTTTTGTTTTTTCGTGGATTTAGTATTTTTAAAATTTTTTATTATTATTTTTTGGTATATTTTTAGTATTTTTTGAATGATTTTTGTACTTTTTTGTATTTTTTATAGTAACTTTTTTTGTATTTTAGTTTTTCTATTTTTAGTATTTGTAGTTTAATTTTTTTTATAGATTTTTTTGTAAATATAAATATTTTTAATTATTTTTTTGTATATTTTTTTAGTTATTTTACTATTTTTTTATAATAACTTTTTTGTATTTTATTTTTTTTATTTTTAGTATTTGTAGTTTATTTTTGTATCTTGAATATATTTTTTTTGTGGTTTTAGTATTTTATAAATATTTTTCATTATTTTTTTGTATATTTTAGTATTTTTTATTTTAGTATTTTAGTATATATTTTTAGTTTATTTTTAGTATTTGTAGTTTATTTTTTTTGTATCTTGAATATTTTTTGTTTTTTTGTGGTTTTAATATTTTATAAATATTTTTTCATTTTTTTTGTATATTTTTTAGTTATTTTAGTATTTTTTGTAGTAACTCTTTTAGTATTTTATTTTTAGTATTTTTACTTTTATCATTTAATCATCAAAGATCATCAGTTTATTATTATAGAGACTAAAGAAACCAGGAAATATTTTCTACTTTCTACTTAAAAATAACTATAATCCATTAATTGAATATCTTTACTATTTTTTAATTTTTTTAGTATTTATAGTTTATTATATATTTATTATTTTTGTGTATATTTAGAATTTTTTGTTTTTTTGTGGTTTTAGGATTTTTAAAAATATTTTTTATTATTCTTTTGTATATTTTTATTATTTTTTGAATGATTTTTGTACTTTTTTTGTATTTTAATTTTATTAATTTTTACTTTTATCATTTAATCATCAAAGATCATCAGTTTATTATTATAGAGACTAAAGAAACCAGGAAATAATCAGAGAAGAGAAGCTGGAACCAGAGAATTTAGACATTTTCTACTTAAAAAATGACTCTAATCAATACGAAATCTTCATTCAGGTTGAAAACATTTACTCAATGAACAATATTTAGTATTTGAAGCAGCAGGTGAACCATTCAATCCATTCAAATGTCACATGACTTCACATTTCATTGGTTCATCCATTGGGCCGGATGGGACCATTTAGCGGCCGTTCATGGCCCCCGGGCCTCATGTTTGACACCGTGTTGTGTTTGCTGGGAGCTGCCAGTCCAACAGGAAAATGCCCTCAGGACGAGTCCTCAGTGAGGGGCATCGCCTGGAAAAGGAAGAAAAAGTAGAAATGAAGAACAGACTTTTTTTATTGAACTTCATAAATTGCGAAGCTGACGGAGCATCAAGGCATTTCTGACATTCCTCCTTCAAAGTGAACATCTGAAGCAGAGGGATAAATCGATTCCACTTCCTGCCTGACCTCCCAGCGGTCACTCTGGGAGGAAACTGGCCGTCTGGACCACGAACGAAAAGCATAAATGGAGGAAGAGGAGAGAGATGAAGAAGAGGATTTAACCACAAACAACAAGAGGAGGAGGAGGAGGGGGAAGATTCTAGATTTCTCCATTTCCCCCATCAGATGTGTCTGAAATAGAATTCCTCTTCTTTCATTATCCCTTCCCATCAATCATGGGATTTCTTTGGGGCAACTTTCAGCCAGAAGTTGAATTTTCTTTCTCTGCAGCCACGAAAGAAAACAGATTCCTCCAGAGCCGATGGAGTCGTTTATAGAGTGTGACGTCTACAAACATCAACAGCTAACACTGTGATGTTCTGCTGTTTGGTTTGTCATGTTTTATGCAAAACAAAATGATAATTAAAACAACACTGATAGCGAAGTGCCCTCTGGGAGCTAAAAAGCATGTTAAAGGTGCTCTCTGGGAGCTAAAAATTCTGTTTAAGTGCCCCCTAGGAGCTAAAAAAGCATGTTAAAGTGCCCTTCGTGAGCTAGAAAGTGTGTTAAAGTGCCCTCTGGGAGCTATAATCCTGTTAAAGTGTCCTCTAGGAGCTAAAAATGGTGTTTAAGTGCCCTCTAGGAGCTAAAAAGTATGTTAAAGTGCCCTCTGGGAGCTGTAAACCTTGTTAAAGTGCCCTCTCTGAGCCAAAATGCATGATAAGTGCCCTATCTGTGCTAAAAATTGTGTTAAAGTGCCCTCTGGGAGATAAAAAGTGTGTTAAAGTGCCCTCTAGGAGCTAAAAATCATGTTAAAGTGCCCTATCTGAGCTAAAAATTGTGTTAAAGTGCCCTCTAGGAGCTAAAGAGCATGTTAAAGTGCCCTATCTGAGCTAAAAATTGTGTTAAAGGCGCCTTCTAGGAGCTAAAGAGCATGTTAAAGTGCCCTCTCTGAGCTCAAAATTGTGTTAAAGTGTCCTCTAGGAGCTAAAGAGCATGTTAAAGTGCCCTATCTGAGCTAAAAATTGTGTTAAAGGCGCCTTCTAGGAGCTAAAAAGCATGTTAAAGTGTCCTCTATGAGCTAAAATACCTGTTAAAGTGCCTTCCTGGTTGGCGACATACACTAAATTTCCCTCTTGGGTGGAAAAACAAAGTAAACTGCTGCTGTTGGATGGATAATATTCAGTCACAGTGATGTTCTGCTGTTTGTTTCTTCATGTTTTATCCCCTGTGAGTTAATTACATGCAACAAAATGATAATGAAAACAACACAACACTGATTTACGTTTCATTCCTGGAAAGTGAACAGACAAAGCAATGAAACGCTCCAGTAAAAACTTGGCACCATCAGACACAAGTGATGATATTCAGCTGTTCAACAAATAATTTAATACTGAAAATAACAATAGTGACAACAGTTTACCCGCCCACACGGAACATGAAGTAAATAAAACACATTCCATCTCCGTTATGAACTGTGTGTTTTCAACTTTCAGTTGTGGACCTGGGAGGTAAATGTTTACCAGACTTTATAAAACAAGTCTTTCCAGCTTCCAGTGGCGTGCACGGAGGGGGCGCAACACGTGCTAAAGTGCCTTCTCAGGGGCTAAAAGATGTGTTAAAGTGCCCTCTAGGAGCTAAAAATGCATGTTAAAGTGCCCCCTAGGAGCTGTAAAGCATGTTAAAGTGCCCCCTAGGAGCTAAAAAGGCATGTTAAAGTGTCCTCTAGGAGCTTTAAAGCATGTTAAAGTGCCCCCTAGGAGCTGTAAAGCATGTTAAAGTGCCCTCTAGGAGCTTTAAAGCATGTTAAAGTGTCCTCTAGGAGCTAAAAATGCATGTTAAAGTGCCCCTTGGGAGCTGTAAAGCATGTTAAAGTGCCCCCTAGGAGCTGTAAAGCATATTAAAGTGCCCCCTAGGAGCTAAAAAGGCATGTTAAAGTGCCCCCTAGGAGCTGTAAAGCATGTTAAAGTGCCCCCTAGGAGCTGTAAAGCATGTTAAAGTGTCCTCTAGGATGTTAAAGTGCCCCTTGGGAGCTGTAAAGCATATTAAGGTGCCCCCTAGGAGCTAAAAAAGCATGTTAAAGTGCCCTCTAGGAGCTGTAAAGCATATTAAAGTGCCCCCTAGGAGCTAAAAATGCATGTTAAAGTGCCCCCTAGGATGTTAAAGTGCCCTCTAGGATGTTAAAGTGCCCTCTAGGATGTAAAAGCGTCTTCTCGTAGCCAAATTGCCTGTTAAAGTGCTTCCTTGTTGGCAACATACACTAAATTACCCTCTTGAGTGGATAAAACAAGCTAAACTGCTGCTGTTGGATGGATAGTATTCACTCCAATGAAGACATGCAGACTTTCCTAGAGTTGTTTCCTGGTGTTAACGATTTCATAATTGTTCAGTAAATGTTTTGAATTGAAATACAACAGTAGACTGACTGAATGTAGAATGTAGAATAACTGAGACATAGAACAGGTATAGAACAGGTAATCTACAAACAATGATGTCTATTATTTAGTCCCTTGTAAAATGAGAGGCCAAAAGGGTTGAAAGGCCTGTAGCCCAGGTCAGAGGTCAAAGCCATGTGAAGTATTTTCTTTAAATTGTCTCAAGGTGTCTGACCACTGGAAATAGGAACATGGACAAACACCTTGAGTTTCTCTAATTGTCTCTAATTGGGTGACCATTAGAAATAGGAACAAATGATGAACTGTTTTGACCAAATAGTGGTTTGACCAGTTGTACCTTGAGTTTCTCTAATTGTCTCTAATTGGCTGACCATTAGAAATAGGAACACATGATGAACTGTTTTGATCAAATAGAGTTTGACCAGTTGTACCTTGAGTTTCTCTACTTTTCTTGAGATTGTCTAATTGTCTCAAGGCAGCTGACCATCAGAAGTAGGACCAAAAGTGGGCTGTTTTAACCAAATAGAGATAGGTTTGACCAGGTGTTGAGTTTCTCTACTTTTCTTGAGTTTCTCTAATTGTCTCAAGGCATCTGACCATCAGAAATAGGAATAAATGATGAACTGTTTTGACCAAATAGAGGTTTGATGGACAAGTACCTCTACTTTTCAACGTTTGACCAGGTTTGACCAACTCAAGGTCTACAAAGAAGATGTTTGTGATGAATAAGGAGACGTCTCATATTAGCACAGAGACTCTCCAACATTCAACATTATAAAGAGAGTTCTATGATTTGGCTTCCAGAGATTCTCTAGGATTCTACATGTTTTTGGAATAAAACTCTTTGAGACGTGTCGGGTGGCGACTTCTTTTACAACAAGAAGACAAATGTGTGTGTGATGGTGTGTTTTCAGGTTACCATGGGTTGCTGAGGCTGGTGGTGGTCACTCTCTGCTGTGCTGGCGGATGAAGCTAAAGGTTGGTGACAGGAGACAAAGTGAGTGTTAGTGTGTGTTAGTGTGTGTGTGTTAGTGTGTGTGTGTGTGCCTGGGTGTGGTTGCAGAGAAAGAAAGCACAACTAATCGCTTGTTTTGGCAGATTCCGCGTGAGCCGTCAGACAAGCGAAAGGAAAGTATAGGAAATGTCTTGCAGATATTACACACGCCCACGCACCAATGAGCCTTCAGCGTTTTCTGCACTTTTTTAAGGATCTGGCCTGCGTCTCCGCAGCAGAACATTGCCCAAATGTTCCCGAGCCGAGACTCCAGACTCCGGAGCAGGAGAATGTGAAGAATGCTCCGACTGCTTTCTGCATAACGTGGTGAAATTTGGACGAGATTGTATAAGAGTATCAGGTTTAATTAGCTTGGAAGGCTCATCCTGACCTGTAGATTTAACTCATAAACACCTTCAGCAGCAGCAGCTACACATGTATGTAGAGATTAGAGACGTTGTTTGATGCAGCCTCTCTATAACCTAAATATAGTGGACACATTTTAATTATAATTAGCTTTTAAAGTTAAATTAATGTTAAAATATGAGTATTAAACATCCAGATGTGTCCAGGTTAAATTTAACTCATCAATATGACTGAAGCTGTTTTTTTTGGTTATTGAGACTATTTCTCATTGATCAATAATCAATAATCAGACACTTGACTGAAGCAGATTTGTCCACTAACATGTTAAGATGTTAAAAACTATAAAAGATCCATTTAGAACAGATTTACTGCATAAACCGACATCTGAACAAGTGGAAAAATCGTGTTTTTGGTACAATTTTTTCTTGGGTTTGGTTAATTAGTCTGTTTTCTTAAAATAAGATTGACTTTTTAACTTAGTTTGTATTTTTATCTCATATTTTAGGGAAAAAACAATTGAAATCAGCAGAATTATCTGCCAATTAAAGATAATTCAACTCAATATTGGATTAAATATGAATTGTTGAATGAAATAAACTAAATTATCTACCAGTGGAATTAGATAATTGCACCAAAAACAAGATATTATCACTTAAGATTTCAGATTTTGCAATGCAATTTGCAATTGGCGTGTATCTCAATCTGAAGGCTGATATTATGCATTAATAGTGATTATTGATGGTCTAAAAATTTGGAAAATATACCTTTAAGACACGTTTAGAAAAGATAAAACTGTAATTAGAGAGTAGCTGAAGCTGAAGGCTGCTATTATGCATTAACAGTGATTAACTGGGTCCTTGGTGTCCAGACTGGATTTCACAGCAAAGCGGAGTTAAGTCTTTTCTTATTTCCTAGAAAGGATCATTAGTCCATCCTGAACCCTTGGACTTGGGGAAGATGAGTCCATCTCATGTGATGTTATGTTCTAGGCAGCATTACTTTGGTATTTAAATCTAGAATCTTCTAATGTTTCTAACTGGCAGAGATATTCTGGTGAATTACTGGAGGGGGACATTCCCAGTGCACAGTCAGATGTGATGAAGCCGGGGTGTTGCCTAATAATAACACCTGTTTGCACTAAGTACCTTCAGGACAGCGTTCTTCCTGTGATGTTTGGCTGCAGCAGCTGGAGTCAGGTGCTTCGTTTTTCATTTCTCTGGATCCAGCTTCGTGACTTCCAGTCGTCTCGCTGAGTTTCTTCTGCTTCTCTCTGTCGGTGTCGGAAGGAACGATAAGAGGATCCGTTTGTGCAAACACACAGCTGTTTACTTTAGATATAGGTTTTCCCTTTTTATCTCCAGGTCCTGAAACTAGACAGTGATCTCTGATTGGATGATACTTGGTCATAGAGGCTAATATCTGCGAGGATTTCTATGTTGATAGATTTGATTTAAACCAGAACTGTAACTGCTCCATCTCTGTGGTGTAGTTGGCCTGCAGACGAGTACTCAGTGTACTCCTTTCCCTTTCTGTCTGTTTGTGTGTGTGTGTGTGTGTGTGTGTGTGTGTGTGCACACGCGTGTTTCGGCCTCGCTTCGTTGAGTAAATTGAAGCTGACATTATACTTTCAACACATGCACCGTCTCAACTCCACAAATGTACGAGCTAATAGGAGACCGCATTGGAATTTCACACAGATTAGCTGTTTGAACGACAGCCGAAGGGTTTGAGACTTCTGTGGTAAAACGAGGATACCAAGAATTTAAAAGAGAAAATATTGTGTAACCGTGTACATGTGGTAAAAATGGGATGTTCAAACTAGTCTTTTACTTTGGAAGATATCTGGAAAATATCATATAGCAATGAATGATTGGTAATGTTCATATATACATGCTGAAAATAGGGTTAATGTTGAATTTGGTGCAACGTGGACATGCAACACATGAAATATGTAAAGCAGAGTTTAGCTAACATTGGTAAATTGTAGCTTCTACCGATGCTAACATTTTGCATTTGCAAGTATGAGTCTGAGTGTTTGAATAAGTGGAATTTTGGCCGGATATGTCGGCGTATCTCCATCCTGCAGGACACATGCGTGGACCATGTTTCGTGGCAGTCCATCCTATGTTTAACGAGACGTTTCTCTCAAAAACCACAATCGTTGACTTTATGTTGGCACTAAAATAAATGCCGGGGGATCTCCAGAGCCATTAGGATCCATTTTTTGTTTGTTCTAAATTTGTCTCTGGAAGCCATGACTGTCTGAACTAAATTTAACGGTAAAAGTGGCGCACTGAGCCACCAACATCGCTTCCTTTAGAGATTGAGACGTTCTAACATCTGGCACTTTGTGTGTGGTTGACCAATCAGAGGCCACAGAGGCAGATTGTGACAAGAGTGAGGCAGGGAATTTGATAAACAATATAATTGACTTTAGGACCTCTAAAGTGGCCTTTTTTCTTCCTCCTGCTCTTCCTGAAACACTAAATCATTCTGCAGAACCAATAATTTAAGTTTCAATAAGATCATCCATGTGGTATGTCTTAATTTAGAGACCTTCAACCGAACTGAACTTTCTATTAAAGACTTAAAACCTCCGTGGCAATGGCGAAGGGAGGGAACGCTGAACCATGACGCATTCTTCTGGAACGCCTTCTCTATATTAGATTTGGCACTTGTGAGTTAGACAGTCAGAACTTGTTGTCCTCTATCTGATACTGGCAGCCTTTGTAAGCTGGGTACATCCTACTGTTGTTGGCAGACTTCAATAAAGTAATCCCCAAAAAGTCTAGCCATGTTTATGCACGTCATCCACGAAATTTAGTCTGTATAATCCAATATGATTCACGGCACCGTGTCTGCAGTCATTTTCAGAGTTTATGGCCTCTATGGTCACGATGCAACATCCATGGAGGAGTTGAAACCACTGAGGGACGCAGGGAGTCAATGTCTTAACTCTTAGTGGACTCACCAAGGTTCTCAGCTAAGAAAAGTTTGACATTGGACACTTTGTTGACATATTGGAACACTGTGTGTATAGTAGATCTCTGTCTCTCTCAAATTTAATCGTAGGCAACTGGATTTGTACCAAAGTATCTGTGAAAGTCCTGGTTTCGTTGAACCATGGTTGATATCTCATGTGAACAACAGTCATTAGGGTCAGGTGACCCCTGGAGATCAGTTGGTAGGGTCAGGTGACCCCTGGAGAACGATGGTTGTTAGGATCAGGTGACCCCTGGAGAACGATGGTCGTTAGGGTCAGGTGACCCCTGGAGAACGATGGTTGTTAGGGTCAGGTGACCCCTGGAGAACGATGGTCGTTAGGGTCAGGTGACCCCTGGAGAACGATGGTCGTTAGGGTCAGGTGACCCCTGGAGAACGATGGTCGTTAGGGTCAGGTGACCCCTGGAGAACGATGGTCGTTAGGGTCAGGTGACCCCTGGAGAACGATGGTCGTTAGGGTCAGGTGACCCCTGGAGAACGATGGTTGTTAGGGTCAGGTGACCCCTGGAGAATGACAGTCGGTAGGGTCAGGTGACCCCTGGAGAACGATGGTCGTTAGGGTCAGGTGACCCCTGGAGAACGATGGTTGTTAGGGTCAGGTGACCCCTGGAGAATGACAGTCGGTAGGGTCAGGTGACCCCTGGGGAACGATGGTCGTTAGGGTCAGGTGACCCTTGGAGAACAACAGTCATTAGGGTCAGGTGACCCCTGGAGAACGATGGTTGTTAGGGTCAGGTGACCCCTGGGGAACGATGGTCGTTAGGGTCAGGTGACCCTTGGAGAACAACAGTCATTAGGGTCAGGTGACCCCTGGAGAACGATAGTCGTTGGGAGTCATCTGAGGTTCAGTTGTTGATTCTCCTGGGTACAGATGAAAGGGCGACATTATAGATGGGAGACAGGTGGTCTTCTTAAACCACTGGTTTAAGAAGACCACCAGACCCACAGCAGAAATGTCCAGAATCTTGACATTTCTGTTTTTGAAGGAGTGTTGAGCCTTTTCCTTTAGATAGGAATAGACAGCTGAGACTGGACCTGAGGAGTTTGCCCTTCTGTGTTGGGCCATGCCTTTGTTTAAAGGTTTCTTGTACAGGTCCTTGAATTCCTTGAATTCCATTTTTGGGTGAACCAGTCTTTGTCTGAGAGTGTTTTTGGGTTTGAATCATACACCAGGACATACCCTAGACCAGGGGTAGGCAACCCTGGTCCTAGATTGCCACCGTTGGTGCAGGTTTTTGTTCCAACCAAGCAGTTACACACCTGCTTCTACTAATCACCCACTAGAGCCATTGCTCAGGACCTTCATCAGTAGAATCAGGTGTGCTACTGCTCGGTTGGCACTCTAGGACCAGGGTTGCCTACTCCTGCCTTAGACCCTAATGAGATGAGATACCGACAATGATCCAGTGAAACCAGGACTTTCACAGGTACTTTGGTCTCCCTCTACTGTCTGGGCAGACAACTGATGAAGTCCAGTTGCCTACGATTCAATTTTAGAGAGAGAGAGAGAACATTTACAGTAGATGTACCTTTATAACACAGAGTAGACAACCTCACCTCTGGTATGTAGCTGGATTAGATATATTCCACATCACCTCCTGTCCAAACCAACCCACGTGATCCCCGTCGTTTGTCCAGAGTCCAGCAGAACCATCGGCTGAAACTGTGAGGACCAACAGCCGATCGGCCACCTCGAGGGAGTCAACGCTCCCCACCGGCCTCGTATGAGCCTTCCAGCTCTGCAGCAAGGGAGGACGTTCACAGCCTGGCTGCAGTAGAAAGAGAAAACCTCAGGTACACGGGGATATTTCATTTGAACTCGCATACAAGTACACAAACGTGGCTTTTCACCTGGTGTTGGACGTCCAGTCCATAGCCAGAGATGTCCCAGACCTGGATCCAGCCTGTTGTGTCTCCTGACACCAGGATGGTGTTTTTATGCTGGTCTGAACCCAGGCTCAGCACACGTTCACCCGGCTGCTCTGGAGCATAAAACTGGCCTGAGATGAGGAGGAAGACGCTGAATTATACGTGTTCAGCAAAGAAATGAATCATGTACAACTCTAGATGGGTTTTACCAGCCGGCTCCTGCATGTTTGTTGAAGATCCACAGGGAGTTTGACTGGTTCGTGCAAGGAAATTCTATTTATATTCAGATTTTGTGCCGATTTTCAAGAACGCTTGGACTCGAATTGCAAATGTACTTTCGGGACAAATTGCTACCCTAATGTTTTCTGTTATGTCACATTCTCAAATTCCTCTCGGCTAGAAAAATGCACGGCAACATATACAAACCCCTGCACACACACACACACACACACACACACACACACGCATGCCGTGGTCACAGTGCATGAGTCCCACACCGCTAAACACAGATGGGATCTGGAAAGAGACATAGTTGTGGGCTGCCAGGAATGGAACCGGCGGGAGTCCAAGTCCACAGTTCAGCCCGACTGTCACTGCTCAGGCTGTTTGTGAATCCGTCTCAGCGTCATTAATATTGACAGCTGACAGCGTGATGCTTCAGCCTCATTTATACTCTGACGTTTCTATAAATTCATCTATTTTTTAGCCTTTTCCTGCATCTGTCATTCCAGGGGTTGGGGATAGAAAAATGTACAAAATGTACATTTAAATGCAGCAATTTGGTTTGATTTTAGAACAAAATTAAACAGCTATAGACTATTAATAATCAATATTAATGTATAATATCAGTTATAGATGATCAATAATCACTATTAATGTATAATATCAGTTATAGATGATCAATAATCACTATTAATGTATAATATCAGTTATAGATGATCAATAATCACTATTAATGTATAATATCAGTTATAGATGATCAATAATCACTATTAATGTATAATATCAGTTATAGATTATCAATAATCACTATTAATGTCACTGATTCTGTTCATAACTTTTATGGACGGAATTTCTAGGCGCAGCCAGGGCATCGAGGGGCTGCGGTTTGGTGGCCTCAGGATTGGGTCGTTGCTATTTGCGGACGATCTGGTCCTGTTGGCTTCATCGAGCCGTGACCTTCAGCTCTCACTGGAGCAGTTCGCAGCTGAGTGTGAAGCGGCTGGGATGAAAATCAGCACCTCCAAATCCGAGGCCATGGTTCTGGACCGGAAAAGGGTGGAGTGTCGACTCCAGGTCGGGGATGAGATCCTGCCTCAAGTGGAGGAGTTCAAGTATCTCGGGGTCTTGTTCACGAGTGGGGGGAGGATGGAGCGGGAGATTGACCGGCGGATCGGTGCGGCGTCTGCAGTGATGCGGGCCCTGCATCGGTCCGTCGTGGTGAAGAAGGAGCTGAGCCGAAAGGCGAAGCTCCTGATTTACCAGTCAGTCTACGTTCCTACCCTCACCTATGGTCACGAGCTTTGGGTAGTGACCGAAAGAACGAGATCGCGAATACAAGCGGCCGAAATGGGTTTCCTTCGCCGGGTGGCTGGGCTCTCCCTTAGAGATAGGGTGAGAAGCTCGGTCATCCGCGAGGAGCTCAGAGTAGAACCGTTGCTCCTCCACATCGAGAGGAGCCAGTTGAGGTGGCTCGGGCATCTAGTGAGGATGCCTCCTGGACGCCTCCCTGGTGAGGTGTTCCGGGCACGTCCCTCCGGGCGGCGGCCCCGGGGAAGACCCAGGACACGCTGGAGAGACTATGTCTCTCGGGTGGTCTGGGAACGCCTTGGGGTCCCCCCGGAAGAGCTGGAGGAAGTAGCTGGGGAGAGGGAAGTCTGGGCTTCCCTGCTGAAGCTGCTGCCCCCACGACCCGATTACGGATAAGCGGAAGAAGACGAGACGAGACTATTAATGTATAATATCAGTTATAGATGATCAATAATCACTATTAATGTATAATATCAGTTATAGATGATCAATAATCACTATTAATGTATAATATCAGTTATAGATGATCAATAATCACTATTAATGTATAATATCAGTTATAGATGATCAATAATCACTATTAATGTATAATATCAGTTATAGATGATCAATAATCACTATTAATGTATAATATCAGTTATAGATGATCAATAATCACTATTAATGTATAATATCAGTTATAGATGATCAATAATCACTATTAATGTATAATATCAGTTATAGATGATCAATAATCACTATTAATGTATAATATCAGTTATAGATGATCAATAATCACTATTAATGTATAATATCAGTTATAGATTATCAATAATCAATATTAATGTATAATATCAGTTATAGATGATCAATAATCAATATTAATGTATAATATCAGTTATAGATGATCAATAATCACTAATTAATCTCATTCTTTTCTGTTCTAATCATAAATTAAAGGATATTTTTCTAGTTTTTAACATGTTAGTGGACAAATTAGTGAAATTTCAAAATAAAAGCAGTTTAACAAATATTTGTATGAATGAAACACACTATGTTTGTGTCATTTACACTTAGAATTATTGATTAACTAGTATAATATCAGTCATCAATCACTAATTAATCTCATTTTTATCTGTTCTAAATATAAATTAAAGGGATATTTTATATTTTTCTAGTTTTTAACATCTTAACATGTTAGTGGATGAATCTGCTTCAGTCAAGTGTCTGATTATTGATTATTGATCAATGAGAAATAGTCTCAATAACCAAAAAACATTAGTTTTTCACAAACTAAACCAGTTTCATTATCATATTGATGAGTTAAATGTAAAAACCCTTATTATAATTATAAATGTGTCTCCTATAGTCAAAGTTTGAAGAGTCTTTTCCTTTAAATCACACAAACGACGTCTCTTCTCACCATAACTCTGTCCAGTGATGCTCCAGAAACAGAGACGTCCGTCCTGCGATGACACCAGGACGCCTCTGCTTCTCAACTTCCTGTTTCCAGCGCGATGCTGCAGGAACAAGAGGCCGTCCACAGGGGGCGCCGCTCTGCAGAAAAGCAGAAAAAAACACGTTGACGAAGAAGATTTAAGGTGCAGCTCATGGAGAAATCAGCCACCAGACTGGAGCTGGTGTCGCAATAACTTAGAACGTTAAAATAAAAGGTCAAACTATGGAAAACACAGAAGTGTAAACTTCCCCTCCTGGTTTAAACATTTCCTAGGATACTGGTAATTATTGTTGGCGGTTTAACGTCGCCCGGTCCAGCCCAGAATGTCCTCGTATATTTTTATATGAAGGAGCATAATATAAATAAAGCTTGGATTGAATTAATATGACGGTGACCTTTGAGTGACAGTTTGATCATGTCAAAACGTGTGTGACATACATCACGTTTCATCACATCTGTCAACTGTCAACAAAGGTCTTTAAAACCTTCAGGTTCTCAAATTTCAGCAAAAAAACACTGAAAAACTGATTCTGTAAATGTTTTTATCTGGTTTGTTTAATAGATTTTAATGTATTTTAATGACATTCCTTAAAAGAAAGTTATGGAACTCAATTATAAAATAGAAAAAAATTACTACAATTTATTTTAGGTAAATTAATTTTAATCAACTTAAATATATCTAGTTAGATAAATTAATTTCCTGCAACTACTTGACATAATAAAATCAAGTAATTCCAACAGTTTCCCAGTTTTCCTATTCTTTCTCTGCAACCACACACACACACACACACACACACTCACCCTGCCTGTGTGTGTTTCTGTAGCTGCAGCAGCGGTCCCTGTGTCTCCAGCCTCCAGACGATGACCTCTCCGTCGTTGGTCGCCGTGGCGACGACCCCCAGAGAAGAACACTGACTCAGGGCCAGGACGTCAGATCTGTGGACGCTGCTCGACTTCGACCACACGTCGGCTCTCACGTATAAATCCTACAGTTATACACATTTAATGAAACACACTCATTTCCTGCTATTATAACCTGAACAAATCAGTTATGTGTTGTACACACATGCTAACACACCTATGTATACAAGCTAAGCTAAAAGCTAAGCTAAAAGCTAGCGCCCAGTCATATGTAACATGCTAAGTTGCACAAACACAGTAAAACTTTGAGTTGAACTAATTTAATATAACAATCAACATACTGTCCATGTTGTAGTTGAACCACATGTCATACACATGTGTGTTTGTGGCCCATTTTAGCTGAAACCATGTGGCCCATTTTAGTTTAGGTGGTTAAGGTAAATGGGGCCACCAAGATAAACATCACTTTTCCAGAAAAATATGTTAATATATCAAACTAACAGCATTATTTCTGATGGATGCCTTCAAGATGACAGATTTATCTAATGTTATGATAGTTTAATTAGATTTGCCATGCCAGGATACTCATCATGTCTCATCATAAACTCATTAAATCACCTGTTACTACTCAACCAGTTATATCAACAGTTTAAAATCCTTTGTATTCATTGGCTCTAATTTCCAGATGGGCCTTAAATGGCCCATTTTACCTGATATCAGCCTAAATATTATAAAAAGTAAGGACCTGCTACATGCACATGGCTTCCTCCTGTGTGGAAATCACATATAATTGTTAGTGCTCCTTCATGGAAAAGCTGCTCCGTCTTTTACTGATTTTGTTTACACCGTTTGGGTCTAAAACTTCACGTTCAGCTCTTTAAAACCTGGAAGCTCCGCTCGGTGGACGTCAGAGAAACGCTGGCACACGCCGGGCGTCAACGTACTCATTTACGTCACGCGTCGATATCATTTACTCCCTCGCCCGCGTCTTTCTGGACATAAAATGTTTTCTTAAGCGCCGACGTGGCCCCGAGACTTCACAACGAGAAGCATTATGGCCGAGGGGGAAAAAACAGGATCCAGGATCTGCTGCAGGAGCTGAATGATGCTACTGTCGTCCTGCAGGAACGGATCTAACCGCAGAGCAGCAGATGGTCGTTATAGGTCGAGATGTAAAAGGTAAGTGAGTCTGAGAGCTGGAAATATGCACGTTCATGTGTTTATGCTGGAAAACACTTCATCTGCACTTGAGAGTCAATGTGTGTGATTGTGTAGGTGTGGGTGTGGTTGAGGGAGTCTAGACGATCTCTGCACCACAATGAAATGGTGCAGGCTTTGATTTAGTGACATCATAGATTCAGCTGCAGGATTTATGGGGTTTGTTTTAAGTAGAGGAGTTAAGGGACATTTTACTGCAAGTTCTGACATAAATGTCTGGTTTGGTGTGAAAGTAGTTTAGGACGATAGATAAACACTTTTATTTTTATCAAAATACCTGCCAACAACTCACTAAAGTCCATAACTTTGCTTCTTCTGTTCTAACTATAATAATAAAGTTGGTGTAACTGAACATTATTAAGGTCAAAGAAGCAAAATAAACAGGAATCAAGTGTAAAAACTCAATTTATATTGAGTAGAATCATCTTATTCCATTTGCAATTCATTTAGTGTCTGTTTTTTCCTGATTTGGGTCAATTCTTCTTTTCTAACTATAATAATAAAGCAAAATAACTTGAAATTGTACCAAAATCTCAATATTTTCACTTAACATTTAATATTTTTATAGAATTTTTAACTCATTGAAGGAACAAAAAAATAAACGTACAAATGGACATGAATCCACGATGAAAGTTTCTTAAAACTGTATTTTAAGAAACAGTATTTGCCACTGACCCTTTTACCTTGGCACCTGTCGGCCTGATGTCGTACTGAGCGATCCTTTGGCTCCGCCCCACAGCCAACACCTGGTTGTCATGGAGACACGTCACCGCGGTGACTGCAGAGTTGGCGACAGGCTCCAGTTTGTGCAGGTTGAGGCCGTTGAGTAAACTCCACACCTGTTTATTAAAGAGGATTCGTCACTAAAATCTGTCTCATAGACTGTAACGTGCACGGGGGGAGGGAGGGCTGCAACTCATTGTTAAAAATACTTAACCTGATGGTGCTATAATGTGTTAAAGGGCTCTCTTGGATGATAAAAAGTGTGTTAACGTGCCGTCTAGGAGCTGAAAAACATGTTTAAGTTTGTTCTATGGCCAAAAACAAGTGTTGAAGTGTCCTCTAGGAGCTAGAACTTGTGTTAAACTGCCTTCCGGGAGGTAAATAAAGCAGGTTAAAGTGCCCTCTAGGAGCTAAAACGTGTATTAAAGTGCCCTGTAGGAGCTAAAACGTGTATTAAAGTGCCCCCTAAGAGGTAAAACACAAGTTAAAGTGCCTTCTAGGAGCTAAGAAGCATGTTTAAGTGCCCTCCAGGAGCTAAAACTTGGGTTAAAGTGCCTTCTAGGAACTAAAAGCCATATTAAAGTGCCCTCTAGGAGCCAAAATGTGTATTTAAGTGCTAAAACTTGTGTTTTGAGTGCCCTTTTTGAAGCTAAAAAGCATGTCAAAGAGCTAAAACACACCCTAAAGTGTCTTCTAGCAGCCAAAAAGCGTGCTAAAGTGCCCTCTTGGGATCTAAAACTAACATTAAAGTGCCCTCTAGGAACTAAAACACACCCTAAAGTGTCTTCTAGCAGCCAAAAAGCGTGCTAAAGTGCCCTCTTGGGATCTAAAACTAACGTTAAAGTGCCCTCTAGGAGCTAAAACACACCCTGAAGTGTCTTCTAGGAGCTAAACACACCCTAAAGTGTCTTCTAGGAGCAAAAAAGCGTGCTAAAATGCCCTCTTGGGATCTAAATCTCATGTTAAAGTGCCATTTAGGAACTAAAATGCATCCTAAAGTGCTTTCTAGGAGACAAAAAGCATATGAAAGTGCCTTTTTGGGATCTAAAACTCATGTTAAAGTGCCCTCCAGGAGTTAAAATGCATCCTAAAGTGATTTCTAAAGTCATTAACATGTAAAAGCTGAATGTTCCTGTTGAGACTAAACTCATTTCTCACCTTAACGGACCCGTTTCTCCCCCCAGTGATGAGCCTCCTGCTGGATGAGTCCAGACTCATGCAGCTGACTCCATGTTCTCCGTGGGCGTTGCAGATCTGCAGCTTCCTCCTTCCCGTCTCCACGTCCCACACACACACCGAGGAGTCCTCATGTCCCGTCACCACCTGCCTCAGGTCGGGGTTAAACAGTACACAGGACGCCGTTGGACCGGCCGATCCTGCACGACCCGGTCCGGCCAAGTCCAGAACCGCCAGGTAGTCCTTGCAGCCCACCACCAGCCGAGGCCGGACCCGGTTCAGCAGCAGGAACGGGAAGTTCCCGTGATCCGGGATCCGGCCCGGCTGCAGGCACGGGAACGGCAGGGAGACGGATCTCAGGCAGCGATGGGACGAGATGTCCCAAACCCTCAGATCCTGATAGAGGAATAAACACCAAACACTGGTATTAGGACTCAGTTATCGTGCTTATATATGACAGGTTAAAGCTGTTTTAAGCTTCATTCTCAGTGACTCACAGCGTCTCTGGAGTAGCTGAGTATCTGTGCAGCTTCCTGATGAATCCTCACGTCCAGCACGGCGGCGCGGTGACCCGGCAGCGTCGCCACGGGACTCGACGTCACGAATCGATTCCAGAGTCTGACGACTCGATCGCAGCTTCCTGTCACCAGCAGCTGCAGGTCCGAGTTATAGTCGAAGCATTTAGCTCCCTGCAAGATAAAAAAGAAAGAGAATGAGCTTCAATGGAGACGGAAGGAACTGTTAACATGTAAAAACTGACTATTTATCATGAAAGAATCCTGAAATATGCAGAATTGGACAAATTATACCAAAAACAACTCGTTAAGATTTCATGTTTTTATTGTACAATTCAAGTTTCTTACAGATGATTTGAAATCTGAAAGTACAAAAAACTAATACACAACAAAAAAACCTGTAATATATGTATATATATATATATATATATATATATATATATATATATATATATATATATATATATATGCAGTAAAACAATTTGAGACTAATGCACATAATAAGAAAAACATCAAATATAATAGTAAACCCATTTATTATATATTATTTATATATATATATATATATATATATATATATATATATATATATATATATATATATATATATATATATATATATATAATCTATTTGCAGAGGTTTTAAAAATTTTATAAAAATGGAATAAACTAATCAGCATCAAATGTAATATTAAAATCCAATTAATAATAATATATTAATTATTATTTATATATTTATTAATAATTATTATTATTTATTTTTGTAATAATTATTATTAGATTTTTATTAATTATTAATAAATATATTAAATATATGTATTATATAACAGTATTCATATATATTATAATATATATTCATATATTTTATATATATTTAGTAATATCTTTGTTCCTCTAAAACCAGATTATATAACATTTAATTGAAAAGACCATGAATTGTTATATAAACTATATAAGTATAAAAGCCATTTAATAGAAAAACAGTTTAATTGTTATTCAAACTAAAATATTCAGAGATAAACCACTATATCCTTCAGTGTCTCAATAATAAAACTATACATATTATTTTTTATATATTTAATGATATATTTGCAGAAGTTTGTTCCATGAGATTATATCAAATTTAATTGAAAAGACCATAAATGGTTAAATAACTAATGCACATGATAAGAAAAGCATCAAATGTAATATTAAAACCCAATAAATGAAATAAAAAGTTGTTGAGTAGTTATTAAAACTCCATTTTTACAGATAAACCAATAGAATTCTACATATTATCCTGCTTTTCACAGTATTTCATATACATTTAGTGATATATTTGCATAGATTTGTTACTGCTGCATGAGATTATATCAAATTTAATTAAAAATTAATAGTGAAATTGTCATATACTATTGTAGAATGTAATATTAAACCTATTTAATAGAGAAAACGTTGTTTAATTCTTATTCAAACTCCATTTTACAGAAATAAACCACTATATCCTTCAGTCTTAATATTAAACTTCTACATATTTACAGTATTTAACATATATTTAGACGTTCCTATTGAAACTGTAGTATGGGATATGAATGGAATGGACTATAAATTGTATAATAAAATGAAATGAACAGTAGAATAAGAATAAACCAGAGGCAGCAGCTGTTTGTCTAGTTCCTATCAGCAGGTCACAGAGACCCAGAGTTCTGTCACCTCGTTCTCTTCCAGGTTTTTCTGACCCAGATGTTTGGAATGTTTGAAACTTTCATCCCATTAAAAGCTGTGTTTTTACACAGCAGCCAATGTTCCCACTCACTCTATTACATAACCTCTTGATTGAATTATTGCTGCGAAAACACCAGCTTTATCCCCGACATCAAATATCAGAGGTTATTTTCAGACTCTGAACGTCATTAAAGAAGGTGGAGGAGCTTCCTGTTAGTCACTACGCTGTTTTTAAACAAGTGAACTCATTTTATTCACCAGTTAATTCATATTTTTAGGATAAAACTGCCTGTAATCGTCCCCAGTGTTAAACTAAGGAGACCAGCTTATTTTACAAAGGACAATTTAAGGTTCTCCAGGTTTATTTATCAGATTTACTGCTATAAATGATAATAAATGTTAAATATCTATATAAACATGAAGGTTATGGTTAAATCTACATGTGAGGTGACTACAGAAGAGTCAGAATCTATTGATGTTGCTGTTAGAGAGACAATAGATTGCAGTTTATTGTTTTAATGACAATTAATTGTTTAATTGCAGTTACCTGTTTTAATGACAGTTACCTGTTTTAATTACCTGTTTTAATAAGTTACCTGTTTTAATGACAGTTAATGTTTTAATGACTGTTTTAATTACCCGCTTTAATGACAGTTACCTGTTTTAATAACAGTTACCTGCTTTAATAACAGTTACCTGCTTTAATTACCTGTTTTAATGACAGTTACCTGTTTTAATGACAGTTACCTGCTTTAATTACCTGTTTTAATGACAGTCACCTGCTTTAATGACAGTTACCTGTTTTAATGACAGTTACCTGCTTTAATTACCTGCTTTAATAACAGTTACCTGCTTTAATGACAGTTACCTGCTTTAATTACCTGCTTTAATAACAGTTACCTGTTTTAATGACAGTTACCTGCTTTAATTACCTGCTTTAATGACAGTTACCTGCTTTAATTACCTGCTTTAATGACAGTTACCTGTTTTAATGACAGTTACCTGTTTTAATTACCTGCTTTAATGACAGTTACCTGCTTTAATTACCTGTTTTAATTACCTGTTTTAATTACCTGTTTTAATTACCTGTTTTAATGACAGTTACCTGCTTTAATTACCTGCTTTAATGACAGTTACCTGCTTTAATTACCTGCTTTAATGACAGTTACCTGTTTTAATGACAGTTACCTGTTTTAATTACCTGCTTTAATGACAGTTACCTGCTTTAATTACCTGTTTTAATTACCTGCTTTAATTACCTGTTTTAATTACCTGTTTTAATGACAGTTACCTGTTTTAATTACCTGTTTTAATGACAGTTACCTGCTTTAATTACCTGCTTTAATAACAGTTACCTGGTTTAATTACAGTTACCTGTTTTAATTACCTGTTTTAATGACAGTTACCTGCTTTAATGACAGTTACCTGCTTTAATGACAGTTACCTGCTTTAATAACAGTTACCTGGTTTAATTACAGTTACCTGTTTTAATTACCTGTTTTAATAACAGTTACCTGCTTTAATTACCTGTTTTAATAACAGTTACCTGCTTTAATTACCTGCTTTAATAACAGTTACCTGGTTTAATTACAGTTACCTGTTTTAATTACCTGTTTTAATAACAGTTACCTGGTTTAATTACAGTTACCTGTTTTAATTACCTGCTTTAATAACAGTTACCTGGTTTAATTACAGTTACCTGTTTTAATTACCTGTTTTAATGACAGTCACCTGCTTTAATGACAGTCACCTGCTTTAATAACAGTTACCTGGTTTAATTACAGTTACCTGTTTTAATTACCTGCTTTAATAACAGTTACCTGGTTTAATTACAGTTACCTGTTTTAATTACCTGTTTTAATGACAGTCACCTGCTTTAATGACAGTCACCTGCTTTAATAACAGTTACCTGGTTTAATTACAGTTACCTGTTTTAATTACCTGCTTTAATGACAGTTACCTGCTTTAATGACAGATACCTGTTTTAATTACCTGTTTTAATGACAGTTACCTGCTTTAATTACCTGCTTTAATGACAGTTACCTGTTTTAATGACAGTTACCTGCTTTAATTACCTGTTTTAATGACAGTTACCTGCTTTAATTACCTGTTTTAATGACAGTTATCTGCTTTAATTACCTGCTTTAATGACAGTTACCTGTGTTAATAACAGTTACCTGTTTTAATGATAGTTACCTGTTTTAATTACCTGTTTTAATAACAGTTACCTGCTTTAATTACCTGTTTAAATCTCCAGGTGTACGTCTCCTGTTTGGTTGAAACTTTATTGAAAACCACGGACGTTTCATCGCTCTCTGACGACGACATGACGACGTTGTTCCTGGACTCGAACATCAACCTGGTGATGGGTTCCTGGTGGAGGTTGTCGAGGTAACGGTGGGAGATCATGGATCTGTGATCAGCCAGGTCCTGATGTCCAGGTCAGATCAATAAATTACATTATCATTCAGAAATAGGATCCGGGCATAAAGCCCAGTAATTAAATCAGAAGGTTAAAGCTTTACCGGGAAGAAGATCCTCTGTGGACCCTTCTCCTTCTTGGTGGGAATATTAAAAAGACCTTTAGATAATAAAAAAAAAGATTGTGGGATTTTTAAAACTACTATAACAGTAAAGGAGAATCATTTATTATCACTATAATCACACAATGATAGAATGTAGGAGCATTTATATGGAGGACTGACTTCAATAGTCACACAATATAAATAAAGCAAAATAAACCAAATCAAATCATATATGATGATGATTTCTGCTCATAAGAACTATGATAATAATAATACATAAACTAAATAAAGACCTTTCATTGGGTTCAGGAACCACATCAGGTGGATTCCTCCTCTCTCGTCCCCCAGCAGCAGCAGAGGATGCTGCTCTGAAACCTTTAAAAAACAGATTCAAGTGATTATTTCCTTGTTTTCTGAGTGAACTGGTCCAGTTAAACCAACAGAAACGTGGGAATACCTCGGCATCGTTATGGTAACAGAGAGCGGTCGGAACGCTGCGAAAACCTGGAGGAAAGAGCAGAAAAACTGAAAGTTGTGCACTTATTCTCCTTAAAGGTCCCATTTCAAATCAGCCAATCAGCAGAGAGCCTCGTTAATATTCAGAAGACAGAATAAAATACGACTGAGGTGTTTCTGGAGCTGCAGCGAGGCTCTTGAGAGAGGACAATAAAAGTGGAAAAGTTGAATTTCTGCACTTTAGATTGGGAATATTTCATGTGAGACCATCAAAACTTCACATAAAACCCAGAGAAGTGCAGATAAGGGACCTTTTAAAACCACTAAAACAATGTACCGAACAGGTGGATCTCCTCAAATACGTTTCCAGACGAGACGTTGATGAAGTGAAGGTCCCTGCAGTCCGTCGCTATGGCAACGCGGTGGAGATCGCCCATGGCGACAGCATCAGTGGTCCAGCCCCTGAACCGCCTGGTGTTGGCCACGTCCTCTGTTGGGTCTCCAGCAAGCTGAGAAAAAACTAAGTGTAAGAGAGTGTGTGTGTGTGTGTGTGTGTGTGTGTGTGTGTGTGTGTGTGTGTGTGTGTGTGTGTGTGTCACTCACTCCTACAGTTCTGAGGATGTGGAAGCTGCTGTTCCAGACACTGATTCGACCTCCTTTACTGACGCTGATGTAACGTGTTGGATGAGAAACAGCAACGACACGAGCAGTCGCCTCCCGCTGCACAAATATAATTAATATAAAGGTCAAATTATTAATTCATATTAAAAAGGACATATTCAAGATAAAACTACTACTTGTAGTACTTATTCTTATTATTTATTAATTCTATTTATTTTAATATATTTTACCTGGTTGTGGTAGAATTGATTTTTATTTTATTTTTTTTATTTTATTCTATTTATTTTAATATATTTTTTTAACTTGTTGTAGCAGTATTTATTTATTTATTTTATTTTTATTTATTTTTAATATATTTTTTACCTGGTTGTGGTAGCAGTATTTTTTAAATTTATTTTATTTTTATTTATTTTAATATATTTTTTACCTGGTTGTGGTAGCAGTATTTTTTTAATTTATTTTATTTTTTATTTATTTTAATATATATTTTTACCTGGTTGTGGTAGCAGTATTTATTTATTTATTTTATTTTTATTTATTTTAATATTTTTACCTGGTTGTGGTAGCAGTATTTATTTATTTATTTTACTTTATTTATTTTAATATTTTTACCTGGTTGTGGTAGCAGTATTTATTTATTTATTTTATTTGTATTTATTTTAATATATTTTACCTGGTTGTGGTAGCAGTATTTATTTATTTATTTTATTTGTATTTATTTTAATATATTTTTTACCTGGTTGTGGTAGCAGTATTTATTTATTTATTTTATTTGTATTTATTTTAATATATTTTTACCTGGTTGTGGTAGCAGTATTTATTTATTTTATTTGTATTTATTTTAATATATTTTACCTGGTTGTGGTAGCAGTATTTTTTTATTTATTTTATTTGTATTTATTTTAATATATTTTTACCCGGTTGTGGTAGCAGTATTTATTTATTTATTTATTTTATTTGTATTTATTTTAATATATTTTTACCTGGTTGTGGTAGCAGTATTTATTTATTTATTTTATTCTATTTATTTTAATATTTTTACCTGGTTGTGGTAGCAGTATTTATTTATTTATTTTATTCTATTTATTTTAATATATTTTACCTGGTTGTGGTAGCAGTGTCTGATCAGAGGTTCAGACTCCAGAACAGCAGATCTGGGGATGGAGGATCTTTCTCTTTCTGTGAATTCCATCAACAGGAAGCAGCTCACCTGCTGCCACGTTACCTGTCCTGTACCACACACATCCACCTGGAGATAATACACATCAGTAGAGATATGGAGACACATCAGTAGAGATATGGAGACACATCAGTAGAGATAAGGAGACACATCAGTAGAGATAAGGAGACACATCAGTAGAGATAAGGAGACACATCAGTAGAGATATGGAGACACATCAGTAGAGATAAGGAGACAGATCAGTAGAGATATGGAGACACATCAGTAGAGATAAGGAGACACATCAGTAGAGATATGGAGACACATCAGTAGAGATAAGGAGACACATCAGTAGAGATAAGCAGACACATCAGTAGAGATAAGGAGACAGATCAGTAGAGATAAGGAGACAGATCAGTAGAGATAAGGAGACACATCAGTAGAGATAAGGAGACACATCAGTAGAGATAAGGAGACACATCAGTAGAGATAAGGAGACACATCAGTAGAGATATGGAGACACATCAGTAG
>CM060471.1:25869888-25892388 GCA_030544235.1 Lepturacanthus savala | reverse complement strand
TTAATTAATTTCACTTTTCCTCTTTTTATTCCGCTGC
Source organism: Lepturacanthus savala (assembly GCA_030544235.1). Taxonomy (NCBI): domain Eukaryota; kingdom Metazoa; phylum Chordata; class Actinopteri; order Scombriformes; family Trichiuridae; genus Lepturacanthus; species Lepturacanthus savala. The sequence continues at coordinate 25,892,351 of CM060471.1, read as the reverse complement.
GTCCTGTCATTTTCTCGCAGGATGGCAGCAGCTGCTCGACTTTTCCACTCAGACTAGTAATTAAATCCCCGTGATCCGCCCTGTTTCTCCTGAGTCTGGACTCTGGAGTTTATTTCCTCCTCAGCCTGGTGTGATGGGCTGTGAGGAGCCAGGCTCCAGCTGATCAATCACCATAATAACAACAGTAATAGTTGTTTTCTTGTTTGTTTGTTGTTGTTGTTGTTGTCAACATGCTGCGGGTTGTTGTAGAATCGGCTAAAAATCTGCCTAAGAAGAAAGTTGGAACTCCTGATCCAATCACAACTGTCATTTTTAAAGGTAAGAACTTTTATTTTCATAGAAACGTTCATTCACTTCATTATGAATTAATATAAAATGATGAGTGTGTGATGTTTATTATAGGAACTGAGCTAAAAAAACAACTTCTGCTGTTTTTATGAGTCAGTTTGTTTCCTCTCAAAGTTTTAATGGTCACAGAGTTTAGTCTAAAACCTTTAATGAGTTAAAAATACAGGTTTTAATGAAAATAAGAAGCTTTTAATCAGAAAAAAGAGAAGTTTAATAGTTGTGTTGAGCTGCAGCTGCTGGAAATAAATGTCAGATGTTATTGATTAATCTGTTGATTCTAAAAATGAGTAATCGATTAGTTTGGTTCCAAAAATGTGGATCAGAGTTTCCAAAGCTGAAGATTTAACCTAAAATAAAAAGAGACAAAAATATGAGATGAAAAATAAACAAACAAAATAATAAATAAATAAATAAAATAAATAAAGTGAAATTTATTCGATTAAAAAGTAAATATGATTAAAATACTACGTCCAGAAAATAAGAAAAAAACCCTGAAAATATAATTTTCTTCTTAAAAATAACTCAAATAAATAATAATAAAATAATCCATTTATTTAATATTTTTAGTATTTTTTTATAATTTTGTAATTTTTCTTAATTATTGTTTTTATGATTATTTTTAATATCTTGATTATTTTTTGTTTTTAGTTTAATTTTTTGAATAAATTTAATATTTTTTGTATTTTTTGTAGTTTTTTTATTTGAATTTTAGTTTATTTTTACTATTTTTACTTTTAGTATTAAAATATTAGTTATGCATCAAACTTTATCACTTATCTGTAAATGACAAAATGTCAAGATTATAATAAAAAGTCAAACAATTTGTTTCCTTAAAACAAGTTTTAATAACAAGAAAATAACTTTTCATGAGATATGAGATAGAAATGCAAATAAAATATAAATACAAATATAAAAAATAAAAAAAATATTAGAAAAAAATGAGAAAAAATAAAATGAGATAAACAATAATAAAATATAAATAAAAATCTAAAAAAAGTAAGACATTAGAAACAAAAATATAGATTAGAAAAAAATAAAATGAGATAAATAAAAATATAAAAAGTGAATTGGATTTAAAAGTAAAAAAATATATAAAATAACTAAAAATATGAGATTAATAATTAAACAAAGATAAAAACGTGAAACTTATATTCAAAAGTAAAAAATAAATAAAAATAGATAATATTAGATAAAACAAAAACATGATTAAAATATTATGTCCAGAAAATAAGAAAATAAATAATAAAGATTGAAATAATAATAAAGAAATAAAGAAAATAAGAAAAAAAATCCTATTATTATTATTATTATTATTATTATTAGACTTATGTTTTAAATGTTAACGCATATACATCAAAGTGTTTCTGCTGCACTTTAGTTTTAATTTGGTCTTTAATTTAATGTAGTTTATTTGATCAGGTTTAGTGACGTGTGCTGTTTGTAAAAGAGATTTGGATCTAAATGTGTTTATTACCTGGTTAAATAAACATAAATAAACCATAAAAATACCAGTTTAAACACATTTAATTCAGTGATGAACAGGAAACTTCACAAACCATCAGTGAAATATGATTAAAAACAGAGATTATCCTTTATTTATCTGCAAAAACAAGCAGGAAAATGTGAATATACAGGAATTTGAATCTCAATAAACTGATAAACGGCTTTAATGCGACAGTAAAATTCACATTTAACGAGTATTTCTATAATTTCTGTTTCAGAGGAGAAGAAGAAAACGAAATCGATCGACAGTGAGTTGAATCCTGTGTGGAACGAGGTAAAACACACACACACACACACACACGAATATTACTGATGCATGACGATCCATTACGATGATATAAATGTGGAACACGTGGATTACACTTTGATTTCTTTTCTAATTAATTAAAGACAGTTTATATATCGGCTGCTGAGGAATGCAGAGAGAACTGATTTGATATAATTCCAGATATCATGTGGTTATAAACTAGTGTGATAATCAGCATGTGACTGTCACATGTCCATAGATGTTCATCAGGATTCAGGCTGAGCAGAGAATTCTTATCATCCAGGTGATAAAATGTTGATTTTTCCTGTTAAAACAGACGTTTCTGTCACGTTGTCCTCCAGGTTCTAGAGTTCGATCTGAAGGGAACTCCACTCACCTCCAGCTCCTACATAGACGTGGTGGTGAAGGATTATGAAACCATTGGGAAAGATAAGTAAGAGCAGCTCAGCTTTAGATTTAGCTGTTTTTTTTTCTGGGTTTTTTACGGTTTGTGAAACAGAGAATGACGACATCAGGGAAAAAAAAAACTTCACGTCTGAACAGAACGTTCCAGAAAATATCTGTTAAGTCATTTTAGTTTTATCCTTCCTCTTGTGTTAGTTTAGTGTTTCCATCCTTTATGGTAACAGGTCGGTTTTGACACTGTAAAATCCATTAAAAACCCTCTGCAAAATCCACTAAAAACCCACTGTAAAATACACTAAAATACCACTGTAAAATACACTAAAAGAACACTGTAAAATACACTAAAAGAACACTGTAAAATACACTAAAACAACACTGTAAAATCCACTAAAATACCACTGTAAAATACGCTAAAACCCATTGTAAAATACACAAAAAACTCACTGTAAAATACACTAAAAACCACTGTAAAATACGCTAAAAACTACTGTAAAATACACTAAAAACTACTGTAAAATACACTAAAAAACACTGTAAAATCCAATAAAAACCTACTGTAAAATCCACTAAAACCCACTGTAAAATACGTTAAAACCCATTGTAAAATACACTAAAAACCACTGTAAAATACACGTCTGCCAGGTTCTAGAGTTCGATCTGAAGGGAACTCCACTCACCTCCAGCTCCTACGTAGATGAGGTGGTGAAGGATTATGAAACCATTGGGAAAAATAAGTAAGAGCAGCTCAGCTTTAGATTTGGCTGTTTTTTTTCTGGGTTTTTTTCTGGGTTTTTTACGGTTTGTGAAACAGGAGAATGACGACATCAGGAAAAAAAAAAAAAAAAACTTCACGTCTGAACAGAACGTTTCAGAAAATATCTGTTAAGTCATTTTAGTTTTATCCTTCCTCTTGTGTTAGTTTAGTGTTTCCATCCTTTATGGTAACAGGTCAGTTTTGACACTGTAAAATCCACTAAAAATCCTCTGTAAAATCCACTAAAAACCCACTGTAAAATACACAAAAAACCACTGTAAAGTACACTAAAAACCACTGTAAAATACACTTAAAACCACTGTAAAATACACTAAAAACCACTGTAAAATCCACTTAAAACCACTGTAAAATCCACTTAAAACCACTGTAAAATACACTAAAAACCCACTGTAAAATACACTAAAAACCCACTGTAAAATACACTAAAAACCCACTGTAAAATACACTAAAAACCCACTGTAAAATCCACTAAAAAAACACTGTAAAATACACAAAAAACCACTGTAAAACACACTAAAAAACACTGTAAAATCCACTAAAATAACACTGTAAAATACACTAAAAAACACTGTAAAATACACTAAAGAACACTGTAAAATGCACTAAAGAACACTGTAAAATACACTAAAATAACACTGTAAAATACACTAAAATAACACTGTAAAATACACTAAAAAACACTGTAAAATACACTAAAGAACACTGTAAAATTCACTAAAATAACACTATAAAATACACTAAAGAACATGCACGAAAACTTTTTATATGGTGCAAATTTTCTATGCCCATGATCATGGGTATGTATGTCCTTCAAAATAAAAGCACCCTTTTCACACCTAACTGTAAAAATACATCACAGCTTTTTTAGAAAATTGAAGATACAGCAGTTGTTGCCTTATAGCAACACTATACAATAGAAAGGGTTAAATAAAGTGATTTACTGTAAATTCTGTCAGTTTTAAGCCTCCATACCAACTGCTCTGTGTGTGTTAAGGAAATTACAGTGAAAATGAACGATTGTCCTTTATTGTGGGGACCTGTAGTCGAGGCCTCTGGTCAGAGCTGCGTCTTATGGGTTTATCGTTAAAATATTTCAGTTAATAATCATTGTCCATGTGGGGAAACTCCTCATCAACACGGACATGGAACAAGGAGATTAAACAGAGGCTGACTCAGAGTTGCCTTCACACCCGGCTGCTGCTGCCATGCTGAGACATGCTGCTGCTGCTGCTGCTGCTGCTGCTGCTGCTGCTGCTGAGTGGGTCGACTGATCCTGGTATAACAATGACACATGAATCGCTGTTTGTCTTCTCTGCTTGAGCCATTCTACCCCCGAGGAGGAGGGAAATGCCTACAGTTGGTTGTGAAATAGTGTTGCAGTGGGGTGATTCCAAAAAAAGGAGAAAAAAAAAAAGAACGTACGTTTGTGTTTCTGGTTTCCAGCTTTTGCAACTTGTGAATGAAGCCAGAGAATCAAACATATGGGAGCGATTTAGAAGCCACCGCGAAGAATGTTCCCTCCACATCACTTTTTAAATGAGTGTCTTCGGTTGGAGGAAACAAAAAGCTGCTTCGATCTGGTGGAAAACGTAAAGAAAAGTATGTGAAAAGCTGCATGTGTGTGTTTTTACACATGAGGGAGGAGTCAGTGTTAAACTGAGTAAAGTTTTCCACTCGTTTCTGCAGACTGGGACTTCTACTGCGGTTTAAATAGTTTCCCAGGTTGTGTTATGGGTAATCCCTGTTGTCATGGCAACAAAAAAAATGGAGGGGGGAGGAGGGGGGGGGGGGGCGTCTCCTCGACTGATTTCATCAACACAGGAAGGAACAGGATTGTTAGGGAAAGTTAAAATATTTGGATGTGGAATGACACATCATGGTGGATTTAAAGAAAAACAACTTCTGCTTTGTTACAGACATGAAATCAAGAGGTTTAAAGCTGTAAACGAGGAAAAATATCAAAAATGTCGTGTGGTGTAAACCCTAAAAAACTTAGTTTAACTCTATCAACTAGTTTTATATTCTAGGTGGATAAAAAATTCAAAATTTATAATTATCTTTTTGGTTATTACATGACATTTCATGTCAAAAGTCGCATTCCATGTGATTTTTTTATTTTATTGTGTTAGTTTAGTGTTTCCATTCTTTATGGTAACAGGTGCATTTTGACCCATGTCCTAAATCAGCTGCAAAATACACTAAAATAACACTGTAAAATACATTAAAAACACTGTAAAATACACTAAAACCACTGTAAAATACACTAAAACCACTGTAAAATACATTAAAAACCACTGTAAAATACACTAAAATACACTAAAATAACACTGTAAAATACACTAAAATAACACTGTAAAATACACTAAAAAAACACTGTAAAATACACTAAAACCACTGTAAAATACATTAAAAACCACTGTAAAATACACTAAAATACACTAAAATAACACTGTAAAATACACTAAAATAACACTGTAAAATACACTAAAAAAACACTGTAAAATACACTAAAAAAACACTGTAAAATACACTAAAAAAACACTGTAAAATACACTAAAATAACACTGTAAAATACACTAAAATAACACTGTAAAATACACTAAAATAACACTGTAAAATACACTAAAATAACACTGTAAAATACACTAAAATAACACTGTAAAATACACTAAAACCACTGTAAAATACATTAAAAACCACTGTAAAATACACTAAAATACACTAAAATAACACTGTAAAATACACTAAAAAAACACTGTAAAATACACTAAAAAAACACTGTAAAATACACTAAAAAAACACTGTAAAATACACTAAAAAAACACTGTAAAATACACTAAAAAAACACTGTAAAATACACTAAAAAACACTGTAAAATACACTAAAATACACTAAAATAACACTGTAAAATACACTGTAAAATACACTAAAATAACACTGTAAAATACACTAAAATAACACTGTAAAATACACTAAAATACACTAAAATAACACTGTAAAATACACTAAAATACACTAAAATAACACTGTAAAATACACTAAAATAACACTGTAAAATACACTAAAATACACTAAAATAACACTGTAAAATACATTAAAAACACTGTAAAATACACTAAAACACTGTAAAATAAAAATGTTTATTTAAAAAACACTTCTCAATAAATATCCATTATCAGTAGTTAATAGATTATTAATAAACTATTAATGAGTTAACACTATTAAGTGTTAACAGTTAATGATTTATAACAATGCCTTATAGATAGTTAATAAACTATTAATCTGTTTTAGATTTGATTCAAATTTATTGAATCTAATCTTTATTGAAACATGTCACAAGTACAAAGCAATGAAATGCATGTATATATATGTCATGTTTTCAAGCTAAAGCTGTTGTCTATTTTACCTAAAGCTTGTGTGTTTATCAGCTAAAGCTTGCATGCATTTTTTTTTAGCGAATGGTTGTGGTGCATTTTTAGCTAATGATTGCTGCATGTGGGTTTTAGCTAAAGTTTGTCATGTTTTTGCATCATGTGTGTTGTCGTATATGATTTTCAGCTAAAACTAGCTAAAAACTTTCAGCTAAAACTTGTTTGTTTTAGCTAAAGCTTGTCGTGTTTTTTAGCTAAAGCTTGTCGTGTTTTTCAGCTAAAGCTTGTCGTGTTTTTTAGCTAAAGCTCGTCGTGTGTTTCAGCTAAAGCTCGTCAGGTGTTTCAGCTAAAGCTTGTCGTGTTTTTCAGCTAAAGCTCATCGTGTTTTTTAGCTAAAGCTCGTCGTGTTTTTTAGCTAAAGCTTGTCGTGTTTTTTAGCTAAAGCTTGTCTTGTTTTTTAGCTAAAGCTTGTCGTGTTTTTTAGCTAAAGCTTGTTGTGTTTTTCAGCTAAAGCTTGTCAGGTGTTTCAGCTAAAGCTCGTCATGTTTCTTTTAGCTAAAGCTCGTCATGTTTCTTTTAGCTAAAGCTAGCTGTGTGTTTCCATTAAAACTCATAGCCGCTGTGTTAACGGTCACTGATGATCGATCATTGATGAGAATTTTATTAAACCAGGAAATGTGTGAACTTGTTTGTGTGACTATAAATCTGGTGACAAAGACGTCACTGATTATAAGATTTAACATCCTCACAAAGGGAAAATCTCTATAAACGTCCAATAATAACCCTACACATGATGTGAGTGTTTTTATAGAATTATTTCCACATGGAGGATGTTTCTGACTCACCAACAGTTAACAATGCCCACGACGTCTGGTTTGGTCGTTCCACTATGTGTTTACATGGAAAACAATAGGAAAAGCTGCCACAGGATGTTTTTTCCTCTTCTGTCCACAACATATACAATTCAGGGATGTGATAATTGCCCCATAATTTCCTTTAATTAAAAAAATAAATACAAATCCAGGCTGGTGGCACAGCTGATCACTGTTGGAGACAATAGCATCATTTATTATGAATTTAATCTGGTTTATATTGAAATAAAAGCTATGAATAATCACTATTAATGTATAATATCAGTTATAGATGATCAATAATCACTATTAATGTATAATATCAGTTATAGATGATCAATAATCACTATTAATGTATAATATCAGTTATAGATGATCAATAATCACTATTAATGTATAATATCAGTTATAGATGATCAATAATCACTATTAATGTATAATATCAGTTATAGATGATCAATAATCACTATTAATGTATAATATCAGTTATAGATGATCAATAATCACTATTAATGTATAATATCAGTTATAGATGATCAATAATCACTATTAATGTATAATATCAGTTATAGATGATCAATAATCACTATTAATGTATAATATCAGTTATAGATGATCAATAATCACTATTAATGTATAATATCAGTTATAGATGATCAATAATCTTTTTTAAATTTTAGATTTTTCACCTTTTATTTTTTATTGTCTTGCTTCTTTTTTAATTTCATTTTTTTATTTTTAATTTTATAAAATTTTCTTTTTTAATTTATTATTTTTTAATTTAACATTTTCCCATTTTAATCAATATTTTTTATTGTCTTGTTTCTATTTAAATTTCTATTTTTTATTTTTAATCTTTTTTTTTATTTCTTATTTTTAAAATTTTCTCCTTTAAATCAACAGATTTTCACTTTTAATGTATAATATCACTAATTAATAATATTATCTGTTGTAAATGTACCTTAAAGTGATATTTTAATCAAAATATAAAAAATAAATCTTAATTTTAGCTAATTAATTAAATAATAATATTTAATTAAATTAAATAATTAATTTTCAAGACAATTTTAGACCTTTTTTCTTAAAATAAGACGCCAAATAATAAGAAATAATAAAATATCTGCTGTAATTCTACTCATTATTGTACTATTTGTACCAAAAACAGATATTTTCACTCTCTTAACATGTTTATGATTATTAAAACTTTAACATCTCTAATTATAATTATAAGATTTAATTAAAAACCTCCATTATATGAGTTTTTATTGAGCTGTGGGTGAACGTTTCATTGTTTTTAAAGCAGATCTCAGATAAAATCCTGAATCCTGTTCACATAAAACCTAAATAAATATCCGTCGCTGGGTTTTTGTCGAGTCTGAAGCAACATTCCAGTTTCATAGCGTCAGAGAATCTCCTCCTTTATGATGAAGAGTCTGATTTCTGCCAAAAAACCAACACTTGTTATTAAATCTGATCCAAACAGTGACCTGATCTGCAGCTGTGTCACTGATTTACTACATTATACAACGTTCTTTCTTTCTTGCTGTATCTGAACAGAACAAACTACGTTTCCTGTAGTTAAATATGACGTCTCAGCCTCTTTTATTCCTTCATATTTGATGATAAAGTCTATTTAAGTCAATGAAAGTTATCAGTAACTAACATAAAGTATCTGGATGTTTGACCAGTGAGATTCTATCGACTCTGCCAGAAAAATGACTCAGTTCATCCTAAAACAGCAGATTTGACATTTTAACATGATGAACTGCATTCTTATTACTTTCTACACCATTAAATTCATGTTATTTCATTAAAATAAATCATAATCCACCTCTATAATTAATAAAGCTCCTCTCTTCTTGTAGATTTGGATGTTTTTTTGCAAACTTATTGTTGAATAAAGTTGATAGTTTATAGTTTCTCATGGTTAATAATGTGTTATCAGAATAAACAAGCAGCACATTAATCTTTGTGATAAGATTCGATAAGAAGCTGCTTTAAAGCAGATTTCACATCAAACTGAAGTTAACAGGATGAAGTTTTATAACTTTTTGAAGGTCAGGAGCAAAAAGGGCACATATAGCGTATCCTTTCCACTAAAGAGGGCACTTTAGCACATGTTTGGCTCCTAGAGGGCACTTTAACACACTTTCAGCTTCCAAGTGGACACTTTGTTATGCATTTTGCTGCTTTAGGGCACTTTAACATGTGTTTTAACACTCGAGGACACTTTAGTGTATGTGTTGACTCCTAGAGGGCACTTTAACTATGTTTTAGCTCCCAAAAGGGCACTTGAGCACACATTTTGGCATGTAGAGGGCATTTTAACTTGCTTTTTAGCCCCAAAGGGGCACTTTAACATGTTTTTCGGCGCTTCAGCACCTCTTTTAGCACCATGAGGCTACTAGAGCACACATTTTGGCATGTAGAGGGCACTTTAACAAGTTTTAGCCCCCTAAAGGTCACTTTAGAACATGTTTCGCCTCCAAGAGGGCACTTTAACACACTTTTAAGCTCCAAGGAGGGCACTTAGACACATGTTTTGTCTCCAAGAGGGCACTTTAACATGGCTTTCGGCTGCCATGAGGGCACTTTAGCACACATTTTGTCTCCTAGAGGGTATTTCAACACGCTTTACAGCTCCCAAGGTGCACTTTAACATGATTTTTGACTGCCCTGAGGGCACTTTAGCACACTATTTAGCACCACTGAACTCTTTGGGCATTTTAACACACCTTTTAGCACCCAAGAGGGCACTTGAGCACACATTTTGGCATGTAGAGGGCAGGTTTTAGTCACTTTAGAACATGTTTTGCCTCCAAGAGGGCACTTTAACACAATTTTTAGCTTTAAAGGGGGCACTTTGTTATGCATTTTGCCACTTGAGGGCACTTTAACACGTGTTTTAACACTCAAGGGCACTTTAGCGTATGTGTTGGCTCCCAAGAGGGCACTTCAGCGCACATTTTGGCTCCTAGAGGGCACTTTAGCGCACTTTTTTAGCTCCAAGGAGGGCACTTAGACACATGTTTTGTCTCCTAGAGGGCACTTTAACATGCTTTTCGGCTGCCATGGGGGCACTTTAGCACATGTTTTGTATCCTAGAGGGCACTTTAACATGATTTGGGGATTTTTGGCACTTTTTTAGCTCTCTAGAGGGCACTTTAACATGATTTTTGGCTGCCATGAGGACTCTTTAGTACACCTTTTAGCACCACTGATCTCTTTGGGCAATTTAACTCACCTTTTAATTCCTAAAAGGGCATTTTAACTTGCTTTTTAGCTCCAAAGGGGCACTTTAACATGCTTTTCGGCTGCCATGAGGGCACTTTAGCACCTCTTTTAGCACCGCTTAAATCTATGGGCTTTTTAAGACACTTTTTATCTTCCAAGGGGGCGCTTTGTTATGCATTTTGCCATTTGAAGGCACTTTAACACTTGTTTTAACACTCGAGGGCAATTTAGCATATGTGTTGGCTCCCAAGAGGGCACTTTAGCGCACATCTTGGCTCCTAGAGGGCACTTTTTAGCTCCAAGGAGGGCACTTGGACACATGTTTTGTCTCCAAAGAGGGCATTTTAACTTGCTTTTTAGCTCCAAAGGGGCACTTTAACATGCTTTTTGGCTGCCATGAGGGCACTTTAGCACCTCTTTTAGCACCGCTTAAATCTTTGGGTGTTTTAACACAGTTTTCAGCTCACAAGAGGGCACTTTAGCACATTTTTTAGCACCTGTGAGGGTACTAGAGCACACATTTTAGAATGTAGAGGGCACTTTAACACAGGTTTTAGCTCCTAAGAGGGAACTTTATACACTTTTTAGCACAGATGAAGGCACTTTAGCATGTGTTTTAGCATGTAGAGGGCACTTTAGCACATATTTTAGTACACATTTGGGCATGGAGAGGGCACTTTACACATTTTTTTGTCACTTGAGCATGTATTTTTGCATGTAGAGGGCAATTTAACACGTTTTAGCTCCCAAGAGGGCACTTTAGCACATGTTTTGGCTCCTAGATGGCATTTTAACATGCTTTTATCTCCTTAAAGGGCACTTTAGAACACTTTTCAGCTCCAAAGAGGGCACTTTACACATTTTTTCCCACCCATGAGGTCACTTGAGCATGCATTTTAGCATGTAGAGGGCATGTTAACACATGTTTTGACCCTTAAAGAACACATCTGTGCCTCCTCCTCCCCTGCACACCGCTGCATATTCAGTTCCACTTCATCTCTTCGTCATTCAGCAGCAGCTGAATCCTCTCAGCTCTCTGTTTAAACTCCATCTACATTCTTCAGCCTTTCCTCGACAACAGTTTGATTCATTAAACACGTTTCTCTGCTCAGTCATTACAATGTTAAACCATTACTGGCTCAGTAAATAACATTCCACAAGGAAAAGGTTTCAAATTCAAGGACGAACGACTTGATGGGAAGAAAATAACAGCAGCTGCTGCTGCAGGATCCATATATAGAACATTCCTGTTATAAACCAGTTCATATATATAGAAGATAGTAGTAACAGTAGGTTACTGTTGTTTTCAAAGCCTCAGATCATCCTGGTTCATTAAGAGCTGATGTGAGGATCCAGCTGCTTGTGTCATCATCAGTGTGAATCTGTGGTTGAGGGACTGTGTGTTCATGGTGTGTGTTTACCTGATGGGGCAGGGTTTGTTAGCTCTGGGTGTCGACCTTCATCACTGCTGCTTTCTGTCAATGAGACTCAAACAGTTTTTATTTCTGCTGAATGAGACGACGGCAGCAGCAGAGTTTCAGGAAATCAGTGCAGGATGAAGCCAGGATCCACCTGAAGTAGCAGATAAACACAGGTGAACTGTATTATTATAGTTCCTCTGTTAGGAAATATAGACAAGTTTAAATCAGCAAACTGGTGAGATTTGATAGAAAAATCAAGAAAATATATATATTATTATTTTTTATCAATAATCACTATTAATATATAATATCAGTTATAGACTAAACTTTTTTAAATTTCAATTATTTTAATTTTTTAATTTTATTATATTTTTTTATTTATTTTTTTATTTTAATTTTTCCCCTTTTAATTAACATTTTTTAAGTAATATCTTGTTTTTAATTTCAATTTTTTTACTTTATTATTTTTTATTTATTTATTTTTTTAATTTTTCCCCTTTTAATTAACATTTTTTAAGTAATATCTTGTTTTTAATTTCTATTTTTTTATTTTTAATCGTACGAGATTTTAATTTTTTAATTTCTTATTTTTTAATTTTCTCCTTTTAATCAACTGGTTTTAAATTATATTTGATTGTTTCAGTTTGAATTTATTTTTTTTTATTTTAATTTATTTTTTAAGTTATATCTTGTTTTTAATTTCTATTTTTTATTTTTAATCGTACTAGATTTTTATTTTTTAATTTTTTATTTTTTAATTTCTTATTTTTTAATTTTCTCCTTTTAATAAACTGGTTTTAAATTATATTTGATTGTTTCAGTTTGAATTTATTTTATTTTATTATTTTTAATCTTATTTAATACATTTTTATTTCCTTTTATTATTTATTTTTATTGTTTTATTTTATTTTCCCATTTCTGTTTTTAATTTTATTTTTTGACTTGTAATCTTATTTAATTTGAATTAATTCTTATAAATTTTTAATTTTATTTTTAAAGGTTTCCCTGTTAAATTTAATTTTTTAATTTTAACTTAATTTAAATCTTAATTTTTAATATTTAATTCCTGATTTTCCCCTTTTAATCAGCTGTTTTTCAGCTGTATCTTGATGTTTTTAATGTTTTATATAAACCACTTTAAATCTCCTTGTTCTATCAGGTTACCTGTTATCAGGTTTGTTGTGAGATGATAAACAAAGATCAATCTATTGATGAACTGATCTATTTATTTCTTATTCAGGTTCCTGGGCTCCACTAAAGTGTCTCTGAAGGACTTGGCCTCGGGTCAGGTCAGATCTCTGCCGTCTAAAAACCTGCCGCTGGTCAACGAGAGCGGCCAGAACGTCGGAGTGAGTTCTGTTCTGTTGAATCTGAAGGTTTGACTCACATCATCGGGTTTAACGTGTTTATAATTAATGATAATTAATTCCAGGCCACCATCAACCTGGTTATAGCTTATGATCCTCCAGCTGGATCCAACCCCAACGACCCAGGAGACATGTCGGTGGACGCTGGTACGTTGACGATGGAATAAAACAGTAAAAACAGTAAAACCAGGCACATATAGCATGTCTTTACCACTGAAAAGGGCACTTTAGTATGTGTTTTGGCTGAAGAGGGCACTTTATTACATATTTTGTCTTCTAGAGGGCACTTTAATTAATGTTTTGACTCCCAGAGAGCACTTAAGCATGCCTTTTATGTCTTAAAGGGCACTTTAGCACACATCTTGGCTTCTATAGGGCACTTTAGCATGTTTTGGCTGTTGTGAGGGCACTTTAATACATTTTTAGCTCCTAGAGGCCACTTTAGCATGTTTTAGCTCCCAAGAGGGCACTTTAATGCACTTTTTGGCTCCAAGAGGGCACTTTTGCACATCTTTTGGCTGTCATGAGGGTGCTTTTGTACATGTTTTTGCTCCTAGAGGGCACTTTAGCACATGTTTTGACTGTCGTGAGGACACTTTTGTATATGGTTTTGCTCCTAGGGGGAAATTTAGCATGTATTTTGCATGTAAAAACACTTTTTAGCTCCTAGAGGCCACTTTAGCACATGTTTTAGCTCCTAAGAGGGCACTTTAATGCACTTATTGGCTCCAAGAGGGCACTTTAGTTAATGTTTTAACTCTTAGAGAGCACTTTGACTCCTAGAGGGTCACTTTAGCACACTTTTTAGCTCCGAGAGGGCACTTTAGTTAATGTCTTGACTACTAGAAGGGAACTTTAACACACTTTTTATCTCCCAAAAGGGCACTTTATTTCATGTTTTGGCTCCTAGAGGGCACTTTAGCATGTCTTTTGTCTCTTAGAGGGCACTTTAGTTAATGTTTTAACTCTTAGAGAGCACTTTGACTCCTAGAGGGGAACTTTAACACACTTTTTATCTCCCAAAAGGGCACTTTATTTCATGTTTTGGCTCCTAGAGGGCACTTTAGCATGTCTTTTGTCTCTTAGAGGGCACTTTAGTTCATGTTTTAACTCTTAGAGGGCACTTTAGTTCATGTTTTAACTCTTAGAAGGCACTTTAGTTCATGTTTTAACTCTTAGAAGGCACTTTAGTTCATGTTTTAACTCTTAGAAGGCACTTTAGTTCATGTTTTGGCTCCTAGAGGGCACTTTAGTTCATGTTTTAACTCTTAGAAGGCACTTTAGTTCATGTTTTAACTCTTAGAGGGCACTTTAGTTCATGTTTTAACTCTTAGAAGGCACTTTAGTTCATGTTTTAACTCTTAGAAGGCACTTTAGTTCATGTTTTAACTCTTAGAAGGCACTTTAGTTCATGTTTTAACTCTTAGAAGGCACTTTAATTCATGTTTTGGCTCCTAGAGGGGACTTTAGTTCATGTTTTGGCTCCTAGAGGGGACTTTAGTTCATGTTTTGGCTCCTAGAGGGCACTTTAGTTCATGTTTTAACTCTTAGAGGGCACTTTCAGACATCTTTTGGCTCCTAGAGGGCACTTTACCACACGTTTTTCATTAATTGGGCCACTATTCCTACATCACTCTGTACCAAGCGGTTTGATCTTCTCCTCCTGACCAGGAGCAGGTGATGGAGGTGATGAATCTGGCCTGGACGGGACCCAGACCGGTTCTCCTGGCCTCCCCTCCTCCTCCTCAGGTCAGGCCTCTTCTCTCCGCCAGCGTTTGGCCAGAGCTCAGAACCGCCACCGACTGCTGGACAAGCCGCAGGACTTCCAGGTTCCTGCTCTGATCATCACCACCCGTTGTTCATTCTCTGTTAGCTGCAGCTTATATTCCTACACATTTACACGTGAATGTGTTTCAGATCCGTGTTCGGATCATCGAGGCCCGTCAGCTCTCAGGAAACAACATCAAACCTGTGGTGAAGGTTAACGTGTGTGGACAAACCCACCGGACCAGGATCAAGACCGGAAACAACCCCTTCTTTGATGAGGTGGTGGAAAATCACACAGGAAGAATATTCTGTTAAATCTAAAATAATAAAAAATCACACAGGAAGAATATTCTGTTAAAAAATAAAATAATAAAAAATCACACAGGAAGAATATTCTGTTAAAAAATAAAATAATAAAAAATCACACAGGAAGAATATTCTGTTAAACCTAAAATAATAAAAAATCACACAGGAAGAATATTCTGTTAAACCTAAAATAATAAAAAATCACACAGGAAGAATATTCTGTTAAAAAATAAAATAATAAAAAATCACACAGGAAGAATATTCTGTTAAATCTAAAATAATAAAAAATCACACAGGAAGAATATTCTGTTAAATCTAAAATAATAAAAAATCACACAGGAAGAATATTCTGTTAAATCTAAAATAATAAAAAATCACACAGGAAGAATATTCTGTTAAAAAATAAAATAATAAAAAATCACACAGGAAGAATATTCTGTTAAACCTAAAATAATAAAAATACATCTATCACATCATTTACCTCCTACTAAAAGTGTATATATTATATTTTTTGGTTATTTGTTTTTTCTTATGTGTTTGGATGTTTTGAAACAAAGGACCTCCTGAATAAAATAAATATATTTATTCATAGAGAATCTGGGGGAAAACACTAAATTTTCACCAAATAAATAAAGAGTTTACTTTATTATTTAGTTTAATCACTGTTATTTAGATTTAGGAGAATTTAACTGTTTTAGGGTCAATGACCAATTATGTTTGGAAAAATAGAAACAAAATACTATAATATAAATAAAAAATAGAAAGAAATAATGAATATAATATAAATAATAAAAATATAAATAAAAATAGAAAAAATAACAAATATAATATAAATAATAAATATAATAATAAATATAATATAAATAATATAAATAATAAAATAATCTGAATAAAAATAGAAAAAATAGAATGTGTGATTTTTTTGTAAATGATTAGATAAGAATAATATTTTTGCAGATTTCTCACTTATAAAATAAAAAAATATATATATATAATAAAAAAATTAAATTTTATAAATTTTATAAGTGAAAAAGAATGATAATTTATATTTATTTATTTAATGTTTTATTTTTATTTTTTTATTGTATTTATTAAAATGTTACATTTTGTCAGGGAAAATAATTTTAAATATTTAATTTTAACCTAGAATATAAAACTGTATGAGTTTGTTTTAATGATTTTAAAGCAAATCATTACTTATTTTAACTTATTATATTTTAACTTATATTTTATGCTCCATTGTCTTAATAGTTTTTCTTCCCTTATTTTATTGTTTATTATTATATTATTATTATTATAGGTAAATGCTTGTATACTATAGAGTTTATATTTCATTATATTCTTCTTTTTTCATATTTTATGTAAACTTTCTTAGGTGAATCCTTTTTTTAAAATATATTTTTCATTGTTTCTCTCATTGTGTGTTTGTCTTTTCCTCCGTTCCACTGTCCCGCCACAATAAAAGTCCATTATATTTTAATGTATAAACCTATTTTTGCAGATGTTCTTCTACAACGTCCACATGCTTCCATCAGACCTGTTTGAACAGAACATCAGCTTCAGGGTACGTATGTTAAATCAAACTCATTCACATCGAGGACCTTTAAAATCACAGAAACTGGACTTTGACCCTCATCTAATAAAATATTTAGATGTTTTATAACAGGAAGTGGCTAAAATTAAACACACGATCAATAATAAAAGCCTGTATTTATCACATTTTACATTAAATCCATTTATTTGTGTATTATTTCCTCTTTACATACAAATATCCCATTTATTTGATGTTCCTTTATATTTATTAATGCAAATTTAATTGTATTTATATATTTCCCCAAATGCATGTCTGCATTTTTACATCAATATATAATTTTTTTTTATAATTTATAATTTTATATTTTATATTATTTTATTATTTATTTATTATATATAATTTTTAAAAATATATTTTTAAATTATTTTTGCACATAAATGCCCCATTTATTGATTTTTTTAATTAATATATTAATTTTAAATATATATATTTATATATCCACGCTCCTTTAATTTACCCAAATGTATTTATATATGTATTTATATGTATTATCTATGATATATAATAATATTTTTTAATTATTTATATATTTATCCCTCTGTTTATTTCCCCAAATGTATTTATCTCTGCAAAAATATCAAATAAAATTAGAAATTAAATAAATTTACCTGCAAATTTAAATATGTTAATGGGAAATGAAATAATATAATAAAATAATGAATTTATTTGTATTTCTCCATAGAAACGCTCCTATAATCTGTCACTGTGTAGTTCTAGAAGGATTTATACTGACTCCTCTTTATTCTAGTGACCCCACGTTAAGAACCAATGCGTTAAATATCAGTTTTATTCATTTATTTAAATGTTTTTATCATTAATTGACGTGCGACCTCCTGTTCTCCAGGTGTATGACTCCTACTCTCTGAGGGCTGATTCTCTGATGGGAGAATTCAAGGTGGACGTTAGTTTTGTTTATGACGAACCAGGTGACCACAGATTTGTTTCAGCATTTACATCCGTAGAGATACCGCTGCTTGTTTTTCTGATATCATATATGTGTGTGTGTGTGTGTGTGTGTGTGTTGCAGCCCACTGTGTGATGAGGAAGTGGCTCCTCCTGAATGACCCTGATGATTCCAGTTCTGGAGCTAAAGGTTACCTCAAAGTCAGCCTGTTCGTGGTCGGAGCTGGCGACGAGCCTCCGGTACGAGGACGAGCTGCTTCCTGTTTGTTCGCGTTTATCTCTGCGTCCGTTTGACTCTTCTTCTCTCGCAGGTGGAGAAACGGGAGTCGGACGACGACCAGGACGACATAGAGAGCAACCTGCTGCTGCCGGCCGGCGTCACTCTGAGATGGGTGACGCTGTCGCTGAAGGTTTTCAGAGCTGAAGACGTTCCTCAGAGTAAGAACCAGCAGAATAATCAGGATCTGCTGTTTTACAATCACTTTAACAGTGTTAATGCATCAAATAGACCATACAATACACATATATTCATCAAAAATGTTCTTTTTAATGGGAAAAACTGTCATTTTCCCCTAATAAAAGGCCCGAACTGATAATCTGATCATTTATTTAACATAATAAGTTTCATCACTTTTATTACTTTTACATTTTAAAGAGCAAATTCATTTTATCTGCCTTTAGAATTAAAAAAAATCAATAATAAAACCCAATGTTACTGTTCCAGCATCAATATATATCATCAATATCCACATCATCAATACAATAATAGTATAATAGAATATCAGTAGTAGAGACTATTTACATATTTAATGTAGATTTGAGCTGTTTTGTTAAAAAAAACTGATAAAAAGTCAAAAACATGAGATAAAATGTCCAAATCTCAACTATAAAATCAAAAATATGAGTTAAAAAAGTCAGAAATATGAGCTAAAATGTTCAAATGTGATCTTATAAAGTCAAAAATATGAAATAAAAAGTAAGAAACATGAGATAAAATGTTCAAATTTGATCTAAATCGTCAAAAATATGAGATTAAATGTAAAAATTTAAGATAAAAAGTCAAAAACATGAGATAAAGTTTAGTTTTGTTTGGTCCTAAGTTTTAAATAAAGTATTTTATCTGTATTAAAGCCAATGTTACTGTTCCAGCATCAATATATATCATCAATATCCACATCATCAATACAATAAGACAATAGTTTAATAGAATATCAGTAGTAGAGACTATTTACATATTTAATTTATGTGATTATTTAATTGGCTCCTTTATAATAAACATCTAATATATTCTTCATGTTCTATAATGATCCTCAGTGGGATTTATAGCATTTTATGGACTAATAATTGACCTTTGACCTCTTATTTATAGGAGCATATTGCATTCATGATTTTCTGGTTAATTATTTATTTATTTTTTTATTCTTCAGGGTCATTTTTTATGTTTTTCTGGGTAATATTTAAGTTAATTTAGTCAGAAAAACAGGGAAAAAATTGGAAAATATTATAAACAATAACAGAAAAAATAACCCAAAAAACTGGGCTGAAAAAATAAGAAAAAACAAGGAAAAAAATAAAAGTTAGTCAGAAAAAACAAAAAATATTACTCAAAAAACAGAAAAACATCCTTTTTTTCCCAAAAGTTTGTGTGATTATTATTTATTATTATTATTATTATTTATTTCTGTCAAAAACATGAAAATATGACATTAAAATGTCAAATTCATGAGATAAAAACACAAGATAAATCATAAATATGACGTAAAAAGTCTGAAACATGAAGTAAAACGTCAGAAATGTGAAATAAAATTATATTATGATATAAAAAGTCAATAATTTGATCTTAAAACAAGATGTGATTATTTAATTGTCTCCTTTATAACCTCCTACATGTATTTAACATAATAAGCTTCATCACTTTTATTCTTTTATTGGCTTATTATACTTTAAAGAGGTTTTATTTAGGAAATAAAACACTTCAATAATGATTTATTATTATAAATCTGTCGTTTTGTCAGTCGTTGTTGTTTTTCAGGGTAATTAAACGACATTAACACTAAACTGTAAAGTGTTTCCTCTATTTCTAACTCAACAAACGTCTGTTTAATTGACATAATGAGGATTATTTCCACATATTCAGCGTTTTTCTCGTGGTTTCAGTGGACGACGCCTTCGTCCAGTCGATCAAAGAGATGTTCGGAGGAGACGAGAACAAGAAGAACCTGGTGGATCCGTTCTTAGAAGCTCGATTCGCTGGAAAAAAGGTTCCTGTTGATGTTTTTTTTACTCTTCTCAGCAGAGTCGAGTGTGTTTTATTCAGTAAAAGACGAGCTGACGCATGTTTCTGTCTCAGCTGTGCACTCAGATCATGGAGAAGAACGCGAACCCCGAATGGAACCAAGTCCTC
This sequence comes from Lepturacanthus savala, assembly GCA_030544235.1. NCBI lineage: Eukaryota > Metazoa > Chordata > Actinopteri > Scombriformes > Trichiuridae > Lepturacanthus > Lepturacanthus savala. Next base: position 25,871,834 of record CM060471.1, on the reverse strand, counting down.
AATCTGCAAGTGAAGGTACCGCGTCCTCTACTGTTTAATGCTGCTGCTTTAATTCTGACCCTTTCATCTGTTTTCACCTGTTTCTTGTGTTTTCTGCTGTAGTTTCCTTCTATGTGTGAGAGGATCAAGCTGACAGTCTTTGATTGGTAAGAAAAACCAGATTAAAACCCTGAAACGTCTAAATAAAGTGTTTTATCTGTAGTAAAAACCTGTTACAGCATCAATACAATAAGGAAATAACAGAATATCAGTAGTAGAGACTATTTACATATTTAGATTTGAGCTGTTTGTGTGATTCAGTGGGATTTATATCATTTTATGGACTAATAATTGACCTTTGAACTATTATCTTATTAATAGAAGCATATTGCAGCACGTTTTTCTGATTCATTTTTTGGGGTATTTTATTTCTGAACTATTGTAAAACCATCAAGCTGCATGTAGTGGATCTTTGTGTGGGATATCACAGTATCTCTATGACTAAATTATAATGGAAAAAATGAAAATTAGTCAGAAAAACTGAAAATTTATCCTGAAAAATGAACCCAAACATTACTTGTATATTAAATCTGGGCTGAAAAAAATAAGGAAAAACAGCAAAAAAAAAAAATTTAGTCAGAAAAATTTTACTCAAACAGAAAAATTATTAGGTTTTCAGGGTATTTTTTTGTTTTTCAGGGTATTTTTCTGTTTTTCAGGGTATTTTTCTGTTTTTCAGGGTATTTTTTCTGTTTTTCAGGGTATTTTTTTGTTTTTTAGGGTATTTTTTTGTTTTTCAGGGTATTTTTTTGTTTTTTAGGGTATTTTTTTGTTTTTCAGGGTATTTTTTTGTTTTTCAGGGTATTTTTTTCTGTTTTTCAGGGTTTTTCAGGGTATTTTTTTTGTTTTTCAGGGTATTTTTTTTTCTGTTTTTCAGGGTATTTTTTTGTTTTTCAGGGTATTTTTTTGTTTTTCAGGGTATTTTTTTCTGTTTTTCAGGGTATTTTTTTGTTTTTTAGGGTATTTTTTTTGTTTTTCAGGGTATTTTTTTGTTTTTTAGGGTATTTTTCTGTTTTTCAGGGTATTTTTTCTGTTTTTCAGGGTATTTTTTTGTTTTTCAGGGTATTTTTTTGTTTTTCAGGGTATTTTTTTCTGTTTTTCAGGGTAATTTTTTGTTTTTCAGGGTATTTTTTTTGTTTTTCAGGGTAATTTTTTGTTTTTCAGGGTAATTTTTTGTTTTTCAGGGTATTTTTTTCTGTTTTTCAGGGTTTTTCAGGGTATTTTTTTTGTTTTTCAGGGTATTTTTTTTCTGTTTTTCAGGGTATTTTTTTTTTTTCAGGGTATTTTTCTGTTTTTTAGGGTATTTTTCTGTTTTTCAGGGTATTTTTTTGTTTTTCAGGGTATTTTTCTGTTTTTCAGGGTATTTTTTTGTTTTTCAGGGTATTTTTTTTTCTGTTTTTCAGGGTATTTTTTTGTTTTTCAGGGTATTTTTTTGTTTTTCAGGGTATTTTTTTCTGTTTTTCAGGGTATTTTTTTGTTTTTTAGGGTATTTTTTTTGTTTTTCAGGGTATTTTTTTGTTTTTCAGGGTATTTTTCTGTTTTTCAGGGTATTTTTTCTGTTTTTCAGGGTAATTTTTTGTTTTTCAGGGTATTTTTTTTGTTTTTCAGGGTAATTTTTTGTTTTTCAGGGTAATTTTTTGTTTTTCAGGGTATTTTTTTCTGTTTTTCAGGGTTTTTCAGGGTATTTTTTTTGTTTTTCAGGGTATTTTTTTTTCTGTTTTTCAGGGTATTTTTTTTTTTTTCAGGGTATTTTTCTGTTTTTTAGGGTATTTTTCTGTTTTTCAGGGTATTTTTTTGTTTTTCAGGGTATTTTTCTGTTTTTCAGGGTATTTTTTTGTTTTTCAGGGTATTTTTTTCTGTTTTTCAGGGTATTTTTTCTGTTTTTTAGGGTATTTTTTTAGTTTTTC
>CM060471.1:25692388-25864888 GCA_030544235.1 Lepturacanthus savala | reverse complement strand
GACGCCATCGGCAGCGACGACTTATTGGTGGCACAGGTAAATGAACGGTTAATTAATTATAGTCTGTTTGATATTAACCTTTAATTATTCATAGACTTATTGGTGGCACAGGTAAATGAACTGTTAATTAATTATAGTCTGATATTAACATGTAATTATTCATAGACTTATTGGTGACACAGGTAAATGAACGGTTAATTAATTATAGTCTGTTTGATATTAACCTTTAATTATTCATAGACTTATTGGTGGCACAGGTAAATGAACGGTTAATTAATTATAGTCTGTTTGATATTAACATGTAATTATTCATAGACTTATTGGTGGCACAGGTAAATGAACTGTTAATTAATTATAGTCTGTTTGATATTAACCTTTAATTATTCATAGACTTATTGGTGGCACAGGTAAATGAACTGTTAATTAATTATAGTCTGTTTGATATTAACCTTTAATTATTCATAGACTTATTGGTGACACAGGTAAATGAACTGTTAATTAATTATAGTCTGTTTGATATTAACATTTAATTATTCATAGACTTATTGGTGGCACAGGTAAATGAACTGTTAATTAATTATAGTCTGATATTAACATTTAATTATTCATAGACTTATTGGTGGCACAGGTAAATGAACTGTTAATTAATTATAGTCTGATATTAACCTTTAATTATTCATAGACTTATTGGTGGCACAGGTAAATGAACTGTTAATTAATTATAGTCTGTTTGATATTAACATGTAATTATTCATAGACTTATTGGTGGCACAGGTAAATGAACGGGTAATTAATTATAGTCTGTTTGATATTAACATTTAATTATTCATAGACTTATTGGTGGCACAGGTAAATGAACGGGTAATTAATATAATTAATTAATTATAGTCTGTTTGATATGAATTCTTCATAGATTGTCTCTTTTTCCTGGTCTGGTCTGTGTAGAAGTACCAGAGGAGGAGGAAGTACTGCCTCTGTGCCGTGTTCCACAGCGCCTCCATGATTAAAGACACAGGAGAACCCATCCAGTTTGAAGTCAGCATCGGTAACTATGGCAACAAATTGGACAGCACCTGTAAACCACTGGCCTCCACCACCCAGTACAGCTGTGCTGTGTTTGATGGTGAGTGAACCTGAACCAGAACCTGAACTACAACCAGAACCTGAACTAGAACCTGAACCAGAACCTGAACCTGAACCTGAACCAGAACTAGAACCTGAACCAGAACCTGAACTAGAACCTGAACCTGAACTAGAACCAGAACCTAAACCTGAACTAGAACCTGAACCAGAACCTGACCTAGAACCTGAACTAGAACCTGAACTAGAACCTGAACCTGAACCAGAACCTGAACCATGAGTTTTTTTGTGGTGTTTTTAATTTTTAACTTTTAATTTTGAATATTTAACTTATAATTTAATAATAACAGTCTTTATTGTCCTGAAGATTATTCATTTTCATAACAAAAACATATCATGCAGTTTAGTAGTTTAAATAATAGTAATTTTTACATTGAAATTTTTTATTTTAACTTTAAATTATAATTTTTAACTTTTGATTTTTTGATTTTTTTAATTTTTGGATTTACTATTTATATTTAATTAAAGTTTTTAATTTAACATTTTAGCATTAAATTTAAATTTTTAATTTTAACTTTAAATTTTCATTTTTAACTTAAGTTTTAGTTTTAATCAAAAATTTTAACTTTTATTTTATAAATAATATATAATATTATAATAATAATATAATTATTTAGCTTTATAATTTAGATTTGGGATTTTTAATTTTTTTAATTTAATTTAACTTTTCATTTATTAATTTTAGATTTTTAACTTAATTCTAACTGAATATTTAGCATTTAATTTTAACTTTAACTTAAATTTTTACGTTTATTTTTTTTATTCGAATTTTTATTTATTTTTAAATGAAAATTTTAATTTTAACTTTTTCAATTTTAATTTTTAACTGAAGTTTTAGTTTAATTTAAAATTTTAACTTTAACTTACATTTTTTACTTTTAATTTTTAAATTTTAACTTTTAACTTACATTTTCAAGATTTTTAATTTATTTTTTATTTTAAATTAGAATTAGAATTTTTAACTTTGAACTTTTTTAATTTTAATCTGATTTAATTTTTTCACCTTTCAATCAACTGTTTATTATTGTATCTTTAAGCTTCTAATGCTTTCTATAAACACATATATATATATGTGTGTGTGTGTGTGTGTATATAATGTGTGTGTTTTTTAATTTCCCCTGTATATTTGCAGGTAACCACTACTACTTCCTGCCGTGGGCGGCCACTAAGCCGGTGGTGGCGGTGACGTCGTTCTGGGAGGACATCAGCCACCGACTGGACACCGTCAACATCATCCTGTTCATCTCCGACCACCTGGTAACATCCATTATTATTAGTATTATAATATTATATCCATTTATTAATCAGCAATAAAACCTGAGGAGAACAAACGTGTGTTTTTACTGCTGTTCTGATGTAAAAGAAGCTTTAAATTCATCCAAAAACACCAAATCACATCAGTTACACTGAAATCTTAACAGGGAAAATATCCTGTTTCTGGTTTAAATTAAGGAGAAATATTAAAATGAGCTAAATTAAATGAAACAAGATATTTTCACCTGTTAATATTTAGTTTTTAAGTCTAATCTACTCAATAATTTCATAGTTTAGACTCTTTTTATTCACTCGTTTTATTAAATTTGTGTGTTTTAGTGTTTTATTCTAATATTTTAAACTTTTTTTTGTTATTTTAGTTTAGTTTGTACTGAATTTTTTAATTACTTAATTAATTAATTAATTTAATTAATTTTTAGATCTATTGTATTTCTCTTTTACTTTTTTAGTTCATGTAAAGAGATAAAACTACTAATGTGGATAATTTAATATGAACCATCCATTTCTATAAATTATTATGAATTAATTAAATTTCTAATTAAAAAATAATACATTAATATAAATATATTTATTCAGATTTCTGTTAAACAGAAACTGGTCCATGTTTTTCTCAGGAAATCCATAATATTTGCTCCATTTTTAAACATTTTTTGTTTAATTTAGACCCTTTAGCGTCCCTGTTCTGACCCCGGGCCACATGTTTGACACCCCTCTCAGTACCTTTGCATTAAAAATACTTATTTTTCTAATAGAAATGTGGATCATGTGCTGCTAAAATGCTGTTACGGGTAAATTAATGTCATTTTCAGACTTGATTCCTGTTTATTCGGATTCTTTGACCTTAATTATTAGCTAAGTTATGGACTTTATTGAGTCGTTGGACATAAAAACACCTGCTATTGTCTCTTTAGATGAATTTATTCCTATGATTCTAAGCTGCTTTCACACTAAAACATGACTTTCAGTCAGAATGTGCAGTAAAACGTCCCTAACTCCTCTTTTCTAGACCTTCTTCTGCAGCTGTTGCACCACGCTGCTCTGGTTGAATCGTGTTTCTACATGAACTCTCAGGTTGAGTAATAAACGTTTGTCCTGGTTGCAGCAATCCAACCTGGAGGCGTTGAAAGCTGCGATCTTAGCCAAAGTTTCTGAAAACCAACTGACTGACGTGTGGCTGAAGCTGCTGAGTCAGCTGATAGAAGACTTGGAAAGGTGAGGACAGGGAATATAGATGTTATATATAGTTTAAGATAATTATTACATATTTATTTATAATTTAAATGTAAAGCCCATTGAATTGTCCCTGTATATGAAAAGCATTCTATAAATGCATCACATTTATTAATTAGTTTATGTATATAATTATTTATTTAATTAATTAAATTAATTTATTTGTTTAATTCATTCATTTAATTTATTTTAATTTCTACAATGTATTTATTTATTTAATTATTTAATTCATTTCTTTATATTATTTTAATTTTTAAGATTTATTTATTTATTAATTTAGTCATTTATGAATTTATTTAATTTATTTATTTAATTTATTATTTTATTTTTGAAAATGTATTTATTTATTAATTAATTAACCTAATTTATTTATTTATTTAATCATTTATTTAATTCATTTATTTAATTCATTTAATTTCTACAATGTATTTATTTATTAATTCATTTAATTATTTATTTATTTCATATCTTTATATAATTTATTTTATTTATTAATTTAATTTTTAAAATGTATTTATTTATTAATTTAGTCATTTATTTAATTTATTTATATTATTTATTTATTTAATTTATTTATTTTTTTTTGAAAATGTATTTATTAATTAATTAACCTAATTTATTTATTTATTTAATAATTTATTTAATTCATTTATTTAATTCATTTAATTTCTACAATGTATTTATTTATTAATTTATTTAATTATTTAATTCATATCTTTATATAATTTATTTATTTTATTTATTAATTTAATTTTGAAAATGTATTTATTTATTAATTTATTTAATTTATTTATATTTATTTTATTTATTAATTTATTTTTGAAAATGTATTTATTTATTTATTAATTAATTAATTTAAGAATTTATTTATTTATTAAATTTATTAATAAAATGTATTAGTTTAATTTAAATATTTAAAATGAAATTATTTATAAAAATAATATATATGTTTCTTTATTACTGAGTTAATTTCTCCGTCCTCCAGTCACCCTACCCCGGAGCTGGAGGGTCGTTCCAACCTGACGTCTCTGGACATCCAGCTGAAGAAGCTGCGTGACAGCAGCCTGACGTCCATCCTGCAGGCCGCCAGGAGGATGAGGGACGAGGCCACGGAAATCAGAGAAACTCTGACCGATATCGAAGCCTGGCAGGAAAAACTGCTGCAGCTGGCGGAGGAGGTCCGAGAAAACACAGAAAACACACAGTTACAGGAGGTTTTCATTAGAAAATACATGTAGGGGAGGTTTTATTGGTTATTGAGACTATTTCTCACTGATCAATAATCAATAATCAGACACTTGACTGAAGCAGATTCATCCACTAACATGTTAAGATGTTAAAAACTAGAAAAATATAAAATATCCCTTTAAGATCCATATAGAACAGAAATGAGATTAATTATTCTACAAAAACTGGAATTTTAACAAGTGAAAACATCTCGATTTTGGTTTTTACTGCAAGTTCGAACACAAACGTCTTATAATAAAATAAAAAAGACCTTAATCAAAAAGTCAATTTATTTAAGAAATTATTAATCAAGTTTTTTTATAAAACAAAACCAAAATGACGCAAATCAGGAAAAAAAAGAAATAAATTATTTGTATTATTTTATTTTATTATTTTAAATTATTTGTGTATTTTAAATCTTATTTTGTTTTTGGTAGAATTATTAATTAATTATTTATCTTATTTAATTTTTTGGTTTTTGGTGGAATTATTAATTAATTATTTTTTTTTGTTTTGTTTTTGGTGGAATTATTAATTAATTATTTTTTTTTTTGGTAGAATTATTAATTAATTATTTATCTTATATATATATATATATTTTTGCTTTAAAAAAACAAGACTAACATTTAGTAAAATTAGTAAAATTGACTAAAACCAAAGTTGAAATAATCTAAATTATCAGCCAGTGCAATAAAATAATTCTACTAAAAACACCTGATTTAGCAGTGGCCATTTATGTGTTAAACCTGTTTTTTAATCTAATTTAATCTAATCTAGACAATAAAAGCTGATGGATATGAAGCTGTTATTTCTCCATGATGTTATTAACCCTGTTCTAGACGTTGTCTATGAGTTTAATGTGTGTTTCCTGTTGTTTCCTGTTGTTTCCTGCTGGTTCTCCAGCCTCAGAGCAGCATTCCTGACGTCATTATCTGGATGCTGAGGGGGGAGAAGCGCGTGGCCTACAGCAGGATCCCGGCCCACCAGGTCCTCTACTCCACCTACAGCGAACAGGCCTGTGGACGAGACTGTGGGAAGACCAGGACCGTGTTCCTGAAGGTGAAATAAAAAGACCATCTGAGAATTTAATCTGAGAATTTAATCTGTTAAACGGAACTTAAAACCCACAAAAACTGCAAAAACTACAACGTTCAAGTCTTAAATAATTAAAAAGTCCATAAATCGTATAAGTTTTAGTTATATTTCAGTGTCCATCAGTTAAGCTGCTGTTATAATTTAATCCAAACTAATGATTAAATGTGTTTTTATCGTGTGTTTTTATTCCATCAGTATCCCATGGACAGGAATAAAGGCTCCAAGGTTCCGGTCCAGGTCCGAGTGAACATGTGGTTGGGTCTTTGTGCTCAGGAGAAGAAATTTAACTCCTTTTCTGAGGGAACCTTCAGTGTGTTTGCTGAACTGGTACGTTACACACCTCATAAACCAAATGATGATACATGAGGAATATCACAAACACAAAGGTTATTGGACTTAAACCTGGAATCAGAATAAATGTACATCTACATCTGTAGAATACCACCTTAACTAAAACATCTGTAGATTACCACCTTAACTAAAACATCTGTAGAGCGCCACCTTAACTAAAACATCTGTAGAGCGTCACCTTAACTAAAACATCTGTAGAACGTTAACTAAAACATCTGTAGAATACCACCTTAACTAAAACATCTGTAGAACGCCACCTTAATTAAAACATCTGTAGAATACCACCTTAACTAAAACATCTGTAGAACACCACCTTAACTAAAACATCTGTAGAGCGCCACCTTAACTAAAACATCTGTAGAGCGCCACCTTAACTAAAACATCTGTAGAACATTAACTAAAACATCTGTAGAATACCACCTTAACTAAAACATCTGTAGAGCGCCACCTAAACTAAAACATCTGTAGAATACCACCTTAACTAAAACATCTGTAGAGCGCCACCTTAACTCAAACATCTGTAGAGTGCCACCTTAACTCAAACATCTGTAGAACACCACCTTAACTAAAACATCTGTAGAATACCACCTTAACGAAAACATCTGTTGAACGCCACCTTAACTAAAACATCTGTAGAGCGCCACCTTAACTAAAACATCTGTAGAGCGCCACCTTAACTAAAACATCTGTAGAACGCCACCTTAACTAAAACATCTGTAGAACGCCACCTTAACTAAAACATCTGTAGAACGCCACCTTAACTAAAACATCTGTAGAACACCACCTTAACTAAAACACCTGTAGAATACCACCTTAACTAAAACATCTGTAGAGCGCCACCTTAACTAAAACACCTGTAGAGCGCCACCTTAACTAAAACATCTGTAGAATACCACCTTAACTAAAACATCTGTAGAACACCACCTTAACTAAAACATCTGTAGAGCGCCACCTTAACTAAAACATCTGTAGAGCGCCACCTTAACTAAAACATCTGTAGAACATTAACTAAAACATCTGTAGAATACCACCTTAACTAAAACATCTGTAGAACGCCACCTTAATTAAAACATCTGTAGAACACCACCTTAACTAAAACATCTGTAGAACGCCACCTTAACTCAAACATCTGTAGAACGCCACCTTAACTAAAACATCTGTAGAATGCCACCTTAACTAAAACATCTGTAGAATACCACATTAACTAAAACATCTGTAGAGCGCCACCTTAACGAAAACATCTGTAGAATACCACCTTAACGAAAACATCTGTAGAACGCCGCCTTAACTAAAACATCTGTAGAACGCCACCTTAACTAAAACATCTGTAGAGCGCCACCTTAACTAAAACATCTGTAGAGTGCCACCTTAACTAAAACATCTGTAGAACGCCACCTTAACTAAAACATCTGTAGAACATTAACTAAAACATCTGTAGAATACCACCTTAACTAAAACATCTGTAGAGTTCCACCTTAACTAAAACATCTGTAGAACACCACCTTAACTAAAACATCTGTAGAATACCACCTTAACTAAAACATCTTTAGAACATTAACTAAAACATCTGTAGAATACCACCTTAACTAAAACATCTGTAGATCAAATTTGTACTTTTTATCTTAAATTTTTACATTTTCATATTTTTGACGATTTAGATCAAATTTGAACATTTTATCTAATATTTCTGAGTTTTACCTCATGTTTCTAACTTTTTAACTCATATTTTTGATTTTATAGTTGAGATTTTGACTTTTTATCTTGTTTTTTTGAGTTTTATACCTTGTGGTTCTGACTTTTTATAAATTCAGAACATGAATATATTCTGTTAGATGTTTAGCTGAAGTTTTTACTGGGATTTATCAATAAAACTAAGCTGAATCTGTATAAAGAGGATTTTTATTGAGCTAAATTATACATTCATATTTTTTCACCTACAGTTTTTCAGGATTTGGTTGTAGAACGTATTAAACCCACAGGAAAACCCTCTTCTGCCTCCTTTAATGAATTGTTGTGTTCCAGTACGAGAACCAGGCCAAAGTGTTTGGGAAGTGGGGAACCACCGGTTTGGTCGGACGCCACAAATTCTCTGACGTGACAGGAAAACTGAAGCTGAAGCAGGAATACTTCATGCCCCCTAGAGGATGGGAGTGGGAGGGCGACTGGTTCATCGACCCAGAGAAAGCGTGAGTACAACCAGACGCTGATATTAAAAAATAAAGTTAAGTATTTGACTGATAACACCAGCTGGGTGTTTGATTTATTAGAATATTTATTACAATGTTTAATTTACCTCATTTAAGGTGAATCACTGGTTCAAAAAAGCTAAAATCTATTAAAATCTCATTTGTTAATAAATTGTTAGTCATGTTTTTATAAAACAAGACAAAAAACACGTAAAATAAATGATTATATTATATATATTTGTGTATTTAACAGACGTAAAATCTCTTGGTTTTTGTACATTTAGTCTAATATTAAGTAGATTTATCTTTTTTTTCCTGATTCGGGTCAATTTGATCTTATTTTAAGAAAATAAAACTAATATTTTCTTAAAAATAGATAGAAAAATCTTGAAATAAGCTCAAATAAATTACTTTGAGAACAGTTTTATAGTTGAGATTTAACTCTTTTTATTCACTTGTTCTATTGAATTTATATTTTAGTGTCTTATTCTATTATTTTATTCTAGTTTCTATTGAAGTTTCTAATTAACATCATTATTACTACTATAATTTTTAGATCTATTGTATTTCTCTTTTACCTTTTTTAGTTTATTCTAATTTAATCACATTTTTATTCACACTAAATCCATTAAAACTCATAACTTTTCACATAAAATCCTGTTTGTCTTAATAATAAAACTTATCATTGTTTAATAACTAATACAACTGTTACACATTCAGTTGAAAATTTAGCTTTTTTTAAATAAAAATGTGAATAATTTGCAGCTAAAACCTTGTTCTGGATAAATAAACTGCATTTTTACACTTGATTCCTGTTTATTTGGATGTTTTAACTTTAATAATGTTCATTTACACCAACTTTATTCTTCTAGTTAGAACAGAAGCAGTAAAGTTATGTGTTTTATTGAGTTGTTGCAGGTATTTTTGTCTCTTTAACACCAAACGTCCTCTAACTCTTCTACTACTGTATTTGCACATTCTTCAGATTAGCTTGTTCTGATGTTTACATTCCTCTGCTGATATGAACCATGATTTAATGGATTTAAAGAACCAGCCTGAGCTTCTCTACATCTACACCGGGTTAAATCTCCCCTTTATGAACTGTCTGCATCTGGTGGGGTTACCATGGCAACAGCAAAATAAAGGAAAAGCCTCATAAATAACAACTTCCTGTTGGATTTTCATTCAGTCGTCTGATGAAACTCAAACCGTATGAACAGTAGACGGGTTTGTCGGGATAGAGAGGACACACACACACACACACACACACACACACACACTTCAAAGACGACACACCTTGACATTTTAATTTGAATAAAGTTTTGTGTGGAGCGGGGCCAGAGGTCGAGTTACTCCCAACATGCAAACACATGCTCTGTCTAAACATGCAAACGCTGCCTTTTGTGTCCGTGTGTTAACGACGTCACTGATCCACCAGCAGGTTTTATTGTTGTTCTATTAACGGCCACTAGGGGGCGGCAGAGCGGAGGAATTAATATTCTGCATATTTATAGTCCAGGAATTTAATGAAATAAGGTTAAATAAATAGCAGCAGAAGCTAAATGCAAAAGAAAATGTCCCAGTTGGAAAAAATAATATAAAAAAGACTAATACTAAGACTTTAGATATCACCATGAACATTACTGAGTTGATTATTTACATTAAGACGAACAAAAAATGTATTGCAATTTTTTTTTAACATAGTGAAATTAGCATAAATTAGCATAACATAGCATAAACCCCATCTCTGTATTAATAATGCAGTAATAAAAGCGTCTCTATGCTAATAGGAAACATAAATGGGTTCCATTCACACCTTAAATATTAAGTTTTACTGAAATATGTCAATATTTTCACCTTTTACACTAATGTTTAGATCTGTTGAGATTATTCATTATTTTCTTATGCTAAAGAATTTCAAAAACATGCCATTTTTGTGTTTTGGGGGCTTTTTTTCTTTGTTGAGGAAACAAAATCAGTTGAGTTTTTCTTCTGTTTTTTGTTTGTTGAAGCTTTTTTTCCTAAAATAACTGGATTATTAGTGTTTTTAAGGTGTGTGTCTGTAAAATAAATGTGTTTTCAGGCTGTTGACGGAGGCTGATGCAGGACACACAGAGTTCATGGATGAAGTTTTCCAGAACGAGTCTCGTTTCCCTGGTGGAGAATGGAAAGCTGCTTCTGAACCGTTCACTGATGTGGTGAGAACACGCTGATGGAAACAACATATTCTAACATTTAAAGGTTAAATTCAACCATCACGAGTCAAGATTGTCTCTATAGAGATATATCTTTGATTGTTTTTGACTATAGACACATCAGAAATACAGAAATCTGCAATAACATCAATGAAACTTCATTCACATCCTCATCATCCTGCAGATTTAGATTTGACTGTAGACGTAATGAAAGTTAGATCAAACACCATTTGAAACATTTTGCCTATAATAACTTATATATACATATATATATCTACACATCATTTTGCCTATAACATCTCATATATATATATATATATATATATATATATATATATATATATATATAATCTACACATTATTTTGCCTATAATATCTCATATATATATAGATATACAACATTTTGCCTATAATAACTCATATATAGATATATACAGCATCATTTTGCCTATAATAACTCATATATATAGATATATACAACAATCATTTTGCCTATAATAACTCATATATAGATATATACAGCATCATTTTGCCTATAATAACTCATATATAGATATATACAACAATCATTTTGCCTATAATAACTCATATATAGATATATACAACAATCATTTTGCCTATAATAACTCATATATATAGATATATACAACAATCATTTTGCCTATAATAACTCATATATATATATATATACAACATTTTGCCTATAATAACTCATATATAGATATATACAACATTTTGCCTATAATAACTCATATATATATATATATACAACATTTTGCCTATAATAACTCATATATAGATATATACAGCATCATTTTGCCTATAATAACTCATATAGATATATACAACCATCATTTTACATAGTCCAAACTTAATTTCATCTGGAAAGAGACGCGTTTCTTTAATTGTGGTGAATTAAAGACTGAATCAAACTGTATAAATCTCAATCTGGAACTACTACTATTATTATCAGTAATTTACATCATGGATATATTGGATAATTACACATTCTAAAATACACATTATAGGCACTGATTTTTCATTTTGCAGCTTTTCCTACTCTATGAGGCCAAATCCTGATGATAAATTAATGATTATTTGCCGTTAAATGAGTTTTTATTTCATTTTTTAATTCCAGAACGGGGAGAAGAGCTACAACCCAGGAGAGTTTGACTGTCCTCCAGGTTGGATGTGGGAGGACGAGTGGACGGTTGATGACAACAGAGCTGTGGACGATCAAGGTACGACATTTATTTCATTTATCTCATCAACACGAATCTAAACGGCAGCAAAACAAACTAAAATTCAGTGTTTCTTATCAACATTTACTTGTTTTTCTCCACCTGGTTTCCCACTGCTCTGACTCATTATACCTCTGGTTATTAACTGTGTTTAAACGAGGACGTTTGCAGGTTAAGACAATTTTCTATTTAGATTTGTGGCAAATTCCCATCTTAGTTTTAGTCCTATTTAATCAGCTTGTATTCTATTCTACATGAAAAGTCTTGGAATTCAAAGAAAATCCAAACAGTCATATAGTAATAATGTTTTAAAAGCGTTTTCATAGAGTTAAAGTATGTTGCACCAAGTTTTTAGGATTAAACCACATTTTAACTTGATTTAACATGAGGACATCTAGTGGCCACAGCAGGAATTACACTAAGTTAATAAATAGGAAAATAAACTAAACTAATCTAATTCCACATTTAAATCACTGTCTGGATGTTTGTTCTCTCCCTAAAACATTCATCTGAACACAGAATAAAAGAATAATAAAATATATAGTTTAAATCTCTTTAAAGGTTTTTATTCTAGGAGGATTATATATTTATATATTTAATATCAGTCTTTTGTGGTTACACTGTTTGATATTCTGTGTCAAAAAATCATAATTTGTGTGTGTTTTTGTGTATTTCATTGTGTGTGTGTGTTTTAGTGTGTTTTTATTGTGTGTATGTGTTTTTGTGTGTGTTGTTTTTTGTGTATTTCATTGTTATTGTGTGTTTCTATTGTGTGTTTGTGTGTGTTTTTGTGTGTTTCATTGTTTTTTGGTGTATTTCATTGTGTGACTGTGGTTTTATTGTTTGTGTGTGTGTTGTGTATGTGTGTGTGTCTTGTGTGCATTATTGTGTGTTTTTATTGTTGTGTGTTTGTGTGTCTGTGTGTGTGTTTTATTGTTTTTTTGGTGTATTTTATTTTGTGTTGTGTGTTTTTATTGTAGGGTTTTTTGTGCGTGTATTTTACTGTGTTGTTTTGTGTGTATTGTATTGTGTATTTTCTTGTATTTAATAGCTTGTATTTAATAGCTTGTATTGAATAGCGTGTATTTAATAGTGTGTATTTATTAGTGTGTATATAATAGCGTGTATTGAATAGCGTGTATTTAAAGGTGTGTATTTAATAGCGTGTATTTAAAGGCGTGTATTTATTAGTGTGTATTGAATAGTGTGTATTTAATAGCGTGTATTTAATAGTGTGTATTTAATAGCGTGTATATAATAGCGTGTATTTAATAGAGTGTGTATTTAATAGCATGTATTTAATAGCGTGTATTTATTAGTGTATATTTTATAGCGTGTATTTAAAGGTGTGTATTGATTAGCGTGTATTTAATAGTGTATTTTCTTCTCTCCCGTCCAGGCTGGGAGTACGGGGTGACCATCCCTCCTGATGATAAACCTCGTTCTTGGGTTTCTGCAGAGAAAGTTTATCACGTCCATCGAAGGAGGCGACTGGTTCGACCTCGGAGGAGAGCGGCGGGGTCACCGGCTGCTGTGGAGGTCACAGGACTTACATAATAATAAATAATACATGTGTTGTTATAGTTGTAACAGAACAACAAGAAAAAACAGTATATCTTCAAGTGTTTCTCTGATTTGGGTCAATTTGGTCGTGGTTTAAGAAAACTAGATGTTTAGAATAAATAATCTAATCTATATTTGCCTTTCTACCACAGAGGCGTGACCATGGCGACGCTGAGGGCTGGGAATTCTCTTCTCTGATTGGCTGGAAGTTCCACAGGAAGGAGCGTTCCTCCGACACGTTTCGCCGAAGGCGTTGGAGGCGGAAAATGGGACCAGAGGATCGACTGGGAGCAGCCGCCATCTTTAAACTGGAAGGAGCTTTGGTGAGAAAAGAATAGAATGAGGAGGAATTATCATTATTTACTGGTTTAAACACATGTTTAATGACGTGTTCATCTTTAAACCTGATTGATTGATTATTAAGTGATAGAATGTGAATAAAAAGTGAAAAATGAACATGATAAAAATTAAATTATTCTTCTGTTGAACAAAATATATCATTTCTATCCAAATTAACAATAAAAATAAGTGGGGTAGTGATACAAAAACTGCAAATAATGGAGAAAATAAATAAAAATGCAAATGTACTCATGTCATAAAATATTCCTGGAGAATATTCCTAAAGATTCTGCAAAATAATATATAATAATATTAATATTAAAATAATAAAAAGGATAATAAATAATTTAAAAAATAATAGAAAAAAATATAAATTAAATAAATTAAAAAATAATAAAAAAAAATAATAGAAAAAATAAATTAAATTAAATAACTTAAAAAATAAAATGGCCTTAATAATATAAATAAAACACAGTTCAAGTTTATTTCTGATTTGGGTCAATTTGATGTGTGTGATATTTTCTAAATAATTAATTTATTAATTATTATTAATTACTGTTATTTATTAATTAAAAAATACTTGAAATAAGATAAATTATCTGCCAGTGAAATAAGATAAATAAACCAAAAACAAGAGCTTTTAACATTAATTAATATATATATATATATATATATATATATATATATATATATATATATATATATATATATGAATTAAATGTAAAACAACAACTAGTAATAAATAAAGTTTACCTACCATAGATAGTGAATCACATGTCAAATGTCCATCAGCAATAGAGATATCCTGGTCATGTGACCTCATAAATCCTTCAAAATAAAAGCCCCCTTTTCATTCCTAATTGTAAAAACATAGATTTTATACCACAGCTTTTTAGAAAGGTCATTGTTTCATATGGAAACCCTGTGTAATAGATGGTTTTACTGCTTTTTATTGTTTTAATTTTCGCCTCCTGAACCTTTAACAGCTGTTAAATGTTTATTCTGAAGGGCATCGACACTGAGGACAAAGAGAAAAGCACCAAACTGTTCGGTGCCAACACTCCCACCGTGTCCTGCACCTTCGACAGTGAGTGACGCTGATATAAAACTAGACATGTGTGATATTATATAATATCATTAATATCCTTGTCTCCCTACAGGATCGTACCTGTACCACCTACGAGTCTACGTCTATCAGGCCAGAAACCTGGCGTCTATGGACCAGGACAGTTTCTCTGGTATTATTCTAATTATTTAATTAGATTTTATATTTAATCTAATTATTTAGATGCTTCAAACATAAACATTCACAGTTAAATTAACCCGTTTTTTAAAGTTTGAAGATATAGGAAAAATAATTAAAAGTATTATTTTATTCTGAAATCAACACTTTAATTAATATGTTCTATGTAAAAAAGGTTTGAACATGTATTTATTTTATTATTATTATAAAAAATTAGTGAATTAACCTAATTGAACTATTACCTCTCAGCAGTAAGGAACATTGTGTTAAATATTCATAGAATAGTTAGTAATTAAATATTTATATTATATATTTATATTATTTTTTTCTAATAATAAGATAATTAAACATTTAATTTATAATAATAATAATAAATAATAATAATTATTATTATTAAATAATAAATTAATTACTAAAAAATAATAAATTAATTAATAATAAATTATTATATCATTTTATTATGTTATTTTATCTTTTTTAATCTTATTTATTCATTATTATTTTTAATTATTTTTATATAAAACTTACTAGTTCCTACTGTACATGTGTACATATACATATATAACTTTTATTTATATAAATTTTATTTATTTATCTGTTCATTTAATTTCCTTAAAATATCATTTTTTATTAATGTGATTTCTCCTGTTTTGTAAATTGAAGGTTATTTAATAGTAAATGATTAAAAATGAATTTCTCCACATTATAAACAGGAGAGAAATTCATAAGTGTTATTTATTTATTTATTTTTACATTTGTGATTAATTTAAACTGAATGAAATCTGTTAATTATGATAAAAAAAAATAAAAAATAAGAATTTAACAACAAATAAACAAACAAATCGAACCCAACAGGAGATTTCATGGTGATTTAGTCCAGTTTTAAGTGTGAAATAATGATAATAACCTGGTAATAATACTATAACTCGTCCACAGATCCGTACGCTCACGTGTCTTTTCTACACGTCAGTAAAACGACGGAGACGCTGCAGGCGACGCTGAATCCAACCTGGGACCAAACTCTGATCTTTAACGATGTGGAGATTTATGGAGATCCTCAGGGTCTGGTTCAAAGACCCCCAGATGTTGTCCTGGAGTTCTACGACAACGACCAAGTGGTAAAATAACGAGTTACACACCAGACATGTGAAGATACGAAGCTTCTATAGCTATAAATATATCTATAAACATATGATGTTTCTATATCTGTAAAATATATGAAGATTCTATATCTATAAACATCTACGAAGCTTCTATAGCTATAAATATATCTATAAACATATGATGTTTCTATATCTATAAAGATATGATGTTTCTATATCTGTAAAATATATGAAGATTCTATATCTATAAACATCTACGAAGCTTCTATAGCTATAAATATATCTATAAAGATATGAAGATTCTATATCTATAAAAATATATGACGCTTCTATAGCTATAAATATCTATAAAGATATGATGTTTCTATATCTGTAAAATATATATGAAGATTCTATATCTATAAACATCTACGAAGCTTCTATAGCTATAAATATATCTATAAACATATGATGTTTCTATATCTATAAACATCTACGAAGCTTCTATAGCTATAAATATATCTATAAACATATGAGGCTTCTATATCTGTAAATATATATGAAGATTCTATATCTATAAAAATATATGACGCTTCTATATCTATAAATATATCTATAAAGATATGATGTTTCTATATGTATAAAATATATATGAAGATTCTATATCTATAAACAGCTACGAAGCTTCTATAGCTATAAATATCTATAAAGATATGACGTTTCTATATCTATAAAGATATGATGCTTCTATATCTGTAAAATATATATGAAGATTCTATATATATAAACATCTATATCTATAAATATATACAAGACTTCTATATCTATAAATGTCTATGAAGATTTTATAGCTATAAATACTGTAGATATAAAGCTTCTATATCTATAAACATATATATATATATATATAGAGAGAGAGAGAGAAAGAGAGATAGATGTTTATATCTATAAATATCTATAAAGTTTCTATATCTATAAACTTTTTTATATCTATAAATATCTATAAAGTTTCTATATTTATAAATATCTATAAATATTGTATATCTATATATCTTTTATAGGTATAAATATCTATAAAGCTTCTATATCTGTAAATATCTGTAAATATTTTATATATATATCTATACAGCTTTCTATGAATATCTATGAAGCTTCTGTATCTATAAATATCTATAAACTTTTTATATCTATAAAGCTTCTATATAAATATAAAGTTTCTATATCTATAAATATCTATACATCTTTTCTAGGTATAAATATCTATAAAGCTTCTATATCTATAAACATTTTTATATCTATAAATATCTATAAAGCTTTTATAGGTATAAATATCTATAAAGCTTCTATATCTATAAACATTTTTATATCTATAAATATCTATAAAGCTTTTATAGGTATAAATATCTATAAAGCTTCTATATCTATAAACATTTTTATATCTATAAATATCTATAAAGATATATATAAAGATATATATAAAGATTTATTATCAGCTGCTACAGATTTAGTTTATTTATTGTATTTAATTATATTTATTCATCTTATTCTTGTTACTGATGAATCTTTGCTCCTTTTTGTCTAAAAGCTTCAAAATGTTCACGTCTCTTTATTTAACTTATTTTAAAACATCCAGTAAATTTAATTTCCTTCATTTATTTCCCTTATTATTGTGGTTTGGAGCTTTCACACAGTAAAATACAATAAACCAGCCAGAA
Organism: Lepturacanthus savala; assembly: GCA_030544235.1. Taxonomy (NCBI): domain Eukaryota; kingdom Metazoa; phylum Chordata; class Actinopteri; order Scombriformes; family Trichiuridae; genus Lepturacanthus; species Lepturacanthus savala. Next base: position 25,847,006 of record CM060471.1, on the reverse strand, counting down.
CAGGACTTTCAGAAGAGTTAAGGTAGGTTAATATGTATAATAATAATATATAATAATAATAATATATATAACGGTGTGTCCAGGGGAAGGATGAGATCTTAGGTCGCAGTGTTTGTTCTCCACTGGTGAAGCTGAATCCAGGAATGGAGCAAACACCCAAACTGCTGTGGCATCCCATCATCCACCGGGGCCGCGAGTCTGGACAAGTCCTGGTGGCTGCTGAACTCATCCTCAAAGACAAGGTGGGTCCTTAGAAATAAAATGGAATATACTTAGAATAATAGTCCAGATAGTCCCAGAGGTCTGGTCTATGTAAAACCTGCATCCTGTAACAAATACTTCACTGGAACAATTCACTGAAAGTCAAAACATCTGGGTTTTATCTTGATTTTAGTCAATTTAATCTTTATTTTAAGACATTTTTACCTGTTAATATTTGAGTTCTGTTGTGTATATTACCCAGATTTATAGATGAGACTTAATCTATTATTTTTATACTTATTTATGTATGAAAAGTGCTTTATAAATAAAGTTTGATCAATATTTGTATTAGTCAGACTAATAGTCAGAATAATATCATTATTACTTTTATAGTTTAGTAGTTTTTACATCTATTTTATTTATTTATTATTTTGTATTTTTCTTCATTTTTGACTATTTAATCCTTTTCTTAATAAAACATTAGTCTTGTTTTATTAAAACACCAAATTAACTCAAATTGAACCAAAAACAAGATATTTTCACCTGGTAATATTCCAGTTTTTGCAGTTTTTCAACGGCTAAATTAACATCTAATGTAAATTCTAAGAGTCTGATTTGTTTCCCATTTATTTATGTTACATCCCAGAGTAGAATTAATAATAATAATAATAATAATTTAGCTTATTTTAAGTTTTTTTCCTTCTGATTTGGGTCAATTTGCAGCTTTTCACAGCTGGGAAACAAATCAGACTCTTAGAATTTACATTAGATGCTAATTTATCTATTTTAGTCTAGTTTTAGTCAAAGAAAATCCAAAGTACTTTAGTCTACTTAATTTTAATTTAATTTAATTTCTTTAAAGGTACTGTGGATTTTCTTTGACTAAAATAGCTAAATTAGCATCTAATGTAAATTATAAGAGTCTGATTTGTTTCCCAGCTGTGAAAAGCTGCAAATCAGAAGGAAAAATTATTAAGATATTTCACCAAAAACAAGATATTTTCTCTTGTTAACGCTTCAGATTTTGCAGCATCTTTGCAGACTGGACCATTTAATGACTTAACTTTAATTTATTTGACATCTACCAGTCCTTGACTCCTTATTGCTGCAGCTATAATTCTTTGTCTCCTGTCTCCTTCTCCTCAGTCAGGAGACTCAGATCTTCCTCTGGTTCCTCCAAAGAGAGCAGAGAACCTCTACATGGTTCCTCAGGGCATCAGACCAGTGGTCCAGCTCACTGCTGTGGAGGTAAAGCTGCAAACCTGCACCAGTAGAAGCTGAGATGTATGGAGTCTCCTCACCTGTGTGTGTGTGTGTATCTGTGTGTGTGTGTGTGTGTGTGTGTTGTCCGTCCGTCCGTCCGTCCCTCCAGATCCTGGCCTGGGGCCTGAGGAACATGAAGTCGTACCAACTGGCCACCGTGTCGTCTCCCAGTCTGGTGGTGGAGTGTGGAGGTCAGAGGGTGGAGTCGTCCGTCATCAGGAACATCAAGAAGAGTTCCAACTTCCCCAGCTCCGTCCTCTTCATCAAAGTGGTAACGTCCTGCTGGTGTCGCTTCAAAACATGTCCCCCCGTCACACTGACTGAACGAAGGTTCCTACCAATAATTCCTGTTGTTACAGAAACCTGATAGATTCATTAGATTAACATTAATATCAAGCTGCTGTTAGAGAATAAAGAAAAACTAGTGAATACAACCATAAATAAAATACTTTTCTCTGACTAAAACTATAATACTTTGAATTTTATTTGACTAAAACTAAAATATTTTGGATTTTTGACTAAAACTACACAAATACTTTAGATTTTCTTTAACTAAAACTAAAATATTTGGGATTTTCTTTGACTAAAACTAAAGTACTTTGAATTTTCTTTGACTAACAACAGACTAAATAGATTTAACTAATACTAAACTAAAATACTTTGGATTTTCTTTGACTAAAACTAAAATACTTTGAATTTTCTTTGACTAACAACAGACTAAATAGATTTAACTAATACTAAACTAAAATACTTTGGATTTTTTTGACTAAAACTAAAATATTTGAGATTTTATTTGACTAAAGTACTTTGAATTATTGACTAAAACTAAACTAAAATACTTTGGATTTTATTAAATTAAACCTAGTTTAAAGTACTTTGGATTTTCTCTGACTAAAACTAAAATATTTGGGATTTTATTTGACTAAAACTAAAATATTTGGGATTTTATTTGACTAAAACTAAAATATTTGGGATTTTATTTGACTAAAACTAAAATATTTGAGATTTTATTTGACTAAAATACTTTGAATTTTTGACTAAAACTACACTAAAATACTTTGGATTTTATTAAATTAAACCTAGTTTAAAGTACTTTGGATTTTCTCTGACTAAAACTAAAATATTTGGGATTTTCTGTGACTTAAACTAGACTAAAATACTTAAACAGACTAAAATTTCAGGACATTTAGTTTGTCTAAACTAATATGTTCTAGTATTCGACACTAAACTAAACCTGAATCCTCCTGAATGCACCTTAAACTCCTTCCTCTCTCCTTGGTGTGCAGCTGCTTCCTAAGGATGAGATGTACACGCCGCCCATCGTCCTGAAGGTCATCGACCACCGTCCGTTCGGCAGGAAGCCGGTGGTGGGTCAGTACACCATCGCGTCTCTGGAGCGGTTCAGGTGCGACCCGTACGTCGTCACCGCCGAAGGAGCCATGTCGTCCAAAAGTAAGAACGCGATTATTTAACCCGACGCCAAGCAGATTAAACCCAGAGTCCTGACTCCTGCTGTCGTCCACTAGTGGCTCTGATGATGGCGACGCCCACGAAACACGTCTCCATCAACATGGACGATAAAATCCCGCTGCTGGAATCTCAGGTAAAGGATCTGGAACCAGGTTTAATGCCTTTAATCCGGTTTTATGATGAAATGAAGGTGAAACTAACGGCAGCAGGAGAAAAACTCAACTCAGTCTAGAATCTCAGCAGATTAATATTTTATTATAATAAGACAAATAAAAAATGATAGTAGTGAAATAATGATGCATTAAACACTTAAACTCCAGCCTTATTTATCAGTTTTCCTGCTATTAATGATAAAATATACAGAATATCTCTATAACTACAAAGATTCTGGATTTAATAATTAAAAGAGATAAAATAATTAGTTATTACTGTAATGGACTGTATGTAAAAATTAAACACAGGGGTTAATTTAATTCATAGGGTACAACTTTTTATTATAAATACATACATTATAGATATTTACAACATTATTTAATCTACAAAAACGTGTAATTTCAACAATATTTCAACGATTATTTCATATTTAATGAGTCTGTTGTTGCATGGGCTGCAGTTAATGATGATTCTGATTAATCTATTGATTATTGATTAGTTGTTGGGTTCATTAAATGGTGTAAAATGTAGATCAGTGTTTCTAAAGATGAAGGTTCAACCTAAAATGTCAAAGATCATCAGTTTATTATTATATAAGAATAAAGAAAGCAGGAAATAATCAGAGAAGAGAAGCTGGAACCAGAGAATTTAGACATTTACTTATAAAAATGTCCTTTTAAATCTGTAAAGACAAATATCTGTAACACAGGAGCATTAATTATATTATATATAATATATTATATTATATTATATTAATTACCACCAAAAAAATCACAGAATTCTGACTTTAACCTCAGAATTTGTCCTTTCAAAATAAAAGTCCTCTCCTTAATGATTTTATTTGGGAGGATAAAATCTCTTCATATGTTAAATTTAAAAATATTAGTTCACTTCATCAGATTATAGAAGCTGGAACCAGAGAATTTGGACATTTTCTAATTAAATAATGACTCAAACTGATTAATTGATTAATAAAATAGTTGACGACTAATTGATTAATCGTTGCAGCTCTAGTATAAATTATTGCCATACGTTAAATGTCTAAAACTCAACAAAATCACTATAGTTTGTTTTATTTAAAGAAAAACATTTGTAGAATTAAAATTCTTTAAAGAAACTATAAAATAATCCGAGACGAGAAGCTGGAACCAGAGAATTTAGATGTTTTCTTATAAAAAACTTCCTTTTAAATCTGTGCACACAAATATCTGGAACACAGGAGCATTAATTATATTAATCATCACCAAAAAAATCATTTTAAGGGGTAAAAATCACAGAATTCTGACTTTAACCTCAGAATTTGTTCTTTCAAAATAAAAGTCCTCTCCTTAATGCTTTTATTTGTTTTTATCTGACAGTTAAATTTCAGATTATAGAAGCTGGAACCAGATAATTAGGACGTTTTCTACTTAAAAAATGACTCAAACTGATTAATCAATTAATAAAATAGTTGATGATTAATGTGAAAGTTGACGACTAATTGATTAATTGATTAATTGACTAATCGTTGCAGCTCTAGTAGAAATTATTGCCATATGTTAAATGTATAAAACTCTAACTCTAAAAGCTGGAACCAGAGAATTTGGACATTTTCTAATTGATTATGACTCTTTTGAGAATAAATCATGTAAAATAATAATAAAACTGTAAATATTTGATCCTTTGAGTCCTGATGAGTTGACTTTTCTTCTATTGTTTAAGTTAAATCCCATTTTATCATAAAATGACGACTATTTCTAAAGAAACCAACACGTTAAGCTGCATTTACGACACTAAAAAGTGCCTAAATTTGACTTTTGGAGTCAAATATGTGATTTTTGCTCTGGCTTCCAGTTCATGTGCAGCATGTCAGCTGCTGTCAACAAACTGGCTGCTCCCACTGCCTCCTACTTTGTATGTATGGTTCCTGTTTTAGCTTCTAACCCATAAAACTGAGCCCAGCGACGACTTCATCTAATCCTCTGAGCTTCATCATCATCATCATCATCATCATCATCATAATGTCACGACGTCATTATTCAGCATGTTTCAGCTCCTCAAACATGCTGTTTTACCTCCGTCTGTCAATTAAAGGCACGTTTCATTGATGCAGCTTTTCACAGTCGGCGTAACAGGAATAAAATGATTTAAACTCTTAGAATTTACTCATTTAAATATTTAGCTTTTCAATATTCTGCTTTATAAAGGTCCTGTTTTATAGAAAGTGAGATTTTAATTCATTAATTGTTGAGTAAAACGCTTAAAACTGCAATAACTTAAATATTAACAGGTGTTGTTTTATGAAAAAATACCAATATTTTCTCCAAAAACATCAAGAAAAATACAATTATTACAATAAAATAGATCTAATTTATCTTATTTCAAGTTGTTTTCAACTTGTTTTGTGTGTTTTTTAAGAAAATAAGACTTAACTTTTTCTTAATAATAAATAAATGAATGAGATAATAATCAATATTTGACTAAAAACAAGAAATTACACCAAATTTAAGTAGAATTTTCTTATTTCACTGACAAATAATTCAAAATCTTATTTGTTAAATTTGCTCAAATTAAAAACAACAAAATATTAAAAATATAAAAAAAATATTTTCTTTAAACAAAATTAAAAAACTTTAAATAATATAAATTAATAATAATAGATTAATATGAATTTTATTAATTTATTATTTGTCTATTTTATCCAGTTCTTCTAATTCTCTTATATTAATTTATTTTAATTAATATAATTATTACTACTATATTGGTTTTATGATCAATTTTATTGAATTGCATTGTTTTATTGTTAATTTATTTAGTTTTTAGAGATTTTATTGTATTATATATTTTTTTATTCTATTTAATTTAATCTTTTATATTTATATTAATAAATTTTGTTAATATATTTAGTTATATATATATTATATTTAGTACCAAATTGATCCAAATCGAGAAAAAAGATATATTAAATTATATTTAATTATATTAAATATTAAAGATATATTATTAAAACATATATTATTAAATATATATATTTATATTTATTTATTAAATATTTTTAGTCAAGCTTCTATTGTTTTTTTATTATTTCATTATTACTATAATAGTTTTTAGATCCACTTATTGTATTTTTCTTGATTTTAGTCCATTTAATCTTTTTTTCACAAACGTTGCTCTTGTTTTCATAAATAATAAATAAAATTTGAAATAATTTAAATTATTTGATAATTCTACTCAATATTCTACTAATATCTTTTTTTAAAAAAAACTTTATTTAAACAGAACTTTATTAGAAAAATTAACTGGATGTGTTGATCAATAAAAAAAATTAATTAAAATAAATAAATAAGAGGATAAGTGGATAATATGGACCTTAGACATGAATCAAACCTTCTACTATTAAAATGATGTGGGAATAAATAGATTTATTTTTGCAATCTATTGAATATATTGGTAATAAATAAACTCCAGATATTTATTATTTATTATTTTTATATATTATAGTTTTATTGTTACGCCCTCGTGTCACAGAATTCATCATTTCTGCTTTTTCAGCTTGGATTTATTCTCTTTTCTGTCGTTTTATTGTCTCGTCTCCTGTTCTGTTTCCTATTGGACCCTATATATATATATATTTATATATCTATATATCTATATATTATCCATATATATGTGTGTTTTTGTATTTGAAACTAATGTTTGTCTGTTTTGTGACTTTTTTTTGTTTTAATTTAACGTGGCGTCGCTTCCCTCCCCAAGTATGTAGAGAAGGTGAGATAAAACCACGTTTTCACGTCTTTTTATGTCTGTTTTTACGTCTTTTTATGGATTTAGTTGTGTTGTGAGGATCGTGTTTGTAAAACGATGTGATTCAATCGTCAGGAAAAGGAAACGGTCGACTGGTGGAGTAAATTCTACGCGTCGATCGGAGACCAAGAGAAATGTGGCCCGTACCTCAGGAAAGGATACGACACCCTGAAAGTGAGTTTCAGAATAAAATAAGCAACTCTTAGTCTTAAAAAGGTGAAAATAGAAAAATTACAGCAAAATATTGAGTAGAATTAATTTATTCCTCTACTAAATTGGGTCAATTTATAAAAATAAGACTAACATTTTGTTAAAAAAAAGATAAAATACAAAAAGTGGATCTAAAAACTATTATAATAATAATGAAATAATAAAAACAATAGAAGCTCGACTATAAAAGCTAAATAAAATACACAAAAAATATTTAATAAATATAAATATATATTTAATATTTTTTTAATTAATTTCTTTTCTCAATTTGGATAAATTTGGTACTAAATATAATAGTAAATATATTAACAAAATTTATTAATATAAATACATTTTGTTAAAAGATTAAATCGAATAGAATAAAAAATAAATAATACAATAAAACAATATAATAAAATATATAAAAACTAAATAAATAGACGAAACTGAAAAAAAATATTTAATTAAAAAAATAATGAAATTATTAGAAATAAATAATTGTAAAATAAAATACATTCAATTATGAATAAATTATTAATTAATATTTTTATTTATTATTTATTCTATATTATATTATTTAAAGTTAGTTTTTATTTAATTCTGTTAAGAAAATTATTAAATTGACTAAAATAAAAAATCTAAAATTTTAATAAAAATCTATAAAATATATAAAAATATAACATTTAAAATCTAATCTAAAAAGTATAATAGTAGTAATGAAATAAAAAAAAACAATAGAAGCTGGACTAAAAAATCTAGATAAAATACACAAAACAAAGACAAAAAATATTTAATAAATAAAATTATATTATTTAATAATATTTTATAATATATCTTTAATTTTTTTAACATTTTGTTAAAAGATTAAATTGAATAGAATAGAAAATATAATACAATAAAATCTCTAAAAAACTAAATAGACAAAACTGAAAAAATATTTAATTAAAAAATAATAAAATTATTAAAAATAAATAATAATTTAAAAAAATAAAATACATTTAACTGTTAATTATTCATTCATCTTATTTCAAGTTAGTTTTTCCTGATTTCAGTCAATTTGTTTTTTGAAAACAAGATTAAGATTTTAAGAAAATTATTAAATTGACTAAAATAAAGATAATTATAATAAATCAATAATAGAATAGAATAGATCTGTGCATCAGTCTAAATCAAATTGGCTGTTTTTAACCTTTTGTTGACTCATATTTTCTTAAATCTTGAAATAAACTAAATAATCTGCCAGTGGAATAAGTTAATTCTACTTAATAATGGACTAATTACACTAAAAACAAGATAATTTTATTTACTTTTCACTCATGTTCATGAATATCTGCATCTCGTTGTCTATAATTGAATTGAAGACACTTTAATTGTTAATTAATTCTTTGTATTGTCAGGTGTACGACTGTGAACTGGAGGAAGTTCCAGACTTTAAGGGTTTGACTGATTTCTGCGACACGTTCAAACTGCAGCGAGGAAAGAATGAAGATGGAGACGAAGACCCGACGGTGGTGGGAGAGTTCAAGGTGTTGATGACGACGGGTTTTACTGCAGGAAACACACACGAGAAGCTTTAAAATGTGTCTCAGTAACTTCAATTTAACTTTAAAAGATCGAATTATCATTAAAATAGCGTTTACTACAGTCAATGTATTGAAAGGCTGCACTTTAAATCAGTGGTTTTTCACATCAAATCCCTTTAAACTCATGGAAACTGGACCAGGAACCTCTGATATGATCTATGCTGTAAGATAATTTATAAGAGAAATAAAAAATTAAGATATAAATAAATAAATATGGCTCAGTACATGAATAAATATACCAGTAAATGTCCATATTTATTTAATTTCCCATTTAATTAATAAATAATTTGTGTATTTTCACATTTATGTATTAATTTTAATTGTATTTATTAATATTAAAATATATAATAAATATTTAAATACATGTATTTATTTATTCAGTACATGAAGTACATGAATAAATATACCAGTAAATGTCCATATTTATTTAATTTCCCATTTAATTAATTCATAAAATAAATTATTTTGTATATTATCACATGTATTTATTAATTTCAATTGTATTTATTAATATTAAAATATATAATAAATATTTAAATACATTTATTTATTTATTCAGTACATGAATAAATATGCCAGTTAATGTCCATATTTATTTAATTAATTCATAAATAAATTATTTTGTATATTATCACATGTATTTATTAATTTTAATTTTATTTATTAATATTAAAATATAAATATTTTTATTTATTTATTCACTCACCCTATTCTTTTTCACCTTAATATATAAAATTTTAAATTAAATAAATCTATGTGAAAAGGGGAAAATAATACACAAATAATGGTAAATAAATAAATAATTCATAATAAATAAATAAATATGGCTCAGTACATGAATAAATATACCAGTAAATGTCCATATTTATTTAATTAATTCATAAAATAAATTATTTGTGTATTATCACATGTATTTATTAATTTTAAATTTATTTATTAATATTAAAATGTATAATATTTAAATATATTTATTTATTTATTTATTCACTCACCCCATTCTTTTTCTCTTAATATATACAATTTGAAATTAAATAAATCTATGTGCAAATGGGAAAATAATAAATAAATAAATATGGCTCCGAATGTGAATAAATATGCCAGTAAATGTCCATATTTATTTATATAATTAATTAATAAATAAATATTTGTGTATTCTCACATTTATTTATTAATTTTGAATTTATATATTATTATTAAAATATATAATAATTATTTAAATACATGTATTTATTTATTCACTCACCCCATTCTTTCACATTAATATATAAAAATTGAAATTAAATAAATCTATGTGAAAAGGGGAAAATAAAACACAAATAATGGTGAATAAAAACATAATAATTAATAGTAAATGATGTCAGTCCTCTATAGATTTATTTATAATTCTCCTTTATTCTGGCGACCCCCAGGGATCTATTTAAGGACCCCTGAAGGTTCCCAGACCTCAGTTTGAGAACCATCCAGACACTCTTATAACAACAGTGAATACAAACTGAGCTGTGTGTTGTTTTTCTGTTTGTTCAGGGGTCTTTTAAAGTTTACCCTCTATCAGACGACCCCGGGGTCGCTCCTCCTCCCAGACAGTTCCGGGAGCTTCCAGAAAGTGGACCTCAGGAGTGTCTGGTCCGGATCTACGTGGTCCGGGGCATCGACCTGCAGCCCAAAGACAACAACGGCCGGGTGAGGACCAGGAGAGATTATCACACCACAAGAAATTACATGTTTTATTCATTTATTTAACCAGATTAGCTTGTTGAAATGGAGAATCTCTTTCAAAAACCAACATTTTACAGTGGAATTTATAACCTAAGTAGAATTTGTAGAATGAATAATTCAATATTCTGCTTTATAAAGGTCCTGTATTGTATAAAATGAGATTTTAACTCCTTAATACTGTCAAAAACACTCAAAACTGCAATAACATTGAGAATAATTATCTTATTCCACTGGCAGATAATTTATCTGATTTAAATTTGTATATAATTTTAATTTAAATTGACTAAAATCAAGAATGCAAATAACAATACAATAAAATAGATCTAATTTATCTTATTTAAGTTTTTATTTTTTTCAAATTTGGTCTTTTTTTATATTTTATTTTAAGAAAACAATACTCAGTTTTTATTTAAACAAAAGAAATTAACAAGATAATACTCAATATTGGATTAAATATCCCAAAAACATTGATTCCACTGGCAAATAATTATTATAATTTATCTTATTTAATTTTCTTTCTTGATTTTAGTCAATTTAATAATTTTATTCCCTTTAAGAAAATGTAATAAACCAAATCAGGAGTCAATTAAGAAAAAATATTAAATATATTTAAATATATTGGTCTTATTTCCTTAAAACAAGACTAAAAAACTAAAAAAAAGATAAATTAATAATAATAGATTAATGCAACTGTTATTAAATATCTTGAACTCTTCTAATTCCATCTTATATTGATTTTTTATTAATATCATTATTACTACTATAATGGTTTTATGATTAATTTTATTGAATTAGATTGTTTTATTATGTATTTTTCTTGATTTTAGTCAATTTAATCTTTTTTTTTAACAATAAAAAATAAAACAAAACCAAATTGACCCAAACAGGAAACTAACTTTAAATAATCTAAATGATCAGGCAGTGGAATAAGATAATTCTGCTAAATATTGGACTAATTGTATTAATGTAATTCATATTAACGTGTTTTACCCGTGTGTTTTCTGTCTGTCAGTGTGATCCTTACGTTAAAATCTCTCTGGGAAAGAACACGATAGAAGACAGAGATCATTACATCCCCAACACCACCAACCCTGTGTTTGGAAGGTATTCCCCTCGGCTTCTACCTCGGACACCTTCATATCTGTGTGTGCGGCGTCTGACCTGCGTCTGTTTTCAGGATGTTTGAGATGACGTGTTTCCTGCCTCAGGACAAAGATCTGAAAATCTCTGTCTACGACTACGATCACCTGACCCGCGACGAGAAGGTCGGGGAGACGGTGATCGACCTGGAGAACCGCTTCCTGTCCAGATACAACGCCTACTGTGGCCTGCCGCAGACTTACTGCACGTAAGGAGCATTTAGCACTTCAACACCAGCTCTATTTAAGAGTTTCCTGCTGTAAATGATAATAAATGTAGAATATCTCTACAAACACAAAGGTTATTGATTTAAACCTGGAATAAAATAATCCTACAACATGTGAGGTGACGACAGAAGAGTCAGAATCTATTCATGTTGCTGTTATAGAGAAAAATATTGAAAAAAACTTTATTTAAAACTTAGAATAAGACCAAACTGACCCAAATCAGGAAAAAGTAAGTAAAGTAGTTTATTTTTTGGGGTAATATTTTTGTTTATTTTTTAGGGTAATATTTTTGTTTATTTTTTAGGGTAATTATTTTTATTTATTTTTTGGGGTAATATTTTTGTTTATTTTTGGGGGTAATTATTTTGTTTATTTTGAGGGGTAATTATTTTTATTTATTTTTTGGGGTAATTATTTTTGTTTATTTTGGGGGGTAATTATTTTTATTTATTTTTTGGGGTAATATTTTTGTTTATTTTTTGGGGTAATTATTTTTGTTTATTTTGGGGGGTAATTATTTTGTTTATTTTGGGGTAATTATTTTTATTTATTTTTTGGGGTAATTATTTTTGTTTATTTTTGGGGTAATTATTTCTATTTAGTTTTTGGCATAATTATTTTTATTTATTTATTGGGGGTAATTATTATTGTTTATTTTTGGGGGTAATATTTTTCTGTTTTTCTGACTAATTATTCCCACATTTTTTCTGTTTTTTATTTTCTTTTCATGCCTGTTATTTGTTTTTTTTTGTTTATTTGTTAGGATATTTTTTTCTGACTACTTTTCCCCACTTTTTTTCTAACTTTTTTCTGCCTTTTGTTATATTTTTTTCAGCCCTGTTTTTTGTTGTTGTTGGTTTTTTTTGGAATATTTTTGTTCTATTTTTCTGACAAAATTTCCCCCTTTTTTTTCTAAAGGTTGTTTTTTTTATGAACTATCATGAAGCCGTCAAGCTGTATGAGACTCTGATGGATCTATGCACAGAATTTTTAAACTATCACAATAATTCAGAAAAAATTACCCTGAAAAACAGGGCTGGAAAAAAAATTAAAAATCCCTAAAACCAAGGCAGAAAAAATTAAATTAATTAAACTTTAATTAAATTAACTTAAAAACAGAAAAATACACAGAAAATCAAACAAAAAAGTGAAAGATATTACTCAGAAAACAAAAAAATAGCCTGGACCAAGATATTACCCATTGCATGCAATCAGCTTCTATTAATAAGATCAAACATTAATATTAATACAAATTAATATTTCCTTTGTCTTAGTTCTGGTATCAACCAGTGGAGAGACCAGACGAAGCCGTCTGAGATCCTGGAGAACTTGGCCCGACTCAAAGGTTTGTCCAAACCCAGGACTGAAGACAACGGAACGTCGCTCAGCTTCAACGGGAAAATCTACACGTTGGCTCATTTTGGTAAAACCGGAGAGAAAAATGGTCTTTAAATGTGTGTGAATGACGCTGATTTGAATGTTTTACATTCAAATCTATGTTCTGACATTTTACTCTGTGCGACAGTAAAGAAAATGGTTATTACACTTTTTAAATGTAATGTTTTAACTGCTGGAAATTACTCATGTTCCTCACCCATTTCTCACCTGTTTTCTCACCTGTTCCTCACCTGTTTCTCACCTGTTTTCTCACCTGTTTCCCACCTGTTTCCCACCTGTTCCTCACCTGTTTCTCACCTGTTTTCTCACCTGTTTTCCACCTGTTTCCCACCTGTTTCCCACCTGTTTCCCACCTGTTTTCTCACCTGTTTCTCACCTGTTTTCTCACCTGTTTTCCCACCTGTTTTCCACCTGTTTCCCACCTGTTTTCTCACCTGTTTTCCACCTGTTTCCCACCTGTTTCCCACCTGTTTTCTCACCTGTTTCTCACCTGTTTTCTCACCTGTTTTCCCACCTGTTTCCCACCTGTTTCCCACCTGTTTTCTCACCTGTTTTCTCACCTGTTTTCTCACCTGTTTTCTCACCTGTTTCTCACCTGTTTCTCACCTGTTTCTCACCTGTTTCTCACCTGTTTCCCACCTGTTTTCTACCTGTTTCCCACCTGTTTTCTCACCTGTTTCTCACCTGTTTTCTCACCTGTTTCTCACCTGTTTCCCACCTGTTTTCTCACCTGTTTCCCACCTGTGTCTCACCTGTTTCTCACCTGTTTCCCACCTGTTTCCCACCTGTTTCCCACCTGTTTCCCACCTGTTTCTCACCTGTTTCTCACCTGTTTCTCACCTGTTTCCCACCTGTTTCCCACCTGTTTCCCACCTGTTTTCCCACCTGTTTTCTCACCTGTTTCCCACCTGTTTCCCACCTGTTTCCCACCTGTTTCCCACCTGTTTCCCACCTGTTTTCTCACCTGTTTCCCACCTGTTTCCCACCTGTTTCCCACCTGTTTTCTCACCTGTTTTCTCACCTGTTTTCTCACCTGTTTTCCCACCTGTTTCCCACCTGTTTTCCCACCTGTTTCCCACCTGTTTCTCACCTGTTTTCTCACCTGTTTTCTCACCTGTTCCTCACCTGTTCCTCACCTGTTTTCCACCTGTTTTCTCACCTGTTTCCCACCTGTTTCCCACCTGTTTCCCACCTGTTTTCTCACCTGTTTTCTCACCTGTTTCTCACCTGTTTCTCACCTGTTTTCTCACCTGTTTTCTCACCTGTTTCTCACCTGTTTCCCACCTGTTTCCCACCTGTTTCCCACCTGTTTCCCACCTGTTTTCTCACCTGTTTCCCACCTGTTTTCTCACCTGTTTCCCACCTGTTTCCCACCTGTTTCCCACCTGTTTCCCACCTGTTTCCCACCTGTTTCCCACCTGTTTTCTACCTGTTTCCCACCTGTTTTCTACCTGTTTTCTCACCTGTTTCTCACCTGTTTTCCCACCTGTTTCCCACCTGTTTTCTCACCTGTTTCTCACCTTTTTCCCACCTGTTTCCCACCTGTTTCCCACCTGTTTTCTCACCTGTTTCCCACCTTTTTCCCACCTGTTTCCCACCTGTTTTCCCACCTGTTTTCCCACCTGTTTCTCACCTGTTTCCCACCTGTTTTCCCACCTGTTTCCCACCTGTTTTCTCACCTGTTTTCTCACCTGTTTTCTCACCTGTTTTCCCACCTGTTTTCCCACCTGTTTCCCACCTGTTTTCCCACCTGTTTTCTACCCGTTTCCCACCTGTTTTCCCACCTGTTTCTCACCTGTTTTCTCACCTGTTTTCCCACCTGTTTTCCCACCTGTTTTCTCACCTGTTTTCCCACCTGTTTCTCACCTGTTTTCTCACCTGTTTTCCCACCTGTTTTCCCACCTGTTTTCCACCTGTTTTCTCACCTGTTTTCTCACCTGTTTTCCCACCTGTTTTCCCACCTGTTTTCCCACCTGTTTCCCACCTGTTTTCTCACCTGTTTTCTCACCTGTTTTCCCACCTGTTTTCCCACCTGTTTTCCCACCTGTTTCCCACCTGTTTTCTCACCTGTTTCCCACCTGTTTCCCACCTGTTTTCTCACCTGTTTTCTCACCTGTTTTCCACCTGTTTTCCACCTGTTTTCCACCTGTTTCCCACCTGTTTTCCCACCTGTTTCCCACCTGTTTCCCACCTGTTTTCTCACCTGTTTCCCACCTGTTTCCCACCTGTTTCCCACCTGTTTCCCACCTGTTTCCCACCTGTTTCCCACCTGTTTCTCACCTGTTTCCCACCTGTTTCTCACCTGTTTTCAGAGGACAACAAGGAGGTTCATCAGCATTTGGGTCCAGCCAGAGAACGTCTCTTCCTCCACGTCCTCAGAACTCAGGGTCTGGTCCCTGAACATGTGGAGTCCAGGACCCTGTACAGCACCTTCCAGCCCAACCTGTCCCAGGTCAGAGGTCAAACCATCATTTACTGTGTTAAAAACTGTTACTGGAAACCGTTATTACAATAGTTTGGTTTATTTTATACAATAAATCACACAAGTTACTGTGTTTTAATTAGGGTTAGGGTTAGGAAATTATATTCTAATAAATTAAAATTAATTAAACGTGGCATTGATGTGCTAAAGAAAAACATCCACAAATAAATAAATTTAATTAAATAATAAAATTAAATAAATGTGTTCATTAACTATAACATTATTATATGAAGTGAATCATTTTATTTTCCTTCAGGCCGTTTCACTCCTCCATATAAATGAACGATGTTAAACCAGGTTTCTTTATTTTATCGTGTATATCATGTGTTCGTAGGGGAAACTCCAGATGTGGGTGGATGTTTTCCCTAAAAGCATCGGTCCTCCTGGAGCTCCCTTTGACATCACACCACGTAAAGCTAAGAAGTACGAACCTCTGACCTCTGACCTTTCGGCGTCACACCGATGAAACGCTGCTGAGATAACAGATGTTTGTTATTCTTTAATATTCAGGTATTTCCTGCGCGTCGTCGTCTGGAACACGACAGATGTTACTCTGGATGAGACCAGCATCACTGGAGAGAACATGAGTGACATCTATGTTAAAGGGTCAGTGATGCCGCTCGTGTTTTACTGACATTTTTGACATTTTAACGACGTTAAATCCAGTTTATTTCAGATTCCACAGTGAATGGACAGTGGATAATAACAGGTGATGTTTCCTCTGGTACAAACTGAGGGAGGCGTCACATTTTAAGATATATATCTAAGATATATCGAATAATGGAGTGAAGCTGTGGAACAGAAATATCAAGTAATTTAAAAACAAATATACAGATATACAGAACTGAAGAAGCCTTTCGGATGAAAGGTGAAACGTCTTCAAGCTCAAAGAAAAAGTCCAGTTGCCTACTTTTTAAACTCCTTGACTTCTTTGGGAGTTGTAATAAACTGTCCAGTGTTCACATACATGTTGTAAATAAAGTTTTGTATCAAACCAGGTGGATGCCGGGGATGGAGGAGGACAAACAGAAGACGGACGTCCACTACAGATCACTGGACGGAGACGGAAACTTCAACTGGAGGTTTGTCTACGGCTTCGACTTCCTGCCGGCGGAACAACTGTGTCTGGTGTCCAAGAAGGTGAGGATTAATCAATATTAATGATTAATATCAGTTATAGATGATCAATAATCACTATTAATGTATAATATCAGTTATAGATGATCAATAATCACTATTAATGTATAATATCAGTTATAGATTATCAATAATCACTATTAATGTATAATATCAGTTATAGATGATCAATAATCACTATTAATGTATAATATCAGTTATAGATGATCAATAATCACTATTAATGTATAATATCAATCATCAATCACTAATTAATCTCATTTTTTCTGTTCTAATCATAAATTAAAGGATATTTTTCTAGTCTTTAACATGTTACTGGACAAATTAGTGAAATTTCAAAATAAAAGCAGTTTAACAAATATTTGTATGAATGAAACACACTATGTTTGTGTCATTTACACTTAGAATTATTGATTAACTAGTATAATATCAGTCATCAATCACTAATTAATCTCATTTTTATCTGTTCTAAATATAAATTAAAGGGATATTTTATATTTTTCTAGTTTTTAACGTCTTAACATGTTAGTGGATGAATCTGCTTCAGTCAAGTGTCTGATTATTGATTATTGATCAATGAGAAATAGAATCAATAACCAAAAAAACCTCAGTTCTGATTTTAAAATGATCATAAAACATGTTTTTCACATTAAACCAGCTTCATTATCATATTGATGAGTTAATCTAACATTTATAAACATCTGGATGTTTAATCCTCAGGTTTCATTAATTAACATTATTGATTATTATTTATTATAATTAATTCTATTATAATAAAGACACAAATAACCCTCTGAGCTGATTTCCCATCATCCAACAGGAACATTTCTGGAGTCTTGACAACACTGAGTTCAGGATTCCTCCGAAACTGATCGTTCAGATTTGGGACAACGATAAATTCTCCCTGGACGATTACCTCGGTAACGACCTTTAACCTCCCTCCAGGAATTAAACCCTATAAATAAATACTGACCCCGTGGTTCCGCCTCCTCCAGGTACGGTAGAGCTGGACCTGCGGAACCTGGTGGCTCCGGCTAAGACTCCGGAGAAGTGTTCTCTGAAGATGATGAGCAGCCGGGACTCGTCTGAAACGCCTCAGAAGACGGAGTTGGCCAAGTCTCTGTTCGCTCAGCAGTCAGTGAGAGGCTGGTGGCCCTGTTCTATACAGAAGGATGGAGATCAGGTCCTGGCTGTAGGTGGATTACATCACTTTATGTCACCATAACCACCTATTTATACTCTGAATTTCATCTTCATCTCCTCTCATTTTATATGATGAAGACGAGACTAATTCTACGTCCTTGAATAGAAATAGAATACTTTACTGGATGAACATCACTAGTATTTATCATCCATCAGAGCTGTCGGCACTAAATGCGGCGACGTCTGTTCCTCCATCAGCAGCAGCTACTCTGCTACTGTTTAACCTGCTGGTTATTAAACTTTATTAAACTTCATTAAACCTTATTAAACCTTATTAAACCTTATTAAACCTTATTAAACTGTTAATGTGTAGGGAACAGAATGAAATATGTTGAATTTTTGACTAAAATATTTGTATTTTTTAACTAAAACTATAATAAAATACTTTGGATTTTTTGACTAAAACTATAATAAAATACGTTGAATTTTTGACTAAAATACTTGTATTTTTTAACTAAAACTATAATAAAATACTTTGGATTTTTTTAACTAAAACTATAATAAAATACTTTGGATTTTTGACTAAAATACTTTGAATTTTTAACTAAAACTATAATAAAATACTTTGATTTTTTGACTAAAATACTTGTTTTTTTAAGGCAAGGCAAGGCAAGGCAAGTTTATTTGTATAGCACATTTCAACAACAAGGTAATTCAAAGTGCTTTACATAAAACATTAAAAGCATCAAGATACAATTTAAGACAGTTGATTAAAACAATTTAAAACAGTTGATTAAAATAAAAAATAGATATAATATAAAATAAAAATAAGAAATAAAAATTAAGAATTACTTTGAAATTAAAACAAAGAACAAGTTACAGTACAGTGCAGAGTAATTAAGAATGATATTAGCAGTAAGCAGCATTGAACAGAAAAGTCTTCAGCTGTGATTTAAAAGCAGTGAGAGTTGCAGCAGACCTGCAGGTCTCTGGGAGTTTGTTCCAGATCTGTGGGGCATAGAAACTGAACGCTGCTTCTCCATGTTTAGTTCTAACTCTAGGAACAGAGAGCAGACCTGATCCAGATGATCTAAGAGGTCTGGATGGTTCATAAGGGATCAGCAGATCTGCAATATACCTAGGCCCTAGACCATTCAGGGCTTTATAAACCAGTAAGAGTATTTTAAAGTGAATTCTTTGGCAGACAGGAAGCCAGTGCAAGGACCTTAGAACTGGACTGATGTGGTCTACTTTTTTAGTCCTAGTCAGGACTCGAGCGGCAGCATTTTGAATCAGCTGCAGCTGTCTGATTGACTTTTTAGAGAAGCCTGTAAAGACCCCGTTGCAGTAGTCTAGTCTACTGAAAATAAAAGCATGGACAAGCTTTTCCAAATCTTGCTGAGACATAAGGCCTTTAATCCTTGATATATTCTTCAGGTGGTAGTAGGCTGACTTTGTAACAGTTTTTATGTGACTATTGAAATTCAAGTCTGAGTCCATAACTACACCCAGATTTCTAGCTTGGTTTGTAGGCTTTAACATTGCTGATTGAAGATGAGCGCTGACTTTCAATCGTTCTGCCTTGGCTCCAAAAACAATTACCTCAGTTTTATCTTTGTTTAATTGGAGAAAGTTCTGGCACATCCAATCATTAATTTGTTCAATGCATTTACTCAGTGTTTGTATTGGATTATGATCTCCTGGTGATATACTGATGTAAATTTGTGTGTCATCTGCATAATTATGGTAACTTATTTTATTTTCTTTCATAATCTTAGCGAGTGGGAGCATGTAAATGTTGAATAGTAGAGGCCCCAGAATTGAACCTTGGGGGACCCCACAGCTTATGTCTATATGTTCAGATGTGTAGTTGCCTATAGACACAAAGTAGTCTCTGTCCTTTAAGTAGGATTCAACCCATTTTAGTGCTGTGCCAGTAAGTCCCACCCAGTTCTCCAGTCGGTGTAATAATATGTTGTGGTCAACCGTGTCAAATGCGGCACTGAGATCCAGTAATACTAAGACTGAAATTTTGCCATTGTCTGTGTTTATGCGGATGTCATTACAGACCTTAACTAGAGCAGTCTCAGTGCTGTGGTGGGGTCGGAAACCTGACTGGAAGTCATCAAAACAGTTGTTCAGTGTCATATAGTTAGTCAGCTGTCTAAAAACTGCTTTTTCAATTATTTTACTTAAGAACGGAAGGTTTGATATGGGCCTGTAGTTATTCATTACTGTATTGTCCAGATTATTCTTTTTTAGCAGTGGCTTGATGACTGCAGTTTTTAGGGCCTGTGGGAACACACCTGACACAAGTGACGTGTTTACAATGTGCAGGAGATCTGAGGTCATACAGGTAGAAACTTTTTTAAAAAAGCTTGTTGGCAGAATATCCAGACAGCAAGAGGAGGATTTCAGATGTTGTATAATGTCCTCCAGATTTTTATGGTTGATTGGATTAAATTTTGTCATGCCATCACAACTGATTTTGAGTTCACACTGGGACGACACATATCCTGTACCTGGCATGGAGGAGGTGACTGCTTGTCTAATTTTGAAAATTTTTTCAGTGAAGAAGGAGGCAAACTCATTGCAGGCTCTGGTGGATACAAGTTCAGGGGCTACTGACACAGGGGGGTTTGTTAGCCTATCGACAGTAGCAAACAGAGTACGTGAATTATTTTTGTTTTTGGAGATAATGTCAGAGAAAAAGGACTGCCTTGCTTTTCTCAATTCAAGATTATAAAGCCTAAGTTTCTCTTTATAGATGTCATAATGCACCTGAAGATTAGTTTTTCTTCAGGTTTTCTTCTTAACTAAAACTATAATAAAATACTTTGATTTTTTGACTAAAATACTTGTATTTTTTAACTAAAACTATAATAAAATACTTTGGATTTTTAACTAAAATACTTGTATTTTTTAACTAAAACTATAATAAAATACTTTGGATTTTTTAGTAAAATATTTGTATTTTTTAACTAAAACTATAATAAAATACTTTGGATTTTTAACTAAAATACTTGTATTTTTTAACTAAAACTATAATAAAATACTTTGGATTTTTTAGTAAAATATTTGTATTTTTTAATAAAATACTTTGGATTTTTGACTAAAATACTTTGGATTTTTGACTAAAATACTTTGAATTTTTAACTAAAACTATAATAAAATACTTTGGATTTTTTGACTAAAATACTTGTATTTTTTAACTAAAACTATAATAAAATACTTTGGATTTTTTAGTAAAATATTTGTATTTTTTAACTAAAACTATAATAAAATACTTTGAATTTTTTAAATAAAACTAGATTAAAATTCCAGAACTTTTCATCGACTAAATTGTGATAAAACAACAAAGAATAAAAGTTAATATGATTAAATCTAATATCGACGTTTCACCAAAGACTAAAACTAAACTAAAAATGATTAATACAGATTAATTCCATCTACAGCCTCCTTTATTTATCACCTGTGTTAACTTCTTATTTCTTATCTTTATAAAATGCATCTTACACTTGGTAAAAATTCTAATTTTACTCTTTTTTTCCAGGTTGTTTCATCAGAACAAATGTTTAAAAGATTAATATTAAACTTCACTGTATCTGATTGAAGCTGCTTCTAATTTAACTTAATTTAATGTTGGTTTATATGGTTTTATTCAACCTGTTCTATCATGTATAACATCATATTTACACTAATTAAATGACTTTTGTCTTCTCTGAAACACAAACATGCTCCTTTTTGGTACCAAATACAGCTTTTAATAGTCATTTCTCCATTGTTAAATGTCCATAAATGATCCTCAAGTCGTGCATCGATGCTTTATTGTAGTATTTTATTTAATTATGATGATGATAATTCACCTCGTGCTGTGTTTTTAGGGCAAAGTGGAGATGACGTTGGAAATCGTCAGTGAATCGGATGCAGATGAAAGACCTGCAGGAAAAGGAAGAGACGAACCAAACATGAACCCCAAACTGGAGCCTCCGAAGTAAAAAAAACACACAATCACAGTCAAATATAGTGAAGCTATACATCGAATTAAACAGGAGAAACTCCACTACAAGCACATATAAGTCATATTTACACACAGCAAACACAACAAGCTAATTAATTAACTAATATGAAAATCGCTATACGATCATAAAGCCAACCCACTCGCCACATTTTGATGGCTAGCGCTCTGATACTTCATGTTATACAAACAAATGACATCTCATATGAAAGCTGAGACTGTGACGAGTCCAACGGTACCATCAGTGTAGCTTTATGACAAAAACTCAGTAAACTAGCAGCCAAGAAACACTACAGGAAAAAGTCGCTTGTTTGAAGCGACGAACAAAAAATGTGTTTTTTTGTTGCTGTTTTGGGATGAAAATGTTTATTTGAGATCAATAAATGATCAATAAACATGTCTGTGTTTATTCCAGAGACATATCTACTGACTGTGGGTGTGTCCTGGACATAAAACAGGGCTGGTTCTTAATATCCACAGCAAACTGAACGTAGAACCTGTAGATTCGTCCGATTCCTGATGAATTAATTCTCCTGGTGTTTTTCCACCATCAGTCGTCCAGAAACGTCGTTTTTCTGGTTCACCAACCCGTGTAAAACCATGAAGTTCATCGTGTGGCGACGCTTCCGCTGCCTCTTCATCGGATTAATCATCCTCTTCATCGTCCTCCTCTTCCTCGCCATCCTGCTCTACTCTCTGCCGGTAAGAGTCCATTAAACCACCTGCAGACGAGCAAAAAAGGACTGAAACCTTTCAAAATAAAAGCCTGAAACGGACGTTTATTTATATCATATTCAGTCCTGATTTTGCAAAGAAAAATATGCTTTTTTGAGTTTTATCCTGTCAGAATTATTTTATTTCCAAATTCATAAACGGATGTTTGGTCCTGTAGGGGTCAAAGGTCACTGAGTTAATTCCATTCATGGATTTATAAGTAAAAATAAAGCCGTTTAAAACAGATTCTGCAGCTATTTCTCTTTTTAAACAACTTCTATATTCATCTCTGTTATTTCTAAGATGTAGAAACAGCCGTTTTATTTTTTTCTTTCCTTTTTTCCAGAACTACATCTCCATGAAGATCGTGCAGCCGCTCAAATAAAAAGAGGAATCGACTAAAACATCCATTAATATCTTTATTTTCTTTATTTTTATCGCCTGTAGTGTTTTATAAATGTCTAACAGCATGGGGGACGGGGGCTCGCACATTTGCACTATCAACTAATTCTACCACAAACTGTAATTTGTGATAAACGTCATTAGAAAACAGGATAAATAATGTTCACACACACACACAGAAGAATAGAAACTCCAGTCCACTGTAATGAAATCCACTTTCTGGTGATTTTCTATATTAACATGTTTTCTATCAAAGAGGTGACACATTAATTAACGGTGAGTTTTCAGCAGCTTTAATATTTATTAAGGTTTTTATTTGATTTCATTACATTTCACTGAAGTTTCTATTTTTCTTGGTTTTTAAAGGTAATCCTGCAGAAAGTGTCTGAATGTTGTATATTGCATATTTTAAATTAAATATATTAAACTTTACTTGTTGATGCTTTATTTTATAACAGCACATTATTATAAATACATTTATTCTTACATTTGTAAACATTTTATTCCTCGTTTGACTCATAAATCGACATAAAACAACTTTAATTATCAATAATTTCACCTTCCAGTTGATAAAAAATCACATTTTTACAAACAGGAACAGCTTCTCTGGGGAAAAGTTAATGTATTTAAACATGTTTAGTGAATAAATATGAATCTTTATGAAACCTGAGACTAAAATTATGGAGGATTGAAGCTGCCATAATCAAGAATAAAGAAAAAAAAATACCATAATTATTTAATTTTACATTTAATTACCATTTATTTATGTATTTGTTCCCCCAATTCATTTCCACCTCAATATATTAAATGGAAAATAAAAAATTTAAACAAGATAAGTTAATTTTCCAAGGGAAAATAATACACAAATGGGAAATAAAAACAATAAAATTTAATAAATGTATTTATTTTTAATTATGGAGGATTGAAGGTGCCATAATCAAGAGAAAGAAAAAAAATACCATAATTATTTAATTATTAATTATTTAAATACTATTTTAAACGAAATAAATTGATGTTCTAATGGAAAATAAATACTATAAAACTTAATAAATGTATTTACTTTTAATTATTGTAGTAGATGTTTTATAAGTGAACAAAATTATGGAGGATTGGAGCTGTCAGAATCAAGATAAAGACAAAAATACCATAATTATTTAATTTTAAATTTAATTACTTCATAAAATTAACTTGTGTATTATTTTCCTTCAATATATATAATGAAAAATACTATTTTAAATTAAATAATTGATGTTCTAATGGAAAATAAATACAATAAAATGTAATGTATTTATTTTCTAATTATGGCGTCCTCCATACAAAGGTAAATTATGGAGGATTGAAGCTGCCATTATTTAGAATAAAGAAATAAATATACTAGTAAATGTCCATAATTATTTAATTTTACATTTAATTACCATTTATTCATGTATTTGTTCCCCCAATTAATTTCCACCTCAATATATTAAATGGAAAATTTAAAAATTAAATGATGTTCTAAGGGAAATAATACACAAATTGGAAATAAATCCTATAAAATTAGATAAATTTAATTATGGCAGTCCCTTTATACAATTAATTTAATGTATTTAATAAATCTTCCTTTTAATTAATGAATTAAATGTACTGTGTATTAATTCCCTTTCCACATAAACGCTCCATTTATTTGATTTTCCTTTTTTATTTATCATATATTACATTTAATATTTTATCTTTTTATCCCCCAATTTATTTTGTTATCTGTGTTTTCACATCAATATATAAAGTAGGAAATAAAATTAGAAATGAAATAAATTCACGTGTAAAACGTAAATGACAGTAAATGTGTTAATGGTAAATTAATTTATTTATTTTTAATTGTGTCAGTTTCAGTCCTCCATACCAACGTTCCTACATTCTGTCATTGGGTTTTATGGAATTAATTATTGAATTAAAATGACTGATTCTCCTTTTTCCCCTTATATAACAACAGAAATATGATTTTATTCCTCCTCTGAGGCGACGTGTGAACATTTCTGCTTCAGTAAATCTTCTATTTCTTCTCTTCGGCTCATGTTGTTGACTTTTCCCTGAAAACGGCCGTTTTTTCCTGCTCCTTTTCCCTGAAGCAGCTCCAACACCCTAAAACACACAAATATAAAGAGAATATATAAATGCTGTTTATTTCAGTTTCAGGATGACTTTTATATTCTTCATATACAGTAAAACAGCGGATTTCTGCTTTTATTAGAATTATTTCAGCCAGTTTTTCATGGTAATTTCTTTTTTTCTCAATAATATATTTCTATTTTCTGACTAATTTCCTGTTTTTCAGGGTATTTTTTGTTTAATTTTCAGGGTAATTATATTTCTAATTAATATTTTTCTCTATTTCTGACTAGCTTTTAATCTAACCCTATTATTCCAAGTAATCTTCTTGTTTTTCAGGGTGAGTAATATTTTTTTGACAAATTTTCTCCTGTTTCTCTGACTTTTTTTAACGTTTTTATAATTTTTTTCAGTTTTGCTTATATTTCAGGATAATTATTATTTCTATGTAAAATTTTTCTCACTAACTTTTTTTTCTCTTTTTCATTTTTTTTTTAACCCTATTTTTCTTCTTTGTTTTTCAGGGCAATTTTGGTAAATTCACATTGTTTTTTGGGCTGATTTCTTCTTTTTTTCTCAATAATATTTTTCTCTTTTTCTGACTAATTTTCCCTGTTTTTCATATTTTTGTTAGTCCTGTTTTTTGGGGTATTTTTAGTTTATTTTTCAGGGTACTTATTATTTCTAATTAATATTTTTTCTGTATTTCTCACTAACTTTTTATGTCTTTTTTTATCCCTATATTTCCAAGTAATCTTTTTTTGTTTTTCAGGCTCATTTTTTCTTTTTTCCCCAGAGTAATATTTTTTTGACAAATTTCCTCCTGTTTTTCTAACTTTTTTTATGTTTTTATAATTTTCTTTAGCCCTGTTTTGTGTTTTTTTTTTTGGGGGGGGTGGGTAAATTCTTTTTCTCAACAATATATTTCTTTATTTTTCAGTCCTGTTTTTTGGGGTATTTTTTGGCTTATTTTTCAGGGTAATTATTATTTATTTTTCTATTATATTTCTATTATTTCTATTATATTATTATTTATTTTTTCTATTTTTCTTCTTTGTTTTTCTGAGTAATATTTTTCTTTTTTTCAGTTTTTTATTTTATTTCATTTTCCAGCCCTGTTTTTCATGGTAATTTTGGTAAATTCACAGTAATTTTTGGTTTTTGGGCTGATTTCTTCTTTTTTTTCCTCTTTTTCTGACTATTTTTCCCAGTTTTCTAATTTTTTTTTCATATTTTTCCGGGTAATTATTATTTCTAAATAATATTTTTCTGTCTTTCTGACTAACTTGTTTTTTTTAGCCATATTTTTCAGGGTATTTTTTTCCACAGTAATATTTTTCTAATTTCCAACTAATTTCCCTCCTGTTTTTCTGACTAACATTTAAAAAAAAATGTTTTTATAATTTTTTTTCAGCCCTTTTTTTCTCAATAATAATTATTCTTCTTTTTCTGTCTAATTTCCCCAAATTTTCCTGTTTTTCATTATATTTTTTCAGCCTTTTATTTGTTTTTTGTGGTATTTTTTATTATTATTTTTCAGCGTAATTATTATTAATAGAGTAATATTTTTCTGTCTTTCTGACTAACTTTTTTTTCCTTTCTGATTTTTTTAACCTTATTTTTTTTCAGAGTAATATTTTTCCCTTTTTCTAACTTTTTAGAATTTTTTTAGTATTTTTTCCCTGAATTATTGTGCTACTTCCACCATAATTACCAAATATCTTCTGGGATTCATCCCAATGATTCTAAAATAAATTCTAAGTAAAACCAGAAAATAAAAGCATCATCATCATCATCATCATCATCATCATCAGTTTCTGACCTTGGTCCCATCTCAGAGACCAGTTGCTTCGGTCCAACCAGCAGAAACAGACCAGAACCTTTTTCTTCTCCCACAGTCAGAAAAACCAACGTTTCCTGAGGAAAAATGAATCAAAACTTAAGAAAATCTATTAAAAACCAGTAAAACCCAACCCCCCCTCAGATTAAATCCTTACCTCTGTGTTTATTTCATTAGCGATGATGTTCATGAACTCGTTGTCGCCTTCTTTTCTGTTCAAAACGAAGAAAAATACATTTTTTAGCTGAAATATTATTATTGGTCTCACATTTTTAACTAGAAAATGTCTAAATTCTCTGGTTCCAGCTTCTCTTCTCTGGTTATTTCCTGGTTTCTTTAGTCTCTATAATAATAAACTGATGATCTTTGGGTTGTTGGATAATTTTGAGCATGCTTTTATTTTGAAGGGCCCCTATTTTGCCTGTTTTCCCAGTTTAATATTTATATTTTCATGGTTTATTCATAACAAATATCTGTGTTTATGGTCCTAAAGCAGCTTTAGCATCAATACAGTCTGCCTCAATCAATTAATTGATTAGTTACCAATTATTACATGAATTGATTAATGGATTAGAGTCATTTTAAAGTAGAAAACGTCTAAATTCTCTGGTTCCAGCTTCTCTTCTCTGATTATTTCCTGCTTTATTTAGTCTCTATAATAATAAACTGATGATCTTTGTGTTGTAGTTAAACTTTTAAATCTAACACGTTTCACCTTTTATCAGATTTTCTACTTTTTCATCTTATAATTCTGACATTTTGTTGTTTGACGTCAACGTTTTATCTAATTCTATGTTGAATTTAGTCAATTTAAACTTGTTTTAAACAAACAAGATAGTTTTTATAATAACGTTGACTGTGTTTCATGTTTTTTTACCCTTCAATCTCATATTTTTCCATATTTGATGAAAATCACGGGTAAAAAGTTGATTAATCGATTAGTTTCCAATTAATCATCAACTAATCCGACAATCAATTAATAGATTTGAGTCATTTTTAAGTAAAAAACGCCCAAATTCTCTATTTCTATCATAATAAACTGATGATCTGTGACATTTCAGGTTGAATCTTCAGCTTTTGATCCACATTTAATGAACCAAACAACTAATCGATTAATCGATTCATTGATCGATTGATGAATCCTTCATCAGACGAGTCTCTTACTTGTGTAAAGTGAAGAAGTTTCCTCTGTGTGGATCTTTGTTGAAGTTGTGAGCGATGAGGACGGCCATGTCCCTGAGTAGACTCAGGTTAGTCTGGACAAATATACAAAATATAGTGAAAAAACGAGCCACAAGTTTAAAAAAAGGAGAAAATGAGACATTTAAATGCAGCAATCTGCTGCTATTTGATCCATATTTTAGATCAATTAGTCCAATTTTGAGTAGAATTATCTTATTTAGTCAATTTAAGACAATGTTAGTCTTGTTTTCTTAAAAAAAAAAAGATTAAATTGACTAAAATCAAGAAAAAAAGACTTAAAATAAGCTAAATTTTTGCCTAATTCTGCCAAAAACAAGATATTTTCCTCTGTTAAGACTTAATTTTTTAGAGTGTAGAGTCCAACTTGTTTTAATAATAAATATAATGAAGGTAAGTGCATCTAATATATATAAATAACAAATAAATATAGTGATTTTTCTTACTTTATTGAGCAGTTTAACAGATTTCTGCAGCCGATCCACTGCCTCCACGTGTTCGTCAGCTCCAGTTCTGTTGAATCACAGCGTGTTTAATCCATTTAATTCATTCTTTAATTTAATTTCTAATGATTCGAACTCACTTCAGCAGAGAAACCAGAGATCGCTCCGTGCTGAAACTTTTCTCAGCGTATTTCAGGACTCGGTTTCCAACCAGAAAAATCAGGTTGGTTTTATTTTTCTTTCCTTTTTCAGTCCCCAGAAACTTTATCACCTAGAAAAAAAGAGAAAAAACGAAGCAGAATGTGATTAATTTATTGGAATTAGTAAGAAATTAAAGGTAATTTCTCCTATTTTCCCTCAATCTTCTTAATAATTATAATTTCCATGGTGGAAATATTGAATGTGAGATTTATCGACATCCAGAATAAGATATTTCTGTTGAAATATTCCAGATTAAATCATCATGGCTCCCATTCCTAACCCTAAATTATTTATAGTCAAATAATAAAACATTCTCCTTTTATTATGCAGGATAACGACAGTAAAGACATTTAAATAGAAGTTAAACTCACTGATTTATAGCTTTAATGCTAATAACAGTGGGAATAATAAATAGCAGCGGTTTAAATGAACAAGCAATAGGGATATCTTTTAAACCTGTTAATGATTCATTATTTTCCAGGACATTTGACCTTTTTTTCTCATTTTCCACGTGTTTTCCATGACTGGAAAATGGGTCAATAATTTCCTAGGATGTGTGGAAACGCTAATAAATACATAAATATAAATAACATAAAGAGGAATGCATAAATGATCTCAAGCCATTTGTGATTATTCTGATTTAATATTTATTTTTCATGGTATTTGGCAAAGGTCACGGTTTAAAGGTCACGGTTTTCGGTTCTTATTTGTTTCTTTTAGAATAAACTTTATTTCCATTTATCTTAAAAATCCACAATAACAGGATCCAACATTTAAACGATGATATAAAACATAACAATCTAATGTAAAATCTTAATATAATATCATAATAATTATATAGAAACTGAATTTTATATGAGATTATTTGATGGTTGACATTATTGGAACCATCTCTGGAAGCTAGCTGATATTTATATACAGCAACAGTTGGACATTGATGATTTCAACATCTTTATTTTGACATAAAATGATTATTTATTGTCATTTAGTGACATCTAGACTAGAAGAAAGGATGTGGCCTTTTTTTCCAGTTGAAATGACCGACTTGAAAACGTATTAAAAACTAAAAAAAGTACTGGAATCTATATAAAATGCTGCATAAAGACCAAACTCACTACACTATTTAAACACTTCATTTTCATTTTCTTCTGCAAGATAATCAGTGCAGGGGGTCCTCCAAATGGAAAAGAAAGTGTTTTTATTTTTACCAAAATAATTTGTGAGTTAAAAATATATCTATATATTTATAATATGACTGAGAAAACTTCATTATCAGGTGATAATAATCTACTTTTGACTATTTTAGTCTATTAACATAGACATGATTCATCATCACGTCAGTCTTAGTGTCAACTTCAGAGCCGAAAAACAAGCTAGTTAGCGACGGAGCTAGTTAGCGACGGAGCTAGTTAGCGACGGAGCTAGTTAGCGACGGAGCTAGTTAGCGACGGAGCTAGTTAGCGACGGAGCTAGTTAGCGACGGAGCTAGTTAGCGACGGAGCTAGTTAGCGACGGAGCTAGTTAGCGACGGAGCTAGTTAGCGACGGAGCTAGTTAGCGACGGAGCTAGTTAGCGACGGAGCTAGTTAGCGACGGAGCTAGTTAGCGACGGAGCTAGTTAGCGACGGAGCTAGTTAGCGACGGAGCTAGTTACCATAGTTGTTATTGGCTAAAGACACAGTTGTTTTAAAGACCTGATGGATAAATTCCTAATTACTACTCATACTATTACTACTACTTTACTGCTGCTACTAATTATAATAATACAATAAATATTTTATGTGGGGGTCCCTGGGATCCAAAAATCCAAAATCCATTTAAATCAGATTTTTTAATAGTTTTTAGGCCGTATCACACGGCTCTACATGACAGAGACGTGTACAACGACCATGATGGAACCGGTCCCGTTTCTTTTCCATGACCCGTGTCACCCCTAGTGTATTAGAAATCATGCATATGCGTGTTTGACCTGTAAATGGCTGAGGTTGGACACGTGTGTTCCACAGCACATGTTGGCATCAACTCCATCGATATCGATGATCCTGACGGGACCAGCGAGGTCCTCAGGTAAACCCCGGCTCCTCACCTGCTCACACACATGAACCCTGTTGTTTTACACTGGATCATTTAGGGAGAGAAACAATAAAAGGAAAGAACGATGGAGCTTTTCAACTTGCTGCTGCTTTTATTAGCATCAAACCAACCTTTTCCACAGCAGGATCGTCGATGGAGAGCAGCTGGACGCTAACAGGGACGTGAGCTCTGATCTTCTCGTTCACAGCTTCTTCCAGAGCTGAGAGCTCGGCAGGTTTTATGCTGTTGGTGTCCAGTTCTACGTTGCTCCTCTGACGTCCCATTTCCCTGGAAACGGAAGATAAATTTAAAATAATCTGCTGAAACAGGAAGAGGAAATTATCTTTGGAGCAGCAGGAACGTACCAGGATGTAGTTTTATATCCAAACATCGTTTCTGCCAAAGCTGAAATCAGATGTTGACCTGAGGAGGAAAATTATTATTAATATTATTATTATTATTAGGGTTAAAACTATTTAAATGCAGCAATCTGGTGATTTAAGAGTAAAACTAATAATCTATAGACGATCAATAATCACTATTAATGTATAATATCAGTTATAGATGATCAATAATCACTATTAATGTATAATATCAGTTATAGATGATCAATAATCACTATTAATGTATAATATCAGTTATAGATGATCAATAATCACTATTAATGTATAATATCAGTTATAGATGTTCAATAATCACTATTAATGTATAATATCAGTTATAGATGATCAATAATCACTATTAATGTATAATATCAGTTATAGATGATCAATAATCACTATTAATGTATAATATCAGTTATAGATTATCAATAATCACTAATTAATCTCATTTTTTTCTGTTCTAATCATAAATTAAAGGATATTTTTCTAGTCTTCAACATGTTACTGGACAAATTAGTGAAATTTCAAAATAAAAGCAGTTGAACAAATATTTGTATGAATGAAACACACTATGTTTGTGTCATTTACACTTAGAATTATTGATTAACTAGTATAATATCAGTCATCAATCACTAATTAATCTCATTTTTATCTGTTCTAAATATAAATTAAAGGGATATTTTATATTTTTCTAGTTTTTAACATCTTAACATGTTAGTGGATGAATCTGCTTCAGTCAAGTGTCTGATTATTGATTATTGATCAATGAGAAATAGAATCAATAACCTCAGTTCTGACCTGAGTGCTGCTGCATGTGGTCAAACCTTCTCTCCCAGTCCAGCTTCACAGGAACCTCCAGACCTTCCTCCAGGACCGAGGTGACGAAGTGAACAGCATCTGGACCCTGTCTGGTTACCCTGACAACCGGAACATCTCCGATCAGACCGTGATCATCAGGCTGGAAGAAGGTAAAACAACAGGAAGGACAGATTCATACATGTCATAGGTTTATTATTATAGGAGACGTATTATTAATTATAATTAGAGATTTTAATATTAAATTAATGAAACCTGAGGATTAAACATCCAGATGTTTATAAATGTTAGATTAACTCATCAATATGATAATGAAGCTGTTTAGTTTGTGAAAAACATGTTTTATGATCATTTTAAAATCAGAACTGAGGTTTTTTTGGTTATTGATTCTATTTCTCATTGATCAATAATCAATAATCAGACACTTGACTGAAGCAGATTCATCCACTAACATGTTAAGATGTTAAAAACTAGAAAAATATAAAATATCCCTTTAATTTATATTTAGAACAGATAAAAATGAGATTAATTAGTGATTGATGACTGATATTATACTAGTTAATCAATAATTCTAAGTGTAAATGACACAAACATAGTGTGTTTCATTCATAAAAATATTTGTTAAACTGCTTTTATTTTGAAATTTCACTAATTTGTCCAGTAACATGTTAAAGACTAGAAAAATATCCTTTAATTTATGATTAGAACAGAAAAAAATGAGATTAATTAGTGATTATTGATCATCTATAACTGATATTATACATTAATAGTGATTATTGATCATCTATAACTGATTATATATATATATATATATATATATATATATATATATATATATATATATATATATATATATATATATATATATATATATATATAAGGTTATTTATTGATAAATAGCAGTGTGTGATATGTGATATTATAAATCGTACTTGTCCTCCTCCTTCAGGGAACAGGATGGTGTCCTGCAGCTTCACGTTGAATCCTTGGACAGTTTCTTTCTTTCCATTAATTTCTTGTTTCAGCTCAGCTGGACAGCAGGAAACTACAGAGGTAACAAACTACAAGATAAAAATAATATTAAACATTAATCTGATAAGAAGAGGAATGAAACTGGTTTAGTATTTTAGTCTAATATGAGATTAATTTGATTTATTGCAGCATTAAACATCTCATACTACAGAATTATATCATTATTCAGTCCAGTCTTATACAAAATATTAATTATATATTAAGAATATTAATAAGATATAATAATAAACCAGAGAAACGTAGAATTAATTTCATGTATTTGAATCACGAGATACTGAGTAAAAGTCACATATTATTTCCGGTGCGTTATAATAACATGAAAATACTTTTATATATTATTAAAAACTACAGTTCCAGACATATAACAGTATTGTATACATTCTATAATGTTAGTCCTATTATTAAAATGCTTCTAACTCCGCAAATAACAAAGAAAAAGTCTCAATGAGACTAAATTATAGTAACGTTAGCTTTAGCCACCATGCTAACTACTTCTGCAGGAAAACAACGCTGAATAGTTTCTCGCTTTTTAGAGACACGTGGACAAAGTGTGTGGAAATGTTTCATACTTCTCTCTGATAACTGTCCCGTTGACACTGAAAAGCCATTTGTCGACGTTTAGGAGCAAAATAAACGAAGTTTTAAACACGAGAAATGAATCGGACGCAGCTGCAGATTCTACGGGAAGCGACAAAGTCCAAAAGTAGTAACTACGACTTAGTGCGACTTATTTT
This sequence comes from Lepturacanthus savala, assembly GCA_030544235.1. Taxonomy (NCBI): domain Eukaryota; kingdom Metazoa; phylum Chordata; class Actinopteri; order Scombriformes; family Trichiuridae; genus Lepturacanthus; species Lepturacanthus savala. Next base: position 25,813,181 of record CM060471.1, on the reverse strand, counting down.
CCTAAAATTAAATAAATTAAATAAAATAAAATAATATTAAATTAAATCATATTAAATAATAAAATTAAATAATAAAATTAAATAAAAATTATATTCACATACATGAGTACATAAATATACAATTAATTAAAATAAAATTAGATTAAGTTAATTCAAACTGTGATGGAGTTATATTTTATATATTTTATTATATATATATATATCATTACTAATCAATAATAACAAAAAATGGCAGTATTACATGGTACAGGTTCATATTTGTGCATTTACATATTTATTGATGAGTAATTATATTTCTAAATCACTTCCATCTATTATTATTAAATTATTAAATTAACCAACATGTTCTTATCTCTATAATCCAGAGTGAAGCTGCTTATTTACTGGTATAAATATATACTGCTGATTATAGAAATACAATAAAATACAATTAAATTAAAATAATAATTAAATTAAATGAGGTTATACAGTTTATAAAACACATTAACTTCAAACTAGAAGAGGTTGCATTAACAGTAATGGAGTTATATATATTCGATGTAGGGTGAACTGTTTATTATTATTTATTTATTTACTGGAATATTAACTAAAAATAAAATATTCTATAGAAATCACCATCAACATCAGGACTTTGAGAACATGGTTGATAAAATGTCTTTTTATTAAAATTGACAATAACATGTTAGTGAACAGCAAACAACAAGGAGTAAATAAATAATCACATAGAAAATATTTCAGCAAATATCACATGTTTCATCAAATGCAGCTTCGTCTTCAGCTGATGAAGATTTAATGAACTCAGATCCTGAGACTCAGTCAGACTGTGGAGGAGGAAGAAGAAAGTGGTTAATATTTAGATAATCAATTAATTCATTAATCTCCAGTTTATAAAGATTTACATCAGAGAAAACCAGTGTAATATAGCAGCAGTTCTCAATTCTTACTTTAAGATGTTTTATAATAAAACGTTTAGGAAAACTGAGACTAAACGTATGGAGGACTGAAACTTCTATAATCAATAAATAAATATTGATTCAGTACATAAATAAATATATGAGTAAATGTCCTTATTTTTTTAAATTTTTCATTTAAATAATCCTTGTTTCCTTTGTGTATTTATTTGAATTTTCATTCTATTTATTATATATTTATTATAAAATGTATTTATTATTTAAAAATAGAGAAGTACATCCAAAATATCACTGTCATTATTTAATTTAATTTAACTTTTATATAATCATGTGATTATGAATTTTATTTATTTATCTAGTTTATTCATCTAGTATTTTATTATTTTCCTATACATTTAATTTTCCATTTGATTTATTAATTTATTAATTTAAAAATGTATTATTCTTCCACTTATTTGATTTTGCATTTTATTTATATATTTATAAAATTTAAATGTTTAAATATATAATAAATACAGAAAATAACATTTGAAATTAAATAAATTCACATGCAACTGGACAATAATACAATACAAATAATACGAAATAAAAATAAATGTACAAAATGTAATGAAATAAAATTTATTTATTTATTTGTGTATTAATTTTCTATTTATTTGATTTTGCATTTTACCTATAAATGTATTAACATTTAAATGTTTAAATATATAATCAATACAGAAAATAAAAATTTAAATTAAATAAATTAAAAAATACAAATAATATGACATAAATAATAAATGTATAAAATATACATGTAATGAAATAAAATGTATTTATTTATTTGTGTATTATTTTTCCATTTATTTGATTTTACATTTTATTTATTAATTTATTGATTTTAAATGCATTTATGTCTTTGTTCATACATAAATTTTTACCTCAATATATAAAATGGAAAATAAAAATAAATAATAATATAAATAATAAATAATACACCTATAATAAGGAATAAATACTACTAAATTAAATAAATGTATTTATTTGTTTTCAATTATGGCAGTCCTCTGTACAAATGGTTCTATTATTCAAATTATAGTGAAAATTAATTATCCTCCTTTTTCTGGCGACCCCCAGGGAGCTCCTCTGGGACCCCTGGAGGTCCCCGGACCCCAGTTTGAGAACCACTGGTCTCTACTCACATCACTGAGATCATCCATATCTGGAGCTGCTCCTTTATTACTGGAAGACATGTCTAGGATCATCTGAATTAAAGGAAGAAAAAAACATATAAACACACTGAAATCACTTTGAATATTAAAAAAACGATTTCTTTTAATTCCTCACATCAGCGTATCTGTCGAACTCTTCCTTCCCCTCGTCTTCCTCGTTCTCCCAGTCCCTCCAGTTATCAAAGTCCACGTTAATCCAACTGGGCTGAAGCAGGAAAAACACAATTAAACATGTTAATTAGCACTTTATTGCTTTATAGTTGATGCTAATTGTGCTGCCTATGAGGGAAATATACCAACTTTATTAGAATCTGATATATAAACATCAAACTCCCATATTCAGATTAATGTAATCAATCATAACTTTTTTATATAAAGGAACAAATTATCAATATTTACACTATTAATTAACATGAAATGACATAAGAAAAGTACAATTATTCCATGTTAAATAAATTAAATCTTAATAAGTGAAAATATCTTAGTCCAATGATGAGTAGAATTATCTTGAAATATCATATTTCCAAGTTTTTTTATTGAATTTGGTCAATTTAGTCTTAATCTAATCTTAATGTTGTATTTTTTATCATATTTTGGACATTTTATCTCATAATTCTTACTTTTTATCTCACGTTTTTGGGTAAAAAAGCTTAATATAAGCAAAAATGATCTTCCAATTAGAGATAATTCTACTTAATATTGGACAAATTCTATTAAATATTGTAAATATTTTATTTCTTGAGCCCTAAAAAGCCTCATTTTGACATTTTGGACCATTTAGCGGGCTGGTTCTGGTCCCCGGGCCACATGTTGGACACCCCTGGTCTAAACCATCATTAAAACCTAGTTACAGTTATTTTATTTTATTTTTTTACCTTTGCTTCATCTTTCTGGAGTCGCGGCCAGGCGTAATCAGGCTTCAACTTCCTGATCAAGAAGTTAATAGTTCGGTCGTAGACTCTTTCTCTGGAGTCCTTTAAGTGATGACAGAATAAATAAAGATGTGTATTTAACAGCACATTAACTGTATATTTCACAGCGTTAATGAGCGGATTCTTACATGAATCTGGATTGTTTCGTAGAAGTTGAGCTCATTATAGAAAACGTCGTCTGTGTCGTTTTTGCAGCTGAAAACAGAATATTTCATTAAATATTTCATATAATAGAGAAAACACTGATAATATAAACTAAACAGCTGAGATTATATATGAACTGTTTAATATGTAAAACAGAGAAACTACAGTTTATTTATAAATGTTAATAAAACAATAATGAAATGAAATTTATGACTCAGCTGCAGATAAAATAGATAATAAATGACAGAAAAATAAAATATGTTAATGATAATAATGACAATACATATAATGACATAATGATAATAATGACAATATTACTGCTACCAATAATATAATAATACTACTACTACCAATAAAATACTACTACTACAAATAAAATACTACTACTACAAATAATATAATAATACTACTACTACAAATAAAATACTACTACTACTACAAATAAAATACTACTACTACAAATAATATAATAATACTACTACTACAAATAATATAATAATACTATTACTACAAATAATATAATACTACTACTACTACAAATAAAATACTACTACTACAAATAATATAATAATACTACTACTACCAATAAAATAATAATACTACTACAAATAAAATAACAATACTACTGCTACCAATAAAATAATAATACTACTGCTATTACTACTAATATTAATGAAATAATACAATTACTACTACTACTACCAATAATAATGACAGTACTACTACTACTACTACTACTACCAATAATAATGACAGTACTACTACTACTACTACCAATAATAATGACAGTACTACTACTACTACTACTACTACCAATAATAATGACAGTACTACTACTACTACTACCAATGATAATGACAGTACTACTACTACTACTACTACCAATGATAATGACAGTACTACTACTACTACTACTACCAATACTAATGACAGTACTACTACTACTACCAATGATAATAACAGTACTACTACTACTACTACTACTACAACCAATACTAATGACAGTACTACTACTACTACCAATAATAATGACAGTACTACTACTACTACTACCAATACTAATGACAGTACTACTACTACTACCAATAATAATGACAGTACTACTACTACTACCAATACTAATGACAGTACTACTACTACTACTACAACCAATACTAATGACAGTACTACTACTACTACTACAACCAATAATAATGACAGTACTACTACTACTACTACCAATACTAATGACAGTACTACTACTACTACCAATGATAATGACAGTACTACTACTACTACTACCAATACTAATGACAGTACTACTACTACTACCAATAATAATGACAGTACTACTACTACTACCAATACTAATGACAGTACTACTACTACTACTACCAATGATAATGACAGTACTACTACTACTACTACAACCAATACTAATGACAGTACTACTACTACTACTACCAATACTAATGACAGTACTACTAATACTACAACCACCAATGCTAATAATAATACTAACATAAAGATGTTGTGAACTCACCATAGAATGAGTTTTTTTGGTTGAATATCAACCTGAACATCTTTAGGTTTCTGAACCATGAAGTTGATGGTGACATATTTCTTTCTGTCAAACCAGACGCAGCGAGCTGGTTGGCTGTTAAAAAACAGAAAAACTCGTATAATTTCATCAATGAAAACCACCTGTTGGTCACTTTCATTACACTAAGTCAAGTAGAAAGCAGCAGCGCTCACCTTTCCTCTGGTCGGACGATTTTGGGCTTGTTCATTCTGATTCTCTGGTGAAGCTAGAACAGAAAAGACGGAGTTTTATTCCCTTAACAGTAAGGAAGTAGAAAGCATGTGGCTCATTGGTATGGGCTGTGTTTTCTATTTATAGAGCGGCTGCTATCAGCTGCTCAGGAGTCCTGCTGCCGTTTATGGTCTGTCATGGAACTCTCTGGAAAACAGATGCATTTTCTGGCTTCTCCAAAAACTTCAGCCTCCCCCTGGTTTGAGTGTTTGAGGACACAAAAGTGGAGGCAGGGACATAAAAAACAAAATGACCACAAATAACCACCTATATCTCCTTTTGTTCTTTTGGTATTTCAAACGTATTCACCAATGTGGAGGAATCTGGACTATTTTCATTAAATAGATAAGTTTATACTTGATTTTTCTGAGGAATTCCTTCAGAATAGTTAAGTTATATTACAGTAGTTAATAGACTTTGAATGAACAAATATGCAAAGTCTGCATAAGTATATTTCTGTAATAACACTTAAAGTTCCCCTCCACTCAAAAATAAAAGTTTCTTCTTGTTCCTACAGTTCAGTAGAAACTTTCTCCTTGGTTCATTACGAGGTTGTGACATCACAAATAGTTCTGAAGCCAATTATGATCCAATGCATGTGTGATACATACACACCACAAACACCAGGGACGGACTTTATAGTGAAGTAGGAGTAGGAGACATCTTTTGTCCAGCAATTAAAGTATATTAACATATTCATAGATTATTTTATTTTTTTATTTAACCTTTATTTAACCAGGTAATAAACCCATTGTGATCAAGATCTTTATTACAAGGGTGACCTTAACCCTAACCCTAAAGTACATTAAATGGTTGGTAGGTGTTGTAATTGATGTAGCTGGTTACCATGGTTGTAGCTGGTTACCATGGTTATAGCTGGTTACCATAGTTGTAACTGGTTACCGTGGTTGTATCTGGTTACCATGGTTGTAGTGGTTACCATAGTTGTAGCTGGTTACCATGGTTGTAACTGGTTACCATGATTGTAGTGGTTACCATGGTTGTAGTGGTTACCATGGTTGTAACTGGTTACCATAGTTGTAGCTGGTTACCATGGTTGTAGCTGGTTACCATAGTTGTAGCTGGTTACCATGGTTGTAGCTGGTTACCATGGTTATAGCTGGTTACCATAGTTGTAGTGGTTACCATATAGATTTTGCATCTGATTTTTGTTCCCCAGGATGAATCTGGGATGACCCGCCCTATGCTGCCTCTGATTGGCTAGTACGTGTTGCCTTCATGGGTTTGATTGGTTAGTTTCAGGCATGAGGAGCGTGATTGGTGGAGATTTCTGTATGAATACACGGTATAATATTAAAATACCATTATTACTACTCCTGCTACTAATAATAATAAAAATATTAATAATAATGATAATAACAATACTACTAATATTAATAGTGATGATAACAACAACAGTACTGCTACTACTAATAAAATAAAATAAAATCACTAGTACTACTACTACCATTATAATAATGTAATAAAATAATAATAAATAATGTAAAAAAAATATTAAAAAATATTTTAAAATGCACTAACAATACTACTGATAGTACCACGACTACCAATACTAATACTACTACTAATAAAAATAATAATATTAAAATACCATTTCTATTACCACTACTACTACTAAAATAATATCACCAGTACTACTACTATTACTACTACTACTACTACTAAATTATACCATTACTACTGCTACTACTACCAATAATGATATTAAAATACCATTACTATTACCACCACTACTACTACTAAATAATACCATTACTACTGCTACTACTACCAATGATAATATTAATAATATGTAAAAATGTTGTTAGCCAATCAGAGGCGGAGTGGGCGGAGCCATCCCCGGATTCGTCCTAGGAAAAAAAACGATTCGCTCACCGGAAATGCAGTTCCCTCAATATGGCGCGCTAGAACCGGGGCGACGCTGTGACTTCTGCCTGAAAACAAACCAAATACGTGGTTTTCTTTAATTGCATCTTAAGTTTCGGAGGATTTTTATGCTCGTTTTGTCACTTCATACGCACATCAAGCTGAAAATGCCTCGCAGACGACAGGTATGAACACACGTTCGGCATTCGACGGCTCTCCCATTTCTAACAATTAACACACAATTAATTCTGCATTCATGCAGTCTCTGAAGCAGCAGTTTGTTATTTCAGGGGTTTTGTAACGTTTTAACGTCATATTTATCGCTTAGAAACGGCTTCAGCTAACACTAGAGCACATATTAGTGGGCGGTATCAAACACATTATAACCACATCTCAAACTTCTCGCGAGATATTAACGAAACAACGCGATACTTTGTGGATCTAACTAGAGCCGAACTCATCGTAAAACCCCAATAACTTGTATGATGTGGATAATACGGATCAAATACACGTGAGAACGCTAATAATTTAGCAAAACGGCTTAAACTGACAGATTTGCTAATGTAGTTTGGTTCAAGTCTATTAGCCGCCTGAAAAAAGGGTTGTAGCTAACGTTAAATGCTAATCCGGTGTTTCGGATTAACTCGCGACCGTGTTATCTGGTGACTTCCGGCCGAATGTGTCGTGGTATAATATAATGAATGCTTCTTGTTTAATTAATATGACGTGACATCAAATACAAAGCTTGTTAATTTATATCTCGTAATTTTTTACTTTATTTCATACACAGACAATATATTGTCTGTGCATATTATTTAATATACACTGCAAAAAATATTAAGAAGTAAAAATGTCTTATGTTTATTACAGTTAGTCCAATATTGAGTATATTTTTTTCCATTGGCAGATTATTTATCTAATTTCACTTTTTTGTCCAGATTTGCGTCAAAAAACAAAACTAACATTGACTAACAAAAAATTAAATTGAATATGAATTGAATATGCTAAATAATCTGCCAATGAAATCATATAATTTTACTCTTTAGTGGAGTAATTTTACCAATTACAAGGTGTTTTCACTTGATATATAATTTGTTTTTGCAGTGTATATTCAAAAATATGCATGTGCATATGCATATATGAAAGGGAAAGAAATCAAAATTATTAGATAAAACATGGAAAATATGAATTAAAAGACTAAAATATGAATAAAAAGACAAAAATGTTAGATAAAAGTCATTCTCAGATTATTGAATGTTTTCCCTTAATGTTTCTTAAATGTTCTTAAGTAAAATAACGTTTTATTCCTTAACGTTTCGTTCAATTTAGGATCATTTAGGACGTTTTTACATCTACATGATATGTTCGTGTTTCATGGTACATTCAGCTGAAAGTCACCAGTTAACACGGTCACGAGTTAAACCGAAACACCGGTAACACACTCTGAGCTGCTGCACCACTTAGCTGCATATTATATTATATATGCAGGTTATTTCACTAGATAATAAATACCAAATGCAGACTAAAAGGGGCAATAAATACTTTTATTAAGCTTGTTAGCTTCAGCTATGTAGCCGCTGCTACTAACACCCTTCTGTGGCCTTTTCAATTAAAGCATAGGTGTCCAACCCGAGGCCCGGGGCTCAAATCTGGGCCACCACCTCATTTCCTGTGGCCCCTCCAGAGCTTCACAGACTGGTGTGATTTATTGAGAGAAAGTGAATAAATGTTTGAAGTTAACAGAGACATGCTGGTGACGTTGTCTTCGTTAACTCCAACATCTTTTTCTCAATCGGCCACGAAGGTTGTTTAAAAACAGGAAAGTTTCTGTTTTTTCCTTATTTTCCTTTGTTGAAGTACATCTGTCATTACTTTCTGGTGCTTTCTATTCTTTAATATTTAGCATAGCAACACTAAACCATAGATTCCAATCTTTGAAACATCCATTAAATAAATCAATAGTTAATAGTGGTTAGCAGCATATTCTGGTATGAGTCTCTAGTTATCTGTGATGATTTAACAGGTTTAATAATTAGACACTAACAACAATACAACATTATGCATCAGCAGATTTTAAAATTCAGTTCATCACCAGCACTTATATGAGTGGAGAGGTAATTATCTAATATAATAATATGTAAATACATATATATGATCTTTATAATTGTCCCTTTGAGGGAAACCAGAACACTGATGTGACCCTGGGAACAAACTGAGTTTGACCCCTAAATAAAGCATATAATTACAAACAGTATTACAGCCAAGCCAAAAACTGCTGCAAGTGCAAATATAATGGGTATAAACACTAATTTATTCCTCTGTCAATCAAAATGCTAAATGAAACACAGGGAATACTCTGTACATGTTAAATGTTCCATGTTCAGTGTCTTGTGTTTGCACTTTTGTCCATGTGAATATGTGAGGAAGACAAAGATAAACCTGAAAACCTTGGAACATTTGTGTATTTCCTCTGACAGAGACACATGGCCGGTAGCGGCTCGGACGGAACCGAGGACTCGTCGGACTCGTCGGCTGAAAGAGAACAGACCAACAGCTCAGAGAGTGATGGGAACATGCCCAAGAGGCAGCGCCTCACCAGAGCCTCCACCCGCCTCAGCCAGAGCTCACAAGGTGACATTAAAAACGATAAAAAGCCTTTACAGTTCTCCTTCCTGTGGTGTTTGTTTGACTCTTTTCTTTCTTTTTCCTTCAGATACTCCTGACCTGAAGCGAGCGGCGGATCACGACGAGTCTCCTCCGCTGACGCCCACGGGAAACGCCCCGTCCTCCGAGTCCGAGCTGGACATCTCCAGCCCCAACGCCTCCCACGATGAGAGCCAGGCCAAGGACCAGACCAGCAGAGACTCGGATAAAGACCTGTCCCACAGACCCAAACGCCGCCGCTGCCACGAGACGTACAACTTCAACATGAAATGCCCCACACCAGGCTGCAATTCACTCGGTAAAACCCACTGTTCTGTTGCTGTTGTGGCAAATGACCTTGTTCATTTTAGTCATATTTAGTCTAATGTATTCCTGTATGAGTCACATTTTAGCTGATGAAAGGTCCTGGTTTTAGTAAAAAGAGTCTAGTTTTAGTTAAAGAAAATAAGAAAATCCAAAGTATTTAATTTAGTTTTAGTAAAAAAATAAGAAAATCCAAAGTATTTAATTTAGTTTTAGTAGAAAAATAAGAAAATCCAAAGTATTTGTCTAGTTTTAATCAAAATAATAAGAAAATCTGAAGTATAGTTCTAGTCTAGTTTTAGTAAAAAAAAAAAAAATAAAAAAAATCTAAAATATTTGTCTTAATTTTAGTTTAAAGAAAATAATGAAATCCAAAGTATTTTAGTCTAGTTTTAGTCAAAAAACTAAAAAAAAAAAACTAAAATATTTTAGTCTTAATTTTAGTTAAAGATAATAAGAAAATCCAAAGTATTTTAATCTAGTTTTAAACAAAAAATAAGAAAATTTAAAGTATTTTAATCTAGTTTTAATCAAAGAAAATAAGAAAATCCCAAATATTTTAGTCTAGTTTTAGTTAAAGAAAGTAAGAAAATCCAAAGTATTTTAATCTGGTTTTAGTTAAAGAAAACCCAAAGTATTTAATTTAGTTTTAGTAAAAAAAATAAGAAAATCCAAAATATTTAATTTAGTTTTAGTAAAAAAATAAGAACATCCAAAGTATTTTAGTCTAGTTTTAGTCAAAAAAATAAAAAAAATATATAAAATATTTTAGTCTTAATTTTAGTTAAAGATAATAAGAAAATCCCATGTATTTTTGTCTAGTTTTAAACAAAAAAATAAGAAAATTTAAAGTATTTTAATCTAGTTTTAGTCAAAGAAAATAAGAAAATCCAAAATATTTTAGTCTAATTTTAGTCAAAGTCTTGTTTTTATCATGAAAAACATTGATATTTTCTGTCTGGACTCATCTGATTAAATTAAAACAGGTAAATCACTACCTGTTTATTTCAAATATTACACATCAAAGTCATTCCTATTGATTATTTTAACATATAGAATTTAATATTCAGCGACATCAGGTACTAATAGGATATGGTTGTATTTAGGGATGAATGGTTTTAGTAAAAAATATGATTTTTCTGGTGGATTTTGTGATTTTGATTCCATTCATGATTTTCTTCCAGTTAAGTTCAATGCACAACAACATTTAAAAACATCACAGAAACTTACATTATACCATTAAAACAATGAATTAACCAGAAACCTGTTATACATAGACCACATATAACAGCAGTTATTACATCTGAAGAATTAAAAAGAAGCTATGTCTGAACTTAAATAGAGAAAAAAGGTCTTTTAACTGAAAGTAGTGAAGGTCAAGGAGGAAACGGCTAAATCAGAGTTTTATCATTCAGGCCTCGTTTTATTAATAATATAAATGATTTCTCCGTTTGTCCAGGTCACCTCACAGGAAAACATGAGCGTCACTTTGCTGTTTCAGGTTGTCCTCTTTACCACAACCTGTCTGCTGATGAGTGTAAGGTGAGTCTGAAAACCACATTACATCATACAGGTGAAGTTCTGATGATTCACCACTGTTGTGATGTTTTTAAAGTATTTTATGAACTTTTGGAGACATTTCCTTCGACTTTTCCCTTCCTGATTCAACCCTTCTAATATGATGTTGATATTAAAGCCACATCTTTCATTGGTTTTAATGGGTTTTTAATATCAACTAACATAAACAGCAGCATTGATTGGACGTATCTACAATTAAAGCATTAAAAGGCCTTAAATTGTCTGGTCTTTTATATTTAATTTCTCTCTCAGGGAGACTTTAAGTGACATAAATGTTGACTTTTCTTCTGTTTTAATGGTGGTTTTGGCAGAATTTCTGCCTCTGATTCAATAAATAAACTTGAATGATTATCAGTGATGTTCTAGTACAGCAGGATTCCCTACTATTTCTTATATAATTCTTAAACTCAGTGTTAAATTTGTATTCAAGTTGGCCGTAAAGTCTTAAATTAGATTTCTTTAAGCTTGTCGATGCCCTGCGACACTGTTTTAATTGAAACGTTTTGCTTTTTTACAAGAAATAGGCCAAAAGTTTGGACACAGCTTCTCATTCATGACTATTTCTATTGTAGATTCTCATTAAAACTATGAATGAACACATGTTTATGGTGTTATGTACTTAACAAAAATAGGTACATGTTTTATATTCTAATTTCTACTAATTAACCACCCTTTGATCTGATTGATAAAGCAAGAAATTCCACTAATTAACAACGCAGTAATCAGAGCAAAGGGTGAAGTAACTAGAATATAAAACATGTTTTCAGTTATTTCACCATAAACATGTGTTTATTCATAGTCATGTAAACACATTGAATGAGTTCAAACTCTGATAATGATCCTTCTTTTACGACTCCTTTTGTTTTATTTTCAGGTTAAAGCCATAAGTCGTGAGAAGCAAGAAGAGGAGGTGAAGAGTCAGGAGGAAAGTAACTCACGCCATGCAACTCGTCACCAGGTACGTTAACCAGCGTAATAATTAGTGCTGTCATTTTAACGCCTTAATTTGATTAATTAATCACGCCGCAATTTAACGCAATTTGAATTTTGGCCCATTGGAGGACCCGTAGTCTTCTTGGCCGGTAAATTACCAACAATAACAGACATGGAACAGACTCAAACAGTGCATCTTCAGTCACTGAACGACAACTTTATTTACAAAAAGAACAGAGACGGACGATAAATACCAACAACAAGGAGTTCTCTGACCACCGCAGCAACTCCAGCCTCCAAACATGTTGAGGGAAGTTAGATCCTGTGGGTTTTTGATTTCAGAGGTTGATACTGAAACCACAGATCCTCTTTTGGGGTTGAGGTGTTGTTCCTCTGACCTTTAACCTCTGGTAAACTATGTCATGTTCTCCTGATTTACCTGCTGTGTCAGCAGCAGATGTGGCCTCAGTGAAAGGCCTAAAGAAATATGCCTGTTGGCGTCTTGTTCTTCAAAATGCCTGTTGGCGTCTTGTTCGTCAAAATGCCTGTTGGCGTCTTGTTCGTCAAAATGCCTGTTGGCGTCTTGTTCGTCAAAATGCCTGTTGGCGTCTTGTTCGTCAAAATGCCTGTTGGCGTCTTGTTCGTCTTCAATATGCCTGTTGGCGTCTTGTTCGTCTTCAATATGCCTGTTGGCGTCTTGTTCGTCTTCAATATGCCTGTTGGCGTCTTGTTCGTCTTCAAAATGCCTGTTGGCGTCTTGTTTGTCTTCAAAATGCCTGTTGGCGTCTTATTCGTCTTCAAAATGCCTGTTGGCGTCTTGTTCGTCTTCAAAATGCCTGAAGGCGTCTTGTTCTTCAAAATGCCTGAAGGCGTCTTGTTCTTCAATATGCCTGTTGGCGTCTTGTTCTTCATTTTGCCTCATTTAGAGGCGTGTTATACATCTATTATTCATTTTTTAATTGCTATATTGAGCTTAAGTGTCTATTTGAGACAGCCTTATTTTATTTATTTAACTGAATCTCTGTATATGTTTTACATTTATGAATAATGCACCTGGTCTAACTGGTTTAATGTGCTGGACCTTTACTTCTGGATTTAATTCATGAAGCACAGTTCACCAATAAAACACTGGATTTCAGATCTTCTCTTCTTACTGTATTCAATTGATTAGTCATGCACTACAATTTCTTTTCAGAATTAACCGTATATAAAGTTTCCTTGAATCCTGGTGGTTGCTGATAATGTCTGTGGTTGTTTTTCAGACGCCGACGTCCAAACAGAGCCGATACAAAGAGCAGGTCACTGAGATGAGGAAAGGCCGGAACTCTGGACTCCAGAAGGAGCAGAAAGAAAAACACATGGTAGGTCACCGCTGACCTTGACCCATCATTTAACCATCGGTGTTATCGTCCTGGTTCTCATCACCTCTGACCCACAGGAACATCGACAGACCCACAGCAACACCAGAGAACCTCTGCTGGAGAACATCACCAGTGACTATGACCTGGAGCTGTTCAGGAAAGCACAGGCCAGAGCTTCTGAAGACCTGGTAACAGCTGGTTAATAATGGATAATTAAGGATTTAATCTAGTTTTAGTCAAAGAAAATAGGAAAATCCACATTTTTAAAGTCTAGTTTTAGTCAGAAAATCCAAAGTATTTTACTCTAGTTTTAAAGAAAATAAGAAAATCCAAATGATTTTAGTCTCGTTTTAATTAAAGAAATAAAATAAAAGAAGTAAATGAAAGAAATAATAGTATTTTAATCTAGTTTTAGTTAAAAAAAATTAAGAAAATTCTAATTATTTTAGTCTAATTTTAGTTAAAGAAAATAAGAAAATCTAAATAATTTTAATCTGTTATTTAAAGAAATAAAATCCAAAGTATTTTAGTCTAGATTTAGTTAAAGAAAATAAGAAAATCCAATTTATTTTAGTCTAGTTTTAATTAAAGAAATAATAGTATTTTGGTCTAATTTTAGTTAAAGAAAATAAGAAAATCTAAATTATTTTAATCTGTTATTTAAAGAAAGAAAATCCTAATTATTTTACTCTAATTTTAGTAAAAAAAAAATAAGAAAATCCAAAATATTTTAGTCTAATTTTAGTTAAAATAAGAAAATTCAAATTATTTTAGTCTAGTTTTAGTCATTAGTCTTTTCTTTAGTCTTTAACAGGTTGATAGTAATAATAATTTAATCAAACCAATAGATTTAGATAATGTTTTCCTCATTATTTACGTCATTATTACCTGATGAAGTAGCTTCACCTGTTGAATATTGACACAAATGTTCAGGCAGAAAATCTATTTCATCCATTGAAGGCACCTTTTTAGATTCTAATTTAAAAGTCTGTGATGAAAAAGGCTGTTTTTATTAATCTAATAAAGTAGATTTAGTCTTTTTCCATCAACAAAAACACGTGTAACTTTCATACATACTCAGCAGTGGAGGGTGTTGATTCAATCTCGTTTTCCTCATCATTGATGGATCTATTTCATCCAGTAGTGACGTCTTTGTTCTTTCCTCCTCCAGGAGAAGCTGCGTATCCAGGGCCAGATCACTGAGGGCAGCAACATGATTAAAACCATCCTGTTTGGCCGCTATGAGCTGGACACCTGGTACCACTCTCCTTACCCGGAGGAGTACGCTCGTCTGGGCCGACTCTACGTCTGCGAGTTCTGCCTCAAATACATGAAGAGCCAAACCATCCTGAGGAGGCACATGGTGAGCTGCCGACTTTACTGATCCAAGTTATTATAGTTATTACTGCTGCAGCGATCAATCGAATATATGATAACCGGTTAATCGTTCAGAGTCATTTTTAAAGAAGAAAACGTCCAAATTCTCTGGTTCCAGCTTTTCTTCTGATTATTTCCTGGTTTCTTTAATTAGTTTAGTTGCAGCCAACATTTACACCATTTTATCAACCAAAAACATTGATTATTCTCTTCAATCATCAATAGATTAACCCACTAGTTGCAGCTCTAATTCTTTTTATTGTGTGTGTTTTCAGGCTAAATGTGTCTGGAAGCATCCACCTGGAGATGAAGTCTACAGAAAAGGAGCCATATCTGTGTTTGAAGTCGATGGCAAAAAGAATAAGGTGTTGGAATAATTACAAAACTTCTTCTAACACTGTATTTAATGATCATTATGGACAGAATGAAGTAATCCGCCTCCGTTCTACCCTCAGATCTACTGCCAGAACCTGTGTTTACTGGCGAAGCTTTTCCTGGACCACAAGACTCTGTACTACGACGTGGAGCCGTTCCTGTTCTACGTCATGACTGATGCTGACAACACTGGCTGCCACTTAGTGGGATACTTCTCTAAGGTATAAACATACATGCACTACAGCTCTATACATGTATATACACTGCAATTCTATACATGTATATACACTACACTTCTATACATGCATATACACTACACTTCTATACATGTATATACACTACACTTCTATACATGTATATACACTACACTTCTATACATGTATATACACTACACTCCTATACATGTATATACACTACAGCTCTATACATGCATATACACTACACTTCTATACATGTATATACACTACACTTCTATACATGTATATACACTACACTTCTATACATGTATATACACTACACTTCTATACATGTATATACACTACACTTCTATACATGTATATACACTACACTTCTATACATGCATATACACTACACTTCTATACATGCATATACACTACACTTCTATACATGCATATACGCTACACTTCTATACATGTATATACACTACACTTCTATACATGTATATACGCTACACTTCTATACATGTATATACACTGCACTTCTATACATGCGTATACACTACACTTCTATACATGCATATACACTACACTTCTATACATGTATATACGCTACACTTCTATACATGTATATACGCTACACTTCTATACATGTATATACGCTACACTTCTATACATGTATATACACTACACTTCTATACATGTATATACGCTACACTTCTATACATGTATATACGCTACACTTCTATACATGTATATACGCTACACTTCTATACATGTATATACGCTACACTTCTATACATGTATATACGCTACACTTCTATACATGTATATACGCTACACTTCTATACATGTGTATATACGCTACACTTCTATACATGTATATACGCTACACTTCTATACATGTATATACGCTACACTTCTATACATGTATATACGCTACACTTCTATACATGTATATACGCTACACTTCTATACATGTATATACGCTACACTTCTATACATGTATATACGCTACACTTCTATACATGTATATACGCTACACTTCTATACATGTATATACACTACACTTCTATACATGTATATACACTACACTTCTATACATGTATACACACTACACTTCTATACATGTATATACGCTACACTTCTATACATGTATATACACTACACTTCTATACATGTATATACACTACACTTCTATACATGTATATACACTACACTTCTATACATGTATATACACTACACTTCTATACATGTATATACACTACACTTCTATACATGTATATACACTACACTTCTATACATGTATATACGCTACACTTCTATACATGTATATACACTACACTTCTATACATGTATATACACTACAGTTCAATAGGTTTACAACATGCATTTTTACATTTTTATTGAAATCAAAGCAGTTTTAGACCCCTATATATATTTGACTGTGTATATATGTTGTTTACTGTATATATGACAGCAGAGAGTGATTAATCTATTAGTAGTTGGGTTCATTAAATGGTGTAAAATGTGGATAAGTGTTTCTAAAGCTGAAGATTCAACCTAAAATCATCAGTTTATTATTATAGAAACTAAAGAAACCAGGAAATAATCACAGAAGAGAAGCTGGAACCAGAGAATTTGGATGTTTTCTAATTAAAAAGTGACTCTAATCTATTAATTGAATATTTTTAGAATTTTTTTAAATAATTATTTGTAGTTAATTTAAAAAAAGTTTTTTTTTTGTATCTTGAATATTTTTTGTTTTTTCGTTTTTAAAATATTTTTTATTATTATTATTTGGTATATTTTTAGTATTTTTTTGTAGTAACTATTTTTTTGTATTTTAGTTTTTAGTATTTTTACTTTTAGCATTTAATCATTAAAGATCATCAGTTTATTATTATAGAGACTAAAGAAACCAGGAAATTGTCTATTAATTGATTGATTATTGCAGCTCTAATAAATAAACTACAGTAGTAGTTTTTATTGTTTTTATAGAAATTTAATCAGTTTAATTCAATGAATACCTTCTAGATTTATATATATATATATTTTACTGTATATATGACAGCAGAGTGATTAATCTATTAGTTGTTTGGTTCATAAAATGATAAAATATTATTTTTTCACCTTTTAATCAACTATTTGTCGAATTATTTCCTAAACCTTTTAATGTTTGTGTTAAACATATGAACCTGTGTAAATAGGAAACATATCTTGTGTATATATATAATTAATTTTTCTTGTTTTCTTATGTTAAAGGAGAAGAATTCCTTCCTGAACTACAACGTTTCCTGCATCCTGACGATGCCCCAGTACATGAGGCAGGGCTTTGGGAAGATGCTCATTGACTTCAGTATGTTCATTATTCACATGTTGCTTTTAATATGAAGCACTGATGTGTTTTAACTGGACTGAATCGTATTAGTAGAAATAGTTTCAGGGTTTTCCTGCAGAGTTTTATAGCTGCTGCCTCAACAACTGATGCCCCTCGTTTACGTTTCTCCAAAATAAATAAATAAATCCTCATGCAAAGTATTATAACACTTTAAAAAATGCATGTTAATCCATTTAGTCGACGTTAAAACAACAAACTTCACAATAAAAGTGAACGATTGCTGCTTCTTTTCTGTCTCTGCAGCGTTTTACTCTAAGACGCGTTCACTGACCCTCAGGAAATCCCAGTGCTATCACCTAACACAACAGAATCTGGACCTAAACTCATTCATTTATTAAGAATGTTTAGTTTTCCTGAACATAAATAACAGATAAATTATTGATCTTTAACAGCTTTGTCTGCTATGATGTTAAATGGGTCAAACCAGTAAATAAAACCTACAGATTCCTGTTTTATGCAAATAAATTCAACATGATTAATTAAGAGAGATGATATATGGTGAAATATCTTTTGTTGGTACAATATATCTTGAAATTGGCTGATAAATTTGCTTATTTCAACCTTTTCTTTCTTGAGTTTGTCTTTGACTTAATGTATTGTTCTTTAATGGCCTTTTTATCTCATAATGAAACTGTTTTTCAGGTTACCTGCTGTCTAAAGTGGAGGAGAAGGTGGGCTCACCTGAGAGGCCTCTGTCTGATTTGGGCCTCATCAGCTACCGTAGCTACTGGAAGGAGGTTTTACTGAGATACATGTGCAACTTCCAAGGAAAAGAGATTTCCATCAAAGGTGAGTTAAAAACCACAAACTCATTTATTATTTCACATCAGTCGTTTCAAGATTAAAGACAATTATCAGAAATGTTGCCCAACTTTTATTGTCCTTTAAAAAAAAATCTAGTTAGACTTGTTGTAACTCTAAATAAAGTTTTTTTGAATGCAAAAGTCAATATAATTTATAATTAAGTTATTTTCTCTGCAGCCAATAGGGGGCGCTGCTTCTCCATAATAATAAAACACACTAGGAAACATTGTGGAGTAAAAACAAAGCAGTGAAATGAAACAGGGCAAAACTATATATAAGTAAAGGGTATAAAGGGTTCCTACATCCTGGAAAACCTGGAAAATGATTGACCAGTCATGGAAAACACCTGGACACCTGTCGTTAATGTAAATTAATGTGATTTAACGTGGTTAAATAGAATAAAATAGAGGTGCAGGTTAATAAATGTGAAGGTATTAGTGTATGACGTGACAACACAAAGTAATTCCAGGTTTAGGAGGAGGATCCTTTGATTTATTCGCTGCCTTTATTGGTCTCCAACATGAAATAAAACCTATTTTTTGCTGCTGAGCAGAGATCAGTCAGGAAACGGCCGTGAATCCCGTGGACATCGTCAGTACGCTGCAGTCGCTGCAGATGCTCAAATACTGGAAGGGAAAACACCTGGTGCTGAAGAGACAGGTGAGACTGGATCCTCTCATGTTGTTAGAATATTTATCTATAAGAGTCTTTAACTTGATGTTTTTACAGTTTACACAAGTGGTTTCCTATTTAGTTCCTTTTAATAGTAATAATGAATGAGAATAATTATTTATTACCCCAGAAATCTATTAAATCCACTGAGTCTCTAATAATATCTGTAACTTAATGTGACTAATGTGTTTTTTAACTTAACTAAAGTATAATTATATCAATATAATAAGTATTATATTAATATTATTTGTATTAGGATTAATATTATTAATTATTGTGAGCAGTATAAATATGGTTAAATTAATATATCATCCAATAATCAAATAAAACAACCAGATTTAAAGGGATAGTTCCACATTTTTGAACATTTTCCTATAGTTAAAGGATATAAACTGTTTCCACCTTAAATTTCAATGGAAAGTTTCTGGAGATTTACAGGAAATTTTCTACTCTACTAATAATGAATAAGAAGAAACAACATTTTCATTAGTTTAATATTTATTACCCACAAAAATCTATGAAATCCACTAAGTCTCTAATAATATCTGTAACTTAATATGAGTAGTTTTTAGTTTCCTGTTAAGGGCCCAACCTTTTTTAACTTAATTAAAATATTAATATATCATTACTATATCAATATAAATAAGCACATTAATATTATTTGTATTAGTATTAATATTAATTATTGTGAGCAGAATAAATATAGTTAAAGGTAATATATCATCCAATAATCAAATAAAACAACCAGATTTAAAGGGATAGTTCCACATTTTTGATAATTTTCTGTTTCCACCTTAAATTTCAATCACTAATTAATCTCATTTTTATCTGTTCTAAATATAAATTAAAGGGATATTTTATATTTTTCTAGTTTTTAACATCTTAACATGTTAGTGGATGAATCTGCTTCAGTCAAGTGTCTGATTATTGATTATTGATCAATGAGAAATAGAATCAATAACCAAAAAAACCTCAGTTCTGATTTTAAAATGATCATAAAACATGTTTTTCACAAACTAAACAGCTTCATTATCATATTGATGAGTTAAATTTAGATTTTTTAAATGCAGACACTGAAAAAACTGTAATCTGAAGTAAAAATATCTTTATTTTTGGTCCAATTAGTCCAACATTGAGTAAAATAATCTAATTCTAATGGCAGATAATTTAACTTATTTTGAGTTTTTTCTTGATTTTAGTCAATTTAATATTAGATTTATTTTCCTAAAATAAGACTAAATTGACCTAAAAAATGTTTATTTTAATTTTCCCCTGGTGCAATAAAATAATTCTACTCAATACTGAAGTAACTGTATTAAAGGGACATTCTTCTAGTTTTTAACTCTCTAAGATGTTTTCTCCTCTGCGTTAAATTAACTCTAAAAGTCCTGTTTATTTATAATTATCTACTATATTCAAGATATAGAGACTAAACCTTAAAATACACACGACTCCATCTTAAATTTCAATAGGAAGCAAATCATTTTCATTAGTTTAATATTTATTACCCCTAAAAAATGTATGAAATTCACTGAGTTTTTTGCTTATTGTGAGTTTACAAATGATTATCTGAGTAAATAAATCAGCGAATTTGAATTTTAAGAGAAATCTGCAAATGCAGATGAACTAAATATTGATTTTTGATGTTTTTGCATTAAATATTTTTCTTTTTTCTTCCTTTTAGGATCTGATCGATGAGTGGAAAGCGAAGGAAATCAAACGAGGAAACAGCAACAAAACCATCGACCCGACTTCTCTGAAGTGGACGCCTCCGAAAGGAACGTGATGGAAAAACCCATTCGGCTCCGCTTCTTATGTGTGTCATGGAATTATTATTATTTTTTACTTTTATACGTTAAGTTTCTACGTTTCATTTATATTTCAAACACCGTATGAAATAATTCTCGGCTAAAACATGAAAAAAACAGACTGTAGATTTTTTTTATTTCTATTTTTCGCCTCCATCTGCTAAGCTTTGAATGTTAAAATGATAAATGGTGGAAAAACATGAATGTGTCGCTTTGTTCATGCATTAAAAAAAGAAGAACCTACATACGGCAGCATTTCAGGCTTTTTATTTCCTTAAACGTGCAGTAGATTTGTTTTCTGGGGATAAATCCATTGATTTTTAATTGAAACCATAATTGGATCATGACGTCTGGTATTATTCTTTGGTGTAAAATTGTATAGATCATGATAATTTCCTCTTTGAGCTCCATTAATACAGGATTTGGACCCATTCTTCTGGTGAACCTGCCAAGTGATGGAAAAAGAACATGAAGATATTTTTAAATTTGCTGCAAATATAAAAAAAACGACTAAAATACCACTGTAATAATGCACATATTAAAATAAGAATAACAGAAGCTCAGGTTTTTGTACTGATACAATCATACCTTGCTCGTGTGGTTTCTCTGCAGGTGGATTTAATCTGGTTAAAGATTCTGTGATGAACAGAAAAACATTTTCATGGGACCATCTCTGCCTTGTTCTTTCTAAGTCATAGTTGTTAAATGTGTGTGAGTGTGTGAGCAATTTGGTATTTTTTAATATCAATAAAAGCTGCTTTGATATTTTTAAAATGATCCGTGTTTGTTTGTTTCTCACCGCCGCTGGAAACGCTTCTTCCCATCAGACCCACGAACATTTCTGCTTTATTTCCTGCAGGAAAAACATCAAATTTTAGTTCGAATGCAACGAAACTGAAATTATATCGATTAAAACGTCTATTATTTTATTAATCTACTTACTTCTGTTCACTTTAAAGGGTTTCTTTATACCTTTGTGAGTGGGAAAAGAAATAATTATCATTACAATTATAAATATTGTGGTAAATCCTGTAAAATGCAGTTTTCTATACCAGAGGTTCTCAACATGTGGTCCAGGGACCCCCCAGGGGTCCTTTAGAGGACGTCAGGGGGTCCTCAGAAAAAATTAGAATTATTTATTTTCACTATAATAAAATGATAATTTAGAACCATTTGTATAGAGGACTGTCATAATTAAAAATAAATATATTACTGTATTTAATGTAGTAATTATTTCCTATTATTCCACTTTACACATGTATTTATTTAATTTTAAATATTTTTCAGTGATATTATATATAATATAGTATTAATATATTATTAATTATACTTGGGTGAAAAGAATTTAATAAATATTTTTTATTAATAAATACAAACTCAAATAAATTATTAAATATATTAAAATTTGTTTATATTTAAATATATAAATATATTAAATATATTTTATTAATCTTCATTATATTCCATATTGAGGTGAAAATGAATGGGGAGAGGTGACTACATAAATAAATTAATACCTTTTAAAAACGAATAAATAAAATGGAAAATCAAATAGGTAAAATATACACTAATACATTTATTTTATAGCCTCTTAATATTTAAATTTTTCCAGTTAATTCATCACATTTTTATCTGATCTAAATGCACCTTAAAGGGATATTTTTATCCTCATGTTTTGGTTCATTATTAAAATTAATTTAAGTTTAAAATCCTTAATTATAATTAAAATGTGTGTAATATAGTCCAGGAATAAAGAGACTGAATATTAAATACACATGACTTTATTTTATAATTTAATTAAATGGATTGGATGAAATTAAGTAAATATGGACGTTTACTGATATATTATTATTATACTGAGTCATTATTTATTTATTCTTGATTAAGGAAAATTCAGTCCTCCATATGTTTGGCCTTGGATTTCCTGTTATAAAACATCTAAAAGAACAAAAACAACTTAATAACTAACAATAACTTTAAGAGTCTTTGATGTTGAACAGTTTCTTCTACAGCTGCTGGTTTATTAAATGAACCTGAACGTTTCCCCATCAGTCCGTAGAAGTGAAGAGTTTTCGATCTTTTCATCAACGTGGAAACACGTCGACTCAGATCAGCCTCCAGAGATTCATCCTGACGGGAATAACACACTGATCAATATCAGTTATTGATTCATAAATAGTCCATACATTATTTAAATATCAGTTATAGATGATCAATAATCACTATTAATGTATAATATCAGTTATAGATGATCAATAATCACTATTAATGTATAATATCAGTTATAGATGATCAATAATCACTATTAATGTATAATATCAGTTATAGATGATCAATAATCACTATTAATGTATAATATCAGTTATAGATGATCAATAATCACTATTAATGTATAATATCAGTTATAGATGATCAATAATCACTATTAATGTATAATATCAGTTATAGATTATCAATAATCACTATTAATGTATAATATCAGTTATAGATGATCAATAATCACTATTAATGTATAATATCAGTTATAGATGATCAATAATCACTATTAATGTATACTATCAGTTATAGATGATCAATAATCACTATTAATGTATAATATCAGTTATAGATGATCAATAATCACTATTAATGTATAATATCAGTTATAGATGATCAATAATCACTATTAATGTATAATATCAGTTATAGATGATCAATAATCACTATTAATGTATAATATCAGTTATAGATGATCAATAATCACTAATTAATCTCATTTTTTCTGTTCTAATCATAAATTAAAGGATATTTTATATTTTTCTAGTCTTTAACATGTTACTGGACAAATTAGTGAAATTTCAAAATAAAAGCAGTTTAACAAATATTGTTATGAATGAAACACACTATGTTTGTGTCATTTACACTTAGAATTATTGATTAACTAGTATAATATCAGTCATCAATCACTAATTAATCTCATTTTTATCTGTTCTAAATATAAATTAAAGGGATATTTTACACATTTTAACTCTCTTAGAAGTTTTATCCTCATGTTTCTCTTCATTATTAAAATTAATTTAACTTTAAAATCCTTAATTATAATTAAAATGTGTGTAAATATAGTCCAGGAATCAGGATTTAGGACAAATTAGATGGAAATAGTTAAAGAAATCAAAGAAAAGAAGACAAAATCACGTCTACAGTTAAATATTTAACACATTTCTGTCCCGATTCGTCGTATTTAAGGTTCTTAATGAATCAAAAACCAAGAATTCGAGGACATTTATCAATAAAAAGCTCTGGTTTTCTCTCACCTGCCAGTTTCTGGATGATTCTCTCTCCTCTCCGACGCTGTAAAACCATCCGTGATGCAGCAAAACACAGAAAAGCAGGACCAGCAGCTGAATCTTCTCCATGTCACTTAATATCTGTATTTAGTTATTTCTAACCAGGATTCTATGATGTTGGACTCAAACTGTGTCCAGCAGGTTTTTATACGTGTGTCAGACTCCTCCTCTAAACGCCACCAACACTGAAACACAATGCATTTAATGCTGTATTATACTAAGAACAGATTTACCTCATTCTATAAAATAAATTAACAAAAACAGTAAAGTTACTGTAAACTACAGTGTTATTACAGGAGATTACTGTATATTTTATAATAAACAGGTTTCCTGGAAAACCTGGAAAGTTATCCTGGAAAATAAAGGCAGTGAAAATGTAAAGTTTATTTAAACAACTGGAATATTATTATTATTATTACACCAAAACAAGATTAAATGAATAATAATTAAAAGATAAGACATTAAAAGGCTTCCAGTGCTGTGGTTTCACCCTTTCTTGTCTTATATTATAATATATAATAATATATTAGTATATCAGTATTTAATTGATTTTTTAATTATCAAATACTTTAAATACAACTGAAATCACAGTATTTATTTTATATATATATATATATATATATATATATATATCTTAAATATAAGATTTCTGTTCAGTTAATTTCAATATGGAATAACTGGGGTATATTTTTTAAATTGAAGGTTAATTAATATTTTAAATACTATTCTACTAAAAGCAGGAGATAAATTCATAAGCTGATTTTTTCCTGAGAATTAAATTGACTCCACTGTTTTAGACCAGATTTGACCTCTGAGGTCAAGTGATCGTCATCAGCATTGATTCATAACAAATTAAAACCTGTTTTTCTGGAGGTTTTATTCACTTGTTGAGACCAGAAGTCAAGCAGGCGATGAAAAAACTCCTGGAGTGGACGGTCAAGTGTTATGAAATGAATTTTATTCCTCGACATATAGAGAAATACGCTGGTTAATCAAGTCTGCAGCATTTATCTTCATTTTCCTGAGATAATTACCCCGTGACTATGATCTTTACTTACTTAGCCATTTAAATGTTGTGTATTCTCTCTCTCCCTCTCTTTTTTTTAATATATTTTACTCTCAACACTTTTTTGGAGAGGCAATTACTTGACAATCCGTGCGCTGTGAGGACGCCGGCCTGCAGACAAAGCCGACACACACATCAAATGCTTTTGATCTGCGTGCAGGTGCTTCTAAAAGCAAGAAAAAGGCCCGGGACAATTAGGCCTGAGAGGCAATTAAGCCCCGAACAGCCCTCGTCAGCCCGCCGCTAACCCTGGAGTGGCGAATCAAAAGGAACCAGAGGCTCGGCATTAGCATGAGAAACGGTGGAAGCACAAAGAGCCGCGGTAATGACAGGACGGCGTTTCTACATGTGACGCAGGTCACTTCAGGATGTTGGAACCGCTGAAACCTCCACACACGACTGTTCTCACTGCTAGAATATTCACATTTAAATAGACAGAGTTTGGAATCTGATACAACAAGTCAGTTTTATTTGATCACAAATTTCATATACTCTTAAAGGTTGTTACAGTTTTACTTTTCTTTTACTTTTACAGTGGGAAAAATGATTTTATTATGGTAGCATGGAATTTTTGTGTTGCAATACCAAGAGTGGCCACTGGGAGAAAGGTGGCGCTACATCCTGCTTTTACATCCACTCCAAATCCACTCCACATGTGCAACAAACTGGGGAATATTTATAGAAAAAAGCTCTTCAGATGTCTAATAAAAATAGGTAAAATAGTAAATATTTTACCTTTAACATGACTGAACATGTGGGTTTTTATTAAACCGCTGGGAAATTAGAGTTATTTCATCTGAAAGAAGAATCTTATATGTGACATTATTATATTATAGTGATATTCTATAAATAAAGAACTTCTAGACCAGGGGAGTCAAACTCAGTTTAGTTCATTTAGTTCAATAATGTCTCTCCATCTTAGAAATTCATATTAAAACAAATAATTAACCTTCATTTAATGAAATTAAGAGACGAAATAAGACAAAAAAGTGTGATTTCAACACTATAATGTCTCAGTTTTTCCAGATTTAATCAGTTTGCATTTACAACATTTACCCCCTGAACAATGTTTAGTACTTTAATCATGTTTTATAAACAGTTTACTAATCAAAACTCTAAATATTTTATCTCTAAACCCTGAAAGATTCTCACTGATTTTCTGTTTAGAACAGGAAGTGGAACAGTTTTGCTGGTTTTGGTCCCCGGGCCACATGTTTGACACCACTTCTTATAATCAAAATATCACTTTCTGCAATAGTTGTGATAAAATCCAACATCAACATCATCTCCTCTGTGTTTCACAGCCAATAGCAGCTTGTCTAGTGATTAAAGAAGCTGTGATTGGACATGTTTTAATGCAGGAATCAAATGGTGCATTGAGGGAATCCCCTTTATCTGCTTCATCTTATTACTCGTGTCCAAACATTTTTCACGGTTAACAGACTTTTCATTTGATTTCATTTAAAGGCCTGACTGCACCAACACAACTGTGGGGGATTTTTTGTATTATTTTAAATTGCTGCTGAAATGCAGCTACAGCTGTATTTACTGTGATCGGCGTCCTGTGGGGAAATTGTACATGACAGATGCAGTATACAGTATCTGTGGGTAATTTCTCTGTGGTCTGAAGTAATAAAAAACATCATCTTGTCTGTTCTTGTGTGAATAAACGAATAAACGCTTTCACATGTGCCACCGTTGCTGGTGTCTTTGGGCAAAATTTGACATTTTTCTTTTCATTTTATGGTAAACCAGCAGTTTTTAAAAACGTTTTCAGATCAAGAACCCTTAAAAAGTCACAAAAACTAAAGCACAGACCCAATCCCATTAGTTTAAGATGCCAAAATATGGAGGATTGAAACTGCCATAATCAAAAATAAATAAATGACTCAGTAGATGAGTAAATGTCCATATTTACTTAATTTTCCATTTAATTAATTCATAAAATAAATATTCATTCATTTTATTTTCCATTTTATTTATTAATTTTTATAATCTATTTATTTATTTATGTATTTGTTCCACTCATTCGTTTTTAACTCAATGTGGATCATAATCAATATATCAATATGGAAAATAACATTTGAAATTAAATAAATTCATGTGCACAAATAATAAGAAATAAATACTACTAAATTAAATAAAGTAATTTATTTATTTTTAATTATCCTCTATACAAATGGTCCTAATTTGTGTCATTTTATTACTTGGATGGAATTATAATAAAAATAAATAAAAAAATATTCTCCTTTTTTTCTGAGGACCCCCTGACGTCCCCATTTTACATTTTATTCATTAATTTATTAATTTTTTAAAATTACTGCTGTCGCCATGACAACCGCGAACGCTATTGGCCGAAAGGCGCCGGGTGTTTCGGTTTAAGAAGTGACCGTGTTAAATGGAGACTTTCAGCCAAAAGCGTCCGCGGCTGTCGTTGCGACAGCAGCTGTTTAAAAGTCTTAAATTATAATTTAACTGAATTTATACTGAATATCCGTTACGGTATATTCTTTTGTTGAGTATATTGCATGATATGAGCAACTATTCGGTCGAAAGGCACCGGTTAACACGGTCACTCCGGTGTTTCGGTTTAAGAAGTGACCGTGTTAAATGGAGACTTTCAGCCAAAAGCGTCCGCGGTTGTCATGGCGACAGCAGCTGTTGAAACGTCTTAAAATCATTTTAAACTGAATGTCCATTAGAGTATTTTATGATCTTTTGTTCAGTCTATTCTGTGGTGTGTCCCAAATCGCGTACTTGCGCATTTAAGATTGTTTATTTATTTAATAAGTACGTAAGTGCGGTTGTGCGAAAATGTAGTGCACTTGGCGCACTCAAATGGCGGGAATTTTGAGTGTGTATCGTTGCGCGCTTTCCGCCATTTTAGTGACGTAGTGGGACCTGCGTAACTACGTAACAGGGGGTAGCTGACGTTACTTAGCGACCGAGGCAGGTGAAACTGATACCGGCGTAAATGTCTCAGAAACACCTGTTGTAACACAAGGAACACGCACAATGACAGTAAATCACAACAAACAAACACACGAGGCTCCAGTGGTCGGTTATGGCTTTAAAAAGCAGTAGAAGAAGAAGCTGTCGAGTCATTTCTGTTAGTTTCTCCAACTATTCGGCCGAATGGCGCCAGTTAACACGGTTACTCTTAAAACCGAAACACCTGGGTGCGTTTCATCCGCCTTGAAGAGACGGGACTTCACGTCTGTGCCCGCTACGAAAAACACGATCGTGCGTGTTGCTTCCTTTAGACGGAGGATTACTGTCCCAGCGATTTAATGGAGTTTAACATGGGATCCCGAAGCAAGACCAGGTGCGACTTCGACCCGGTGCAGCGGTGTCTCCGGCGGCTACAGCTCCACATGGACAACTTTCAGCAGCAGCAACTGTGCACTGTAAGTCTGTTATTTATTTATATTTATTAAATATTTGCTATGTGTATCAGAACTACGTTTATATTGGCGTTCTCTGTAATCAATAGATGACTAATACCAGTTTTATTGCCTGATTAATTATAGTAATCCGTAAGTTATTGTAATGTTAGCATAGCGTTTCATATCCGTAGCAAATGCGTGTAACACATGGACGTATAATATAGCTGAAAAATGGCGCTATTCATTTTAATGGAAGTTGCTTGTCTGGCGCCGAAAAAGTTCTTGACTTCCGGGTTTATTTCCGCGTTATGCGGCCCATAGAGACTGCGCAATAGAGTCACCCCCCCATGATGTTCTGGGGCCTCCCATCATGCCCCGGGGCGATGAGAACGTGTACATTGCGAACAAAACTCACATTTGAGTCGTTTAATTCACTCGCTGACCACATTAAAAACCGTTACAATAAAAAAATACTAATAAATTATATAATAATAAAAAAATGCTCTTGTGAGACATAGCACGACGTTGCTGCGTCACACAGCTGTGACGTCACGATGGGAATAGAGACTTTTCTAGAGCTTTTCTGACCGTCAGATGAAGTTTTTGATGGATAAAAAAATCCATGACTTAAAAAATATGGAATACAAAGATTAGATTAGTTTATCGGCTTCTCTTTTACTATTGCGGTCTATGGGGAAAAAATAATTTTCGGGTCGCATGGGATTTTTTTTGTTGCAGTACCAGAAGTGGCCACTGGGGGAAATCGTCGGTACCGTATCTAGGTTTATAATACATCCATGATGAACCATCATTAATCACTAATGCATAATGTCAGGCTTCAGCTTTAAAAACCCTAATTATAATTAAAAACGTGTCTACTCAAGTCAAACTATGGAGAGGCTGGACCCAGATGACGCCTCTGGGTGGCGCTACCAGCTAAAACCACCTGATTATTGAGCAGAGTGCTGTAATCTCCTGTTGACACCGTGTTATCAGCTGAGTCAGAGCCCAGATGTTCTCCAGAGTGAGTTTAGTGTGATATCATCACCTCTTCAGCCTGACAGAGAGGCTTTAAGGACCAGTGTTAAACCTGCTATCTCCACACAATCTGGATTCTTAACACTTGACAAATTAGCTCCATTCATGGGACTAAGTGGGCTCTGCTGGAGCTGGTCAGTCAAGTATGTAGTAGAGGAGTGACACGTGCTGTTTAATATACCGTAAGATGCTGTGAAGGCTATTTAAAGAGCATGTTTTAAGACTTTTGACTAATAATATAATCTGTTAAAACCCTAAACTTCCTGATGCAGGTTCAACTTTGAGTTTTATTCATAAATCACAGTAGAAAACCTCAGTTCCAACACTAAAGTATCTATAGTATACTATAGTACTATAGTATCTATAGGATCATTACAGCATCAATATATATCATCAATATCCACATCATCAATGCAATAAGAAAATAGATAATAGAATATCAGTAGTAGAGACTATTGAGATATTTAATTTAGATTTGAGCTGTTTGTGATTATTTAATTGGCTCCAAAACATCTAACACACTATATTCATGTTCTGGAATGATCCTCAGTGGGATTTATATAGTTTTTATGGGCAAATAATATTTTTTTTACCTTATTTCTAGTTATTTTTTCCTGATTTGGGTCAGTTTGGTTTTGTTTAATTTAAAAAAATATATTTTTATCCATACTAAAACACAATTTTAGATTTGTTTTCCTCTCTAACAGCAACATAAATAGATTCTGACTCTTCTGTAATCACCTCACATGTTGTAGATTTATTTTATTCCAGGTTTAAGTCCAATAACCTGTGTTTGTAGAGATATTTAACATTTATTATCATTTAGAGCAGGAAAACTGATGCTTAAGTTAAGTAAAAGTACTTAATACTTTATTAACAGTATATTTAATAGTTTATTTAGTATATTAGTATATTACTTTAATGTTTCAGTGTAAATTTGAGATACTTTAATCAGTAGTAATTGTACTGCTTCATAATATTCAGCACTTTTCTTTTCATTGCAGATAATTTACCATATTTCAAGCTTTTATTTTCCCTGATTTGGGTTTTTAAGTTTTGAATAAAGTATTTTTATCTGTAGTAAAACACAATTATTAGTATTTATAGCAGCACAATTGAAAAATAGACCCTGGATTTAAGTGCTAAATTAGTTTATATAGTAGAATATTGGAAAATCCCCAAATGAATATGAATGTTTTATAGTGGATCAGCATGATTCTACTGTGTATTTGCATATTACTGTACCTGCCGTCTCAAAGCTACTCTACAGGTTATGTCTGCTTGTGCTATTAATACTTCATCACCCTGGGGTGACGTTGGGATTCTTTTGTGTCTTATTCTATTCTAGGATGTTTGAATCATCAAGCTTCAATTAAGGAGATGACCCAGAAAATAAGGGGAATCATTTAATTTCAGTAAAATTCTACCCATAAGTCACACAATTATAGTATGTAGAAGCATTTGTATTGAACTGACATAACTAAAATCCATTATTTGTTTAAGGAGTATTTATTTCCTATTATTTATTTTCCCTTCACGTGAAATAAAGTATTTTTATCTGCAGTAAAACACAATTCCACATTTGTTTTTCTTGATTTTAGGTATTTTAATATTTTCTTTTTAAAGTAAATGTTAGTGTTGCTTCTTAATACAAGAACAAATTTACCCAAAATCAGGAAAAATAAATTATCAGCCAGTGGAATAAGACAATTCTATTAAATACTGGATTAATTCCACCAAATACAAGATATCTTCACCTTCATCAGTAAATGTCCAAGAGTGATATTAACTTTTTGTGTGTAGTTGTTATTTCATCCAGCAGGTGGTGCTGTTTGCTAACAAATGGTTTAGCAGCATCAAAACCTGCCTCTGCTGCTGCTCCTGAAACCAGACTCACTCTTATCGAGACTTTTTCAAGTCCCAACCATTTAATTTCTATTTCTCTCATTACAAAAAGCTTTATTTCGTCTGCAAGCATCTGTGACGCATCCACAGAGGGAAGGAATGTGCATGTTATTGCCTCAGTCGGGGACGATGTAACGCGAGTTACGATTTGCCTCTTGATTTTTATAGACCATTTGTGTTCAATTTGTACTTTTAGGACCACAAACAAATGTGGATATTTCACGTTGCACACAGTTTTCACAGTAGTAAATCCTCCCCGTTCAGTGATGGAAACCGTGTGCCTGAAAAAAATGTCGGTTTTGCATGAATCAATAAAAACTGGCTCGTAACCTACTGATTTATAACATAATATTATATAAGACTTGGAGAAATGGTCTCTAGAGTGGCATCACGGCTGATTATTGTCATCCTCAGGCCCTGATTCCTGCACATTAAGGCACGAAACATGTGAACCGGGCAAACTTTAAAGCAGCTATTGTCCCTATAAGCTCCAGTAAGGTGACACTAATAATAGTACCACACACCGCAAGAATAGAGCAGACATGATAAAGACTCCATCCATACAATGGTAGGCGGCACAACCATACACCAGTGCATTGAAAGCATGAATTATCGTAGGAGTTTTCACTGTTGCAGTTCGCCTGAACGGCTCCTAAACTCCTTTTCTTCCGCAAGTTGTTTTTCCCGTTTTTCTTGTTGTAGTGTGGTTTGTCTCCAGAGGCATAAATTTGGAATCTTCAAGGCTCCCTGAGAATGAAATAGCCTCCCACTGTCTGCCTTTGCACGCCGCCGAAGAAGAAGAAGAAGTGGGCGTTTTTTTTTGTTTTTTGTGTTTTTTTTTTTCGGGTTTGGAGGTTCAGTCTGTATGAGTCCTGCAGTCAAACAGGGAAAATATTGAATTATTTTGCTATTTTAGCTCGTTATACATTGAAAAAATGTACAAAACGCCCCAAATATATATGCAACTGTGTACTTCTACTTCATTTACCTGACAGATAAATGCTACTGGTAACAACCGATAAAATATGATGCGTTATCAGGGTTCCACACGTCCTGGAAAACCTGGAAACCAATTTTCCAGCCATGGAAATGTGATATCAGCAATTTTATTATTCTTGAAACTTAAAGCCAATATATAATAATTGAGTTTTAAAGTATATATCCCATAAGAAAACTTCAGCTAAACACTAAATAAAGTATTTTTATCTGCGGTAAAACAGTAATTTTCCATAAAATTAATATACTATTATCAATATTCTAATAAATTTTATTAGAATTTGTTTCTTTAAAGCTATGAATCAGTCAATTTTGGCTTAATTCAACAGTCTTTATTGTCATTATCCTGGATAATGAAATATTAGTTGTACCCACGGCTTATATAGAATAATAATAGAGGTAGATGTTAATAAATAAAAAGTATTGCATTTTAAGGGGAATGTATTAGTTTATGACATGATAACTATGAGTGTCAACCTTGGTCATTATTCATTAAATAAGACTTTTCTTTTAATATTTTTTAATGTGTGGTATTAATTACTTTTTATTTAAAGCTACAGTGTGTAGTTTACAGCAGCGCCTAGTGGTGAGTTTGGGGATTGCAGCCAACTGAGATCCCAACAGTGGTGTAATCTGAACCGTACTCACCTATACGTTCATTTCTCCCAGGGCTGTTTGCACATACTGACTTCTAAAGATCAATATTTACGTATATTCACTTATTAGCTTATTTAACATGGTCCATAACCTGCGGGGGTTTTAGCTTCCTCTTTACATTTCTCTGCAAACTACATAGGAAACGAGTCAGAATGATAATTCTTTGTTGTACGTGGTGCCTTATTTATCAATAACTTGGAGTATATGAGTGTATTTGATTTGCACAAATCTGAAGCTAACTGGTTAGCTAATGCTAGCTAAGAAAACTCGACTATGAATATTAATGTTAGTATAAATGATTGATATATTTATACGATAATTCCCTAATGTTTCTGAAGACACAAGACGTTTAAAAGTATAATTTTAGTTTAATTTAAATGTACGATATAACATTTTTGTTAATGTTATATTATCTAATGTGCTCTATGAATAAATCTGATTTGATTTTTAGGACGACATTACAAATTCTAAACCATGGCCGTCGATAGACATTAAGGTCACATTATTTATTATAATTAGGGATTTTAAAGTTCAGCTAATGAAACCTGAGTATTAAACATCCAGATGTGTCCTGGTTGTGTATCACTGCATTTACAGCGTGACTCATGTTACTCAGGAAATGTTAACTTTAACTCATCAATATGACTAATGAAGCTGGTTTGAAACCATAAAAGAGGTTTAACATTATTGAGACTATTTCTCATTGATCAATAATCAATAAACAGACACTTGACTGAAGCAGATTTGTCCACTAACATGTTGAGATGTTAAAAACTAGAAAAAAACCCTTTAAGTTCCATTTAGAACAGATAAAATGACTGATATTATACATTAATAGTGATTATTGATAGATTTCACCAGATTGCTGCATTTAAATTTACAATTTTCTAATTTTTCCAACCCCTCGACCCCCTCAGAGGGGGATTTCCTTCCTTATCATCTGTATATAGTGTGTTTTATGTGTGTATTGGATGTTTTTCTTTTAATCTTCAGACCAAACAATAACTTTCTCCTGAGCAAACGCAGCCAAGTCGAGCTGTCATCGCCTGTAGATGATCCGGGCTGATAACGGCGATGCATTCTGATAAAGCTGATAAAAGTCCAGATGAGTAACAGCAGCAGTTTGTGTGGATCTTATCTCCGTGATTTCAGCTTCACTGAAGCGTCTTCAAACAAAAACACCGACGGATTCACCTCCAGTCGGTAAAAGCTGCTCAGCTCTCAGCTTTGAAGCTACTGATTCATCGTGACTAGAGAAAGGTGAATTCCTCCGGTTGTCACTTGACGACCTTTCACTGTTTTACCGCCTCATATTTGTCTATCGCTGTACTCTACGTACTAGCTGCCGTCTCAAAGCTACTCTACAGGTTACGTCTGCCTGTGCTATTAATATTTCATCACCCTTGGGTGACTGTGGTATTCTTTTGTGTGTTATTCTAGTTCACTGCATTAGCTTTAAGATATTTAGGATTAGTTGGAAACATCACACTTAATTCCACTTCCACAAAACTTGAAATAAGCTAAATTATCTGCCAGTGGAATAAGATAATTCTACTCTATACTGGACTAATTATACCAAAAACATGTAAAGAGTTCACTACTGGTTGGTTTTTACAGATTAAAGAAACACAGAAGTTGTGAATTTGAGTTCTGAGGTGCTGGATTTTATTAGCGTCAGACAGTCTTTGTGCAAAGCTAAGCTAAGCTAATGGGACTCTATCTTCTCATCTTACTCTTGGTAGAAGCGTGCATTTGCAAAAAATACAGAAGTTTTCGTCGATCGAGATGCTGAAAGGTGGATTTTATTACTGTTAGATGCTTGTTTTCTTGCTTATAGTCTTTGTGCTAAGCTAACGAGCGGCTAGCAGTGTCAATCTTCCGAAAAAATACCCAAGTTTCTCTCCAGCGAGGTGGCAAAAGGCGGATTTTGTTACTATCAGATCCTTGTTTTCTTGTTTACAGTCTTTATGCTAAGCTAAGCTAATGGGACATGAAAGCAGCTTCCATCTTCTTATCTAACTCTTGGTAGAACTGTCTCATCTTCCTTGGATGTTGTTAGCTAAGCTAACAGACAGCTAGTGCTGACGATCTTCTCATCTAACTGTACTCTGTAGAAGTTTGCATTTCCAAAATAAATACAGAAGTTTTCTTCAAGTGAGGTATCTTGTTTCCAGTCTTTGTGCTAAGCTATGCTAAGGGGCAGCTAGCAGTGTCGAACTTCTCATCTAATACTCGGTGGAAGTGTGTATTTTCAAACAAGTTTTACTACAGGATGACGGGATTTTATTACCCTCAGACACTTCTTTTCTTGTTTATAGTCTTTGTGCTAAGCTAACGAGTGGCTAGCAGCATCAATCTTCCCATCTAACTCTGGGTAGAAGTTTGTAGAAGTTTCCCTTGAGCGAGGTGCCAAAAGGCAGATTTTGTTCCTGTCAGACCCCTGTTTTCTTGTTTCTAAGCTAAGCTAAGCTAATGGGACATAAGCGCAGCTTCGATCATCTCATATTTGCAAAAAAATACCCAAATTTTCTTCGATCAAGGTGCTGATTTACCGTCAAACGTGTGTTTTCTTGTTTATAATCTTTGTGCTAAGCTAAGTGGCGGCTAGCCGCCTCGATCTTCTCATCTGACTGTGCATTTCCACAGAAATGCTGCCGTTTCCCTGGAGGTGGGACATTAATGAACAGAATCCCTCTGTCAGGAGGTTGTTTGCTGTCTGTTCCCAGACTCGCGGCACTGCTCATCTGTTGGTTCTTAGGTCAGAACCCACGGGTCCCCGGAGGCCCATAATTGGCCCCTGTTTCTGATCTTCTTGTTTGCCGGGCTCTTGTGGCTTCCCCGACACTCTCAGCCTATGGCGAGGCCTCCTTCGGTCAGATGTGCTTACTTTGTCTGGGAGCCAATCACCGATTTCATTCCAAAAAGCCTCAGAGGTTCAAAAGCCAAGTGCATAATTGCTCCTTAAATCAATCTGCAAATTTCGTGGTATCCTGAGCTGCAAACAGTTGGCCTGGACCCGTTTATTCATAAGAACAGTCTGTGCATGGCATTCAGCCTCAGAGGAAACTCTGCAGCGTCTGAGATATATACGTTTAATTATGGGTTTAATTTCTGCTGTTTTACATTCTGCATTAATCTGAGTACAACTGTTAAACGGTTTGTGGCGTCCTCTTTTACATCTGATTGATTTACTTGTGTTTTATTTGATTATTTCCATGTGAAGTTGCTTTATACTTCAACTCCACTGTGTTTCAGAGGGAAAATACTGCATTTTCTACTCCATGACGTGTATTTAACAGCTTTAGTTACTTCCTGATGCAGGTTTTTAATCCTTTACATATTATTTAATAGGACATTTTCCATAATAAGTTATTTATGTGAATGCTGAAAATAGGTAAAAGTAGTAAACAAAGTATGGGTCATCTCATAATATCCCTAAATATTCCCCATTAAACTACTAAATCAAGTAGTATAATATAGTATTAATAAAGTAATAAGTACTTTTACTTCTGTTACTGATAAGTACAGTTTGTCACTACATGAATTTAACAGCTTTAGTTACTTTCAGATGCAGATTTTAACTCTTTACATATAATTTAATATTAAATGATTCATATTCTTATACATTAATGTACTTTACCTACTAACATTTACCATAATAGTACTATTACTATTAAAGTATCTCATATTAGCTCCACATTCATGAACTAAAACATAAAAACAAGTAGTATAATTATAATAAACAACACAACAAAAAGCAGCAGCAGCGTTAGCAGCAGCAGCAGGGTTAGCAGCAGCGTTAGCAGCAGCAGCGTTAGCAGCAGCAGCGTTAGCAGCAGCAGCGTTAGCAGCAGCAGCAGCAGCGTTAGCAGCAGGGTTAGCAGCAGCAGTGTTAGCAGCAGCATTAGCAGCATTAGCAGCAGCAGCATTAGCAGCAGCAGCAGCAGGGTTAGCAGCATTAGCAGCAGCAGCAGCAGCAGTGTTAGCATTAGCAGCAGCAGCAGCATTAGCAGTGTTAGCAGCAGCAGCAGCAGCAGGGTTAGCAGCAGCAGCAGCAGCAGTGTTAGCATTAGCAGCATTAGCAGCAGCAGGGTTAGCAGCAGCAGCAGGGTTAGCAGCAGCAGCAGTGTTAGCATTAGCAGCATTAGCAGCAGCAGCAGGGTTAGCAGCAGCAGCAGTGTTAGCATTAGCAGCATTAGCAGCAGCAGCAGTGTTAGCATTAGCAGCATTAGCAGCATTAGCAGCAGCAGTCAGTGTTAGCAGCATTAGCAGCAGCAGTGTTAGCAGCAGCAGCAGCATTAGCAGCAGCAGTGTTAGCATTAGCAGCATTAGCAGCAGCAGTCAGTGTTAGCAGCAGCATTAGCAGCAGCAGTGTTAGCAGCAGCAGCAGCAGGGTTAGTAGCAGCAGCAGCAGTGTTAGCAGCAGCAGCAGCAGCAGCAGCAGTGTTAGCAGCAGCATTAGCAGCAGCAGTGTTAGCAGCAGCAGCAGGGTTAGCAGCAGCAGCAGCAGCGTTAGCAGCAGCAGTGTTAGCAGCAGCAGCAGCAGCAGTGTTAGCAGCAGCAGCAGCAGCAGCAGCAGCAGCAGCAGTGTTAGCAGCAGCATTAGCAGCAGCAGCAGTGTTAGCAGCAGCAGCAGCAGGGTTAGTAGCAGCAGCAGCAGCAGCAGCAGTGTTAGCAGCAGCATTAGCAGCAGTGTTAGCAGCAGCAGTGTTAGCAGCAGCAGTGTTAGCAGCAGCAGCAGCAGGGTTAGTAGCAGCAGCAGCAGCAGCAGCAGTGTTAGCAGCAGCATTAGCAGCAGTGTTAGCAGCAGCAGTGTTAGCAGCAGCAGTGTTAGCAGCAGCAGCAGTGTTAGCAGCAGTAGCAGCAGCAGCAGCAGCAGTGTTAGCAGCAGCAGCAGTGTTAGCAGCAGCATTAGCAGCAGCATTAGCAGGGTTAACCCTGCTGCTGCTGATCCTCATCCCTCCACCTTTAATAACACACACTTTGATGCCCAGGGCTTTACAGGTCCTGTCTAATGCACCGGCCTGTTCACCACCTCTCTGAGGGTTTTTCTGTCTCTATCTCCTTCTTCCTCCCTCCCTCCCTCCTGTCTCTCTCTCTCTGTCTCTTCACTCCTCCTCCTCCTCCTCCTCCTCCTCCTCCTCCTCCTCTCCCTGCTGTATTTGCAGGCAGCTTTAGTGCCAGACACCCTGAGGCAGCGGTAGCGCCAGCGAGTCTTCCCACCTCTGTTTTTGTGGTGGGAGATGACATGTCGAAGCTTTGAAGGGCAGGGGGGAGGAGGGAGGAGGAGGGAGAAGGAGGAGGAGGAGGAGGAGGAGGAGGAGGGAGCACATCACTCGGCGTAGAGGAGAAGCAAAGGGACCCAGAGAGAATGTCATGTGGCCTCCAGTCCGCCCAGATATTCTTTCTTTCTCTCTTTTCTCCCGCTTGTCTATGTGGGCAGGGAGGAATGGCGACAGGAAGCAACCCCCCCTCTCCTCCTCCTCCTCCTCCTCCTCCTCCTCCTCCTCCTCCTCCTCCTCCTCCTCCTCCTCTTTTCCACCACCCCGTTTTCCTCTTCCCCTCCATCACCCACCGTCACACCTTCCTCCTTTTTTTTTTTTTTTTCTGGACCTGGTTTGAACTAAAATAAATGATCTGCCAGTGGAATCAGATAATTCTACTCTATGTTGGAGTAATTCTACCAGAAACAAGATATTTTCACCTCATACGATTTCAGTTTTTTGCAGTGGAGAATGTAAAAACACTTAAATACAAGTAAAAATCCTCTGTTTGTAATTCTAGTGAAGTTACGCTGCAAAAAAAAACCTCAACAGGTGAAAATATCTTGTTTTTGGTACAATTTTTATCTTGATTTTAGTCAATTTATTCGCTTTTAAGTCCAAATTTACCCAAAAACTTTAAATGTGATTAATTATCTGCTGGTGGAATAAGATAATTCTACTTAACGTTGGACTAATTGTTCCAAAAACAGGATATTTTCACCTGTTGAGTTTTCAGTTTTTGCAGTGGAGAATGTAAAAATACTTAAATACAAGTAAAAATACAAGTATTGTATTAAATACATTTAACAGTTAATGTATAAGCAGCATTTTTCATTATTGTGGCTGATTAGCTAATAGGAAACAGCATAAAAAGTTCTGCTACATGAATTTTTAATGATCTTTTCAAAGATTTTCTTTAATCTTAGTTTATTTAGAGCAGTGGTTCTCAAATATCTCAGATATAACTTCTATTGATTAGAGCT
Source organism: Lepturacanthus savala (assembly GCA_030544235.1). NCBI lineage: Eukaryota > Metazoa > Chordata > Actinopteri > Scombriformes > Trichiuridae > Lepturacanthus > Lepturacanthus savala. Next base: position 25,773,231 of record CM060471.1, on the reverse strand, counting down.
GCAATGATTAGTTGATTAATCAATGATTAGATTAAACACCAACTATTTTCGTACTGATACTTCCTCTTCCTCTCCTCTTCCTCCCTCTCCTCTTCCTCTCCTCCTCTTCCTCCCTCTCCTCTTCCTCCCTCTCCTCTTCCTCCCTCTCCTCTTCCTCCCTCTCCTCCTCCTCCCTCTCCTCTTCCTCCCTCTCCTCTTCCTCCCTCTCCTCCTCCTCCCTCTCCTCTTCCTCCCTCTCCTCTTCCTTCCTCTCCTCTTCTTCCTCCCTCTCCTCTTCCTTCCTCTCCTCTTCTTCCTCCCTCTCCTCTTCCTCCCTCTCCTCTTCCTCCCTCTCCTCCTCCTCCCTCTCTTCTTCCTCCCTCTCCTCTTCCTCCCTCTCCTCCTCCTCCCTCTCTTCTTCCTCCCTCTCCTCTTCCTCCCTCTCCTCCTCCTCCCTCTCCTCTTCCTCCCTCTCCTCTTCCTCCCTCCTCTTCCTCCCTCTCCTCTTCCTCCCTCTCCTCTTCCTTCCTCTCCTCCTCTTCCTCCCTCTCCTCTTCCTCCCTCTCCTCTTCCTCCCTCTCCTCTTCCTCCCTCTCCTCTTCCTCCCTCTCCTCCTCCTCCCTCTCTTCTTCCCCCCTCTCCTCCCTCTCTTCTTCCTCCCTCTCCTCCTCCTCCCTCTCCTCTTCCTCCCTCTCCTCTTCCTCCCTCTCCTCTTCCTCCCTCTCTTCCTCCTCCCTCTCCTCTTCCTCCCTCTCCTCTTCTTCCTCCCTCTCTTCTTCCTCCCTCTCTTCTTCCTCCCTCTCTTCTTCCTCCCTCTCTTCTTCCTCCCTCTCTTCTTCCTCCCTCTCCTCTCCCTCTCCTCTTCCTCCCTCTCCTCTTCCTCCCTCTCCTCTTCCTCCCTCTCCTCTTCCTCTCCTCTTCCTCCCTCTCCTCTTCCTCCCTCTCTTCTTCCTCCCTCTCCTTCCTCCCTCTCTTCTCCTCTCCCTCCTCCTTCTCCTCCCTCTCCTCTCCCTCTCCTCTTCCTCCCTCTCCTCTTCCTCCCTCTCCTCTTCCTCCCTCTCCTCTCCCTCTCCTCTTCCTCCCTCTCCTCTTCCTCCCTCTCCTCTTCCTCCCTCTCCTCTTCCTCTCCTCTTCCTCCCTCTCCTCTTCCTCCCTCTCTTCTTCCTCCCTCTCCTTCCTCCCTCTCTTCTCCTCTCCCTCCTCCTTCTCCTCCCTCTCCTCTTCCTCCCTCTCCTCCTCCTCCCTCTCCTCCTCCTCCCTCTCTTCTTCCCCCCTCTCCTCCCTCTCTTCTTCCTCCCTCTCCTCCCTCTCCTCTTCCTCCCTCTCCTCTTCCTCCCTCTCCTCTTCCTCCCTCTCCTCTTCCTCCCTCTCTTCCTCCTCCCTCTCCTCTTCTCTTCCTCCCTCTCCTCTCCCTCTCCTCTTCCTCCCTCTCCTCTTCCTCCCTCTCCTCTTCCTCCCTCTCTTCTTCCTCCCTCTCCCCTCCCTCCTCCTTCTCCTCCCTCTCCTCTTCCTCCCTCTCCTCTTCCTCCCTCTCCTCTTCTTCCTCCCTCTCTTCTTCCTCCCTCTCTTCTTCCTCCCTCTCCTCTTCCTCCCTCTCCTCTTCTTCCTCCCTCTCCTCTTCTTCCTCCCTCTCCTCTTCTTCCTCCCTCTCCTCTTCTTCCTCCCTCTCCTCTTCCTCCTCCCTCTCCTCTTCTTCCTCCCTCTCCTCTTCCTCCCTCTCCTCTTCCTCCCTCTCCCTCTCCTCCTCTTCCTCTCCTTCCTCCCTCTCCTCTTCCTCCCTCTCCTCTGCCTCCCTCTCCTCTTCCTCCCTCTCCTCTTCTTCCTCCCTCTCCTCTTCCTCCCTCTCCTCTTCCTCCCTCTCCCTCTCCTCCTCTTCCTCTCCTTCCTCCCTCTCCTCTTCCTCCCTCTCCTCTTCCTCCCTCTCCTCTTCCTCCCTCCAGGCTGAGGTGTGTTGAGGTGTAAACTGAGCGTCAGACATGTTTGATTTCAGCTCCTGAGGCGTTACTCCTCCTCCTGTGATTGAGAGGAGAGCGGCTCAGGGTCAAGGTTCAGATTTATTTATTAGGCTGGTAACATGCAGTAAAATAACAAGACAAATGTCTCTGAGAAACACTCCATAATAGAGGAAGATAAGTCCTGAGCTGTACTTGAGCTGTGACATGTGACACTCCACCATAATTCATAGGGAAATATTATACTTTCTACTACTACTACTACTTTCTGATGCACATTTCACTTCTTTACATATAAATTAGTGTTTGAATATTTATCTTCTACTAAATTATTGCACCTTTCTTTTTAAAATGGATTAATATACTTCTATTTCTACTGTTAGAGCACTTCACCATCCACATGCATTAAACTAAGTGGTAATATACTATTAAATATACTAAATACTTATTAGTGCCCAGGTTGATTTATCAGTTTTCCTGCTGTAAATGATAATAAATGTTAAATATCTCTATAAACACAAAGGTTATTGGATTAAACCTGGAATAAAATAAATGTCCAACATGTTCAGTGACGACAGAAGAGTCAGAATCTATTGATGTTGCTGTATTATATTGAAAAATAAATCTAAAATTGTGTTTTAGTGTGGATAAATATAGATTTTAAAACTTAAAACAAGAGCAAACTGACCCAAATCAGGATAAAAAACTTGAAATAAGCTAAAAAAAATCAAAGCAAAGTTCAATTATTAATAATAATAGAGGTCAAAGGTCAATTATTCGTCCATAAAATGCTATAAATCCCACTGAGGATCATTATAGAACATGAATATATTGTTATAAAGGAGCCAATTAAATAATGTAACGATGCTGGAACAGTAACGTTGGGTTTAATACAGATAAAATACTATATATAATAATATATTTATATAATATATTTTAAACCAAACTGACCCAAATCATGAAAAACTAAACTTTATCTCATGTTTTTGACTTTTTATCTTAAATTTTTGACTTTTTAAATCACATTTGGACATTTTAGCTCATATTTCTGACTTTTACCTCATGTTTCTTACTTTTTAACTCATACTTTTGATTTTATAGTTGAGATTCTGACTTTTTATCTCCTGTTTCTATCTTTTTACCACATATTTAGACTTTTTAGATCACATTTGTACATTTTATCTCATGTTTCTTACTTTTTAACTGATAATTCGGATTTTATAGTTGAGATTTTGACATTTTATTTCCTATTTCTGACTTTTTATCTCATGTTTTTGACGTTTTAATCTAATGTTTTTTACTATTATTTCCTATTTCTGACTTTAACTCATTCTTTTATAGTTTTTTAGTATTTTATAGTTGAGATTTTGACATTTTATCTCATGTTTCTGACATTTTAGCTCACATTTCTGACTTTTATTTCCTATTTCTGACTTTTTATCTCATGCTTTTGACTTTTTATCATGTTTTTGACATTTTAGCTCATATTTCTGACTTTTTAACTCATACTTTTGATTTTATAGTTGACATTTTGACATTTTATGTCATGTTTCTGACTTTTTATCTCTTGTTTTTTACTTTTTATCTCATATTTCTGGCATTTATTTCCTGTTTTTGACTTTTTATCTCATATTTCTGACTTTTTATCTCATATTTCTGACTTTTTATCTCATATTTCTGACTTTTTATCTCACATTTCTTACTTTTTATTTCCTGTTTTTGACTTTTTATCTCATATTTCTGACTTTTTATCTCATATTTCTGACTTTTTATCTCATATTTCTGACTTTTTATCTCATATTTCTGACTTTTTATCTCATATTTCTGACTTTTTATCTCATATTTCTGACTTTTTATCTCATATTTCTGACTTTTTATCTCATGTTTTTGACATTTTAGCTCATATTTCTGACTTTTTGTCCTTTGTTTTTGACTTTTTAATCATGTTTTTTTACTTTTTATCTCATATTTCTGACTTTTTATCTCATATTTCTGACAGAACATGAGGAATATATTGTCTAAGATGTTTAAAAAGTAGATTATAAATTTAGATTTATGAATAAAACTCAAAGCTGAACTCATATAAGGTGATTTTTGTGCTTCAACAGGTTAATACAGATACAGATTTTCAGATTTATTAACCTTTCAGTCCTTTAACTTGTTATTTGAGGCTCTTCATCCATAACTGAACATCTTTTTCTCCTCTGGTATATAACTGAGTAGCTGAGTGAGCAGCTCTGCTGGGTATTTGTGTGTTTGTGTTTCCAGTGGGGGTGAGTGTACTGGTTGAGTGTGAGCAGCAGGATTAGCAGCGATTCAGACAGGACGGGACCACACAGACGCCATCAAACGCTGTGAGATACGCTCGGCTGGATGCACGGGGCAGTCTGAGCTTTGTTTGGCCTGCAGAGGAAAACCCAGCGACTTCTCCCTGTCAAGCAAATACAACGATGAAAGGAGGAACGGAATCAAAAAAAAAATTCCAGCGGCTTTGATACTGTCGTCTGATGCTACTTCAACCGTACCTGTCTGTTCTCATGTGGCCGACTTCTCACCTGAGAGACTTTGTCAAAGTCAACGCGCTCGTTAAATGTTTTAAAAGCCTCCTCACAATCACACACTGGGACTTTTTGCTAGGTTTCAAAGCGGAGACGAAAGATTTATGAGTCTTTTTTTGTTGTTTAATTTGATTTGTCTGTAAAATACTCTGATTCCTTAGTAAAAATACTCCGTTACAAGTAAAAGTTACTCTACAAAAATGAAAATATCCTGTCCAATATTTAGTAGAATTATCTTATTCCACTGGCAGATAATTCATATTTTAGTCAATATAATCTTTAATAAGAGTTTTATTTTCATAACGCAAGACCTAATTCACCTAAAACAAGGTATTTTCAATGAGTTTCACTGCAAAAACTAAAATATTAACACGTGAAAATGTCTTATTTTTGGTGCAATAATCAATTAATTGATTTTTAGTCACTTTTAAGAGAAAATTCCAGCTTCTCTTCTGTTGAATCTTCAGTTTTAGGAAACACTGATTTGACACCAGAAAATAATCAGAGAAGAGAAGAGAGATTATGGATAAATGTGTCTTTATTGGAACAGATATAGTCGATTAATCAATTAGTTGACAACTATTACATTAAACACCAACTATTTTCATAATCGATTAATCGATTTGAGTCACTTATAAATAAGAAAACATCTAAATTCTCTGGTTCCAGCTTCTCTTCTCTGATTATTTCCTGGTTTCTTTACTCTCTATAATAATAAACTGATGATCTGGATGATTAAACACTAAAAGTAAAAACAATAAAAATAAAATACTAAATTAACTAGTAAAACTATAAAAATACTAAAATTACCCAAAATATAAAAAAAATACTAAAACCACAAAAAACAACAATACTATATGTACTAAAATACTAAATACTAAAAAATTACAAAAAGTAATAAGTAAAAAATAATTTTGAGCATGCTTTTATTTTGAAGGGCCCCTATTTTGACTGTTTTCCCAGTTTAATATTTAACTTTTCATGGTTTATTCATAACAAATATCTGTTTATGGTCCTAAAGCAGCTTTAGCATCAATACAGTCTGCCTCAATCAATTAATTGATTAGTTACCAATTATTACATGAATTGATTAATGGATTAGAGTCATTTTTAATAAGAAAATGTCTAAATTCTGATTATTTCCTGGTTTCTTTAGTCTCTATAATAATAAACTGATGATCTTTGGGTTAAATCTTCAGCTTTTTACACCAAAAACTAACCGATTAATCGATTTGAGTCACTTTTAAGGAAGAGAATGTCCAGATTATCTGATTCCATCTTAATTATTACATTAAACACCAACTATTTTCATAATCGATTAATCGATTTGAGTCATTTTTACTGTTTTACACCATTTTAGAAAGCTAAACTACACTGAGATGATTGGTTAAAAAAAACATGAATACATTTAATTAGTGACATCACAACTTTACACAAAACATTAATCAATTAATCAATTGGTTAACTGTTACTTTAATCACATTTAGCTTAGAGAAACACTGGATCAACGACTGATTAATCGTTTCAATAGATTAAAGAAGCAGCGTAAAGTGGAATACTGCAGTAACGTAGCAGTACTTTAAACCCCGAGTACCACATGTACTTTCCACCAATCAGCTGAGGATAAAAACAAAGGGCCAGTCACTTGTTGACCCGGCTGCGTTGCCTTTTCTGGTGTGGCTGAGCTCACCGGACGCCGCGTTGTTTTGTCGCACAAAAGCGTAGGCATCGGCCGCCGTGTCACCCGATGACATACTATTTGTGTTTGCACGGCTCGTATCATTGCAGGGCCGGCTTCGATATTTCAAGTCATTACCGGCGTCAGAAAGGGAAGAGATTACAGGGTACGGAGGCAATAACACACACTATTAGCCAGACAAGGTGTTATTATGCCGCTGGTGTCAGGCGAGATGTCAGAGCCGCTGGTCTGTGTCATGCTTACAATCGCTGGATCAGCAGGCTTAGACGCTAACAAGTGAGGAACATAAACACAGCAGATCAGGTATATACATCTTTTCTGAATGGGAGAAGTCACGTGATCCTCGGCGTTGGGTTGATTTCACCTGCGATACCAGACGTGATGATTTTAAAGTCAATATCCTGCACGAAATCACATGGAATCCATTCACTTCACACTATGTTGTACCTTTACATTGGCAGATCCTCTATTTTAACCCATTTAAGCCCAGATTTCATGCAGTTACATCAGTTGCATCCCTAAATTCATGTTATGCGTCTATATTTTCAATTTTACATTCACTTTTACGTTTTATTTTACGTTAATAACATGTATAACAGCAACATTAAACCTCCTTAAGAAACTTTTAACAGGGAAAAACAACAAACTAGTATAAACTCATCCCCTGCTGTTACAAATACTTCACCTCAAAAAGAACACGATCCACCTTTAAAATATTCCTTTTTTTAAATAAAAGTATGTGTAATTTGCTGCTAAAATCTTATTCTGCATAAAGCAATTCAATTTTTAGACTTGATTCCTGTTTATTTAGATTTTTCTGACCTTAATGTACATTTACACACCAAAAAACATGTACATCTCTTTTGATCCTCAGCTACTTTCACACCAAAACAGACATTTGTGTCAGAACTCTGCTTTTAAAAATAATTCATACAAACACGGCACATTAAATCCTGACATTCTCTAACGTCTGGTTGTGTAACTTGTCATCGCTTGCGACATCAAACCCCTGCTATTGTTTGGATTCTGTCACAAGCTGCAGTTACAGTGCACTTTTTTTTTTTCTTTCTTTCGCTTTCAGATTGCGCCGTCGCTCCTTTTTACAACAGTAAGTGTGTTAAAAACATTAAGAAAACGCTCGCGGCCGCAGATGTGAACGAGCACATAAATTTCTCCTGCCTCTCTCTTTATGTTTTTTTTTTTTTTTTCTCCTTTCTCCCCCCCCCTCCCGTCTTTCTTGTTGCGTCTAAATTTTCCGTGCCTGGCCTCCCTACTGCTGAGAGTGCTGTTCCTCGTAGCCGCAGTGTATTTTGAAGCAAGGTCGGGAGAGAGCCAGAGGCTCCAAAATCAGGCACAAGACTCCCAGTGTTCCACTGTTCGGATCGCTCTTGGCACCGGCTCCTGACCAGCGAGGTCTGAGCTAACCACAGCCACTGTGTATGTGTGTGTGTGCATGTGTGTGTGTTGTGTGTGTGAACATATATAGCCCTCCGCCCCAACCCCCCCCCCTCCCAGCTTCTAAGCCTATATAGAAATAGCTTCGGTGGACTCATTTATGAGCTCTCCCACACAGAAACACTACCTAGGTGTGAGTCACAAAGATTTCTGTCGGAAGAGTTTTCGTGGGGTTTTTTCTGTCTGTCGATACCGTGGTGGACGTGGGCCCGAATATCCTGGTTTTTGACAAATCTGAACACACAAGCGTTTTTCGAGGGGAGCTCCTCTAAATTGGTTCCATACCTTTTGGCTGACAGTGATGAGGTCATCCCTCAAAGAAAAAGAGCCCGAGCCAGTGATTCCTGACAATGCTCCGGTTTCATACTCCCCCTTTTCTGCTGTCATTACAGACCATCATATGAGACGTCAGGTCTTAGCAGGAGGATGGTCTGTCTTCACCCGTAACCTGTTCTGAAAGACGGACCTACAGGATTTAGTTTTTAAAAATAAAAGGGGGGGAAAGAAGAAGGTGGTTGAGGGGGATGGGCGTGGACCACACATCAAAACCTCACACTCGATTAACACATATGGATCTGACATTAATCCTGAAGGGTTCCTTCAAGTATGTCGATGGAAAGCCATCCATCTGTCTTCGTCCTCAGACGGAATATCCAACCCGGGGTCTGGAAGTCTAGGACGCAACACGCAAAACCACAGCGAATATAAATAAATGGCTGTATTTCTTCTCTCTCCCTGCTTTTGTCTGGTCAGGACACTCCGTGCGGAGTCTGCCAAGTTGAGCATCTACATTTGGGTTTTGGCCGTTCCCCTCTCCCGACAGCTCGGCCCGGGCCAAACCACAGGAAAAGGAAGCGAAAGGTCCTCTCTTGAAGGGCCTTATAAAATATTGTCCCGGGTTAGAAAAAAAAAAAAAACATGGCCGACATGAATGGCAACATTCAGTCCCCTCCACTACAAACAAAAGGCCTTTGAAGGAGAGACACGGGGCTGTCTGTGTTGTTTTTGCTTCCCTTTGCCGCCCGGGCCCTTGTGTTTTACTGTTACTCATACTTCATTTGTGTTTCTAGTAAGTGCTTTGTGTTTCCTGGCAGAGATTTTGTGCATGATATGGTGTAATAACCTTTTGAGAACAGCACTTTAACTGTTTATTGGCACTGCCGTGGCATAGTTATGGCTTCAAATTACCTGGAAACGCCGTTTTAATACATACTATGATCTAAAACTAAATACTCAGATCTAACACGCTCAAGCCAGATTTAGTGTCTTGGAAATGTGGACGATGAACGGCTCGAACTGTGAATGTGTTTGTGTAATTTCCTCAACCAAAAGACTCTAGTTACCTACTACTTTAACTACCACAGTTTAATTTGATATCTGTCAAGCGAGGGGTTGGAACTTCCTTGGTTCGAATCCACAAACAAGCTGGGAAAATCTTAGTTAGGTGGAAGAGATGTGATGCTGATGTGCCTTGAAGCAAAAGCGTTTAAACCCCCAACTCCTCCTGTGGAGCTGCTCGGTTTCCAAACATTTAATTAGCATGCGGCTGGCTGTCTCGGGGAGTTCTAAGTGTGGAAATGTGTGAGAATGGACAGAGGCTTGGAAAAAAAACTACGCGTCTATCTTTAAAACTGGAAAATGTCTTATTCTGAAGGCTGTATTCTTAATATTACCGAAATGGTCGGGAGCTAATTCGTTACACTCAATTTCAGCCGTAACATTATAAACTATCGGCTGCCATCTTTTTTTTTTTTTGAATAACAGTCTGGAAACCACTTTCGGCCTTCGAGTGCCAGCGACCTGAACTCCTTAAAACTTCGAACGGTTGAGTTACAGCTCGACCATATACCTGCAGTGCAAACGCGTGAAATTGAACTGATATGTGGCGGGCGGTAACGACCTCTTCCATTTCACAGTTTTTCCGCCCTCTGGAGGGGAAAAACAAAAAAAAAAAACACGCAAACACGCATATATAATACGACCCGTGTCACTAACGCTTAGAGTCAAACGGCAAAAGCAAACGAAATTTACCTCCTACATACACAACGCTCGCCGCACACATCCTCCCTTCACGTCCTTCCCGCCCACTGTCTCGCTTCTCCTTGACATTTCTGTCCAGTGACAGCGGTTGTACGTTCTCGTGCATCCGTCCATCCTCCAAAAAAAAGAAAAGAAAACCCGTGACGGTACAGGAATGTGAAGCGGTGCATGGCTGAACTCACCGGTGCATGCGGTGCATGCACGCATCACTGTGTGTGTGTGTGTGTGTGTGTGTGTGTGTGTGTGTGTGAGGGCTTGGTGTGCATGTTGGATGTGTGCTGAGGGCCCATCTGGTCACCCTCGCCATGCCGTGGTCCCTGTGAAGTGCCGTCGGCGTGGCCGTTGCGGTCTCCCGTGGCGACTGGAGGCTTGCTGCACAGCACTTCCAGCCCAGGCAGCCGACCTCAGAAAAGGAAATTTGGGTCGCTCAAATGGAGGGGTTGCTCCCGAGCTATTTACAGAGCCCTCTACCGGTCCAGCGCCACCCACGATATTCCATATGAGAACCAGTGTGTGTGTGGTGCCTGTGGTGTGGTGTGTGTGTGTGTGTGTGTGTGTGTGTGTGTGTGTGTGTTGGGGGGTAAAAAGAAAGGAGGGATGTTGGTAGGTGGTGGTGGTGGAGGGGGGGGATACAACTTCTTTAATGAGAAAATGCATGAAAGAACTTCATGTTCATGTCTGCAGACATGTCCTGTTGCATTTAATTGTTATTTAAATCCATTTTATACTCGACTTGGTTTCGAGGACTTTTTGAAGGTCTTGTCCTGGTCTCGGTCAAAGAGGATTTTATTTCCTGACCGGTCAAGACCACAGCTGTGGGAAATCCATTCCATGGCCCCATTTACTCCTATGTGTGTCGTACATTAAATGATGCTGCGTTCAATCGCTGTTAAAATCCATTATATCCTTTTTGGTTTTTTTAGTGATTTGGTTTTGAAACCGTCTTGAGACGACTATTTGAAGGTCTTGACTGGTCTGGGACAAAGAGGATTTTATTTCCAGACCGGTCAAGACCACAGCTGTGGGAAATCCATTGCCTCACCCCATGTCATACATCAAATGATGCTGCATTTAATCTTTATTAAAATCCTTTTATCAGAGACCTGGTTTTGAGGATGGTCTTGATATGACGTTTTGAAGGTCTCAACCGGTCTTGTTCTGGTCTTGGACCCCCCCATTTAAATGTATATGGGTCTGGTCTTGGTTTTAACTAGTTTAATTATTCGGTCCCCACCAGGCAATGCATTTTGTATAACGTGGTCCACTTTCACACTCGCAAACCAATAAAAATTGGTCTGATTGACATTTCATGGATGTTTATCTTCCAGTAGAAACAAGCACCAATTATGACTCATGGAATGACGCATTAGCCCATTGCTACTTGTTCTTATTTGTGTTTTACATCCTCTGTTTTGGCACAATTTCTGGAAAAATATCCAATTCCAAAATGAGTCAATGCTGCGTCTGGAGAACAATCTGCGAAGCCTTTAGAGTCGTCAGTTCAGGCAGATTTTAGTCGATTTTAAGAAAATATTAGTCTTGTTTTTTTAAAACAAAACCAAATTGACCTAAATCAGGGTAAATAACTTAATATTGGACTAATTGTACCAAAAACAAGAGATTTTCACCTGTTTAAATTACATTATTTTTGCAGTGTATGCTATTAAATAATTAGTACACCCTCTTTGGACCCGAGTTCACATTCTCACCATCTGGTGTGGACTCAAACGGACCAAGACCACCTCGGTTTGTAGGTCTCAGTCACACCAAACTAAGCTCATTTGGTTCAAATAAACCGTTTGATGCTGTTGGTGTGAAATCACCCTCAGTCTCTACCTTGGTCTTGGTTTCAATCCCTCAACGTCTCGGTCTTGATACCATCTCGGTTTAGTTTGTCTACAACAAAATTCTTACTCATGTTTTTCCTTCATCACAGACATGTATAAGTCATCAGTATAATGAACTTCATACAACAAAAGTCACTTTTTCTATTCACCAATGAGCATCAACTCATTTGTCACATTCCACCGATGAAGTGTTTCTCCCACATGCGACTGCACGATTAAAACTCGAAAACCACAATTAATATTCCATGAAACACAAATCGTCAGTCGCTGTCAGATTCGTGGATGTTGCATCTATAGCTTGAGAAAACGGAGCCAAGACTGAGCCAGTCCTCTTATACCCTGGCCTGTATAAACATCCAGGGCGTCATGGTTGCCGATGATGGAAATACGATGAGGATACAGAGAGGAGCGGAGCCTCAGATTAATGAGAAACCTGCCTGTAGGAAACTTTTGGTTCAAGTGAGATCATGGGCATTTCTCTTTTGATGCCCATCAATTGGGTTTAGTGGTTTTCTGGTCGAGACTCTTGTAGACTCGGGGAATAATGCTGAAACAGGACTGTGGATCCCAGCGCCAAAGACGCAGAGAATCTGCTGTGTGCTCAGCGATGAAAAACCACATCACGCCTACTGGAAGCAAACATGACTCGTATCAGAGCCTGAGAAAAAAAAAAATCAGTCGACCAGATCTCCAGAACATGTTTACAGCCGTATCACAAGCTGCGGTAGGGTTCATGCACGGGAGCTCAAAGAGCACCTCGCCTACGTCCTCTTGATGTATCTGAGAGGTAAGCAAGTAAACAATCCCTTAAAGACGCCTACGGCCCCGAGGACCGTCCACCGCCACCCAAGGGGAGACCTCCAGCGTCTCTCAAAGTCCTCCCCATGTTGTGAATATTAGGTTAAGGTTATTTTAGGCCGACCCGCTCCAGAAGCAAATTACAGTGCAAGAAAAAGGGGGTGAAAAACCGAGTGGGCCGTCCACCGTGTAATTTTCCTGTTTCTCTTTCAAAGGGATGAGGTATTCCTCGAGGAAGCCCTGTTGAATTCACAAGCCGTGACCCCTCATCGGCGGGGGGAAGGAGGCTTCTCTGACCCGGGGGGAGGGTTTGATTTAACGTCTAAGCGCTTGATGGAGCTGTGACGCTGCTTTTCAGAACGCTTTCTCTCCCTGTGTGATTTTTTTGTTCAGGACGAAATCAAAAAGCTAGAATAGGATCTCACCGAATGTTCAGGATTGATTGAGTTTGGCCCGGCGTTTCCCGAAGAAGCTAACGTGATAAATCATTTAGCCTCTCGCCGCCGTTTCAGCTCTGGAAATGCACATGCATACCGATCTCTGGTTGGTATGAGATTCCTGAATAAGACCCTCTGGCTGATCTAAAGAAACCTCACCCTGAATAAAAGGTCTTTCCTGCCTGAACAAGAGAGCGGCCTAAGAAGAATGAGGATGATCACTGCTTACTCCCCAAAGTGTACCTCCAGACGTCTCAACCATAATTATGCCAGTCTGGGAGAATTACAGGTACCCTGGCATTACTTCTAATACACACTAAGATGCACACACACACACACACACTTACCTCTGCTTTATCAAAGGGCGCTATACTCTTGTTTTCTCGTGCTTCAGGTTCATAAACTCTTGGAAAAACCATTCAGCTTTGCCGCCGTGCCAGAAAAGCCTCGCCGGCTGTAATTATGCTTTAAACATCACATGCTAAATTGCAACCAGGGAATTCAGGACAGTTGAAACCAGATTATTTGAGAAAAGGTTGACACAAAACGCTGTAAATACGCGCGTATATACATCGGCGACTGTCTTGCAGAGCATCCTAGCAGCATATTCTGTGTTTTGGAAGGGGAGGAGGGTGGCGGCGGTGGTAGTGGAGGGGTGGGGGGGTGCTGCAGTGCGGCTTGCTGGTTAATTATGGGTCGTGAGCTGCAGCTCGGCTGGCCTGGGCGGGTGTTGGAGCCAGTGGGTCTGGCACAGGGAGGTCTGGCCACAGACCCCGGCGGTGACGGCATGAAGTCTGGGACGAGTCAGAACACCAGCCCGGGGTTTGGAGCATTCCTCGCATTCCCTCCTCCCATGGCTGCCTGCCCGTGAGCGTGCATGTGCACGTGCATGTGTGTGTGTGCAAAAACCGAGAGCAAGAGGAGGAAAAAAGTGTGAAGGATGAATGTTTCTCACACCGACTGTATGGATCCAGGCTTTAAAACCCCCCTAAAAACAAGTCCCTGTCATGATGTGATTCAAGAATGAAAGTGAAGAATCCTCTGTCTCGATTATAGAAGTAATCCTTCAGTGCTTCTGACACGGTTCACCAGTCTACTGTCTTGTTTAAAGCAGAGAAGCACTCAGTCCTGACAGAAGCCAACAAACCTCAGTGTAAAATATGTAATTTTCTACCATCACGCAGCATCACGAGAGAATAACAAACTACTTTCTTCTCAGGAGTCATTTCTTTTTTTTTCCTCTGAAACCCGAACTTGATTTAATACGAGAACTATCAAAACACAGAACCCGCCCTTATGCTTAGATATTCACCTCCGTGTAGTTTTGCAATCGCCGTGTTTTCAAGTTACTTGAAAGTTTACTTTAATATGATGTGATTGACACGAAGCATGACGAGACACGCTGCTTCTAACAGGCGGCAGGAAAAATGGCTGGATTTCATCATTCTTCTTGGAATATGTTTGTCTTCCACACTGAAGACACGGTTTTCTTTTTTAAACAACAACTGTATTTTAAATTGAATTAACATTATTTGCAACCAATATTCTAAACGTATGACATTTGAAGGATTAGCGAGGATTAGGATTTCTTTCTGCGTCGATTCGCTTCGGTTGCGTTTTGTGATTTCTTGAAAGTTTCCTGGAAAGAACATGAAATGGAAATGGCAAAGTCATCGAAAGCATATTGTGTTCGACCCTGTTGTATCTAGGGGTTTCTCAATGTAAACAGGAACAAAAGGTTGAATAATGAAGTGAATAAAGTGGTGGAATCATGGGAGTAGATCTCAGATCTAACAAAATAAAAGCAGTTGCACAAATCTGTGTTTCTCCATTTCCTGTGACCCGAGCTAACGCTAATGTAGAACTACTATATTGGAAAATTATCAAATGTAACATGTTTATTACAGTTGTATTTGTAAGGGTATGTATTTGTTGGGTAATTAATGTGGATCCTAACTGTTCAACTTCAGATCCAACTGTCCAATGACTGAAAATTGGCTTAAAACAAAATGTTAATTAGGAATTTTTGTTGGAAACCTTTGGAATAATGAAAGAAAACTTGTCTAACTACAAAACCTTTTATATTAATATATATTCCAACTGTACAGTCTCTAATTTAGCTGTAATTACCACCATATTATGTAGAAACATCTGGGAAATTGGTAAAAAATAAACCCTCTATGCATGAAATATTACTCAAATATGGTAAAAAAAAAGGTTGTGAACATGGTTTCATGCTATTTAAGTCAATGCAATAGGAATTTTCCGTATTTGCATATTGTTGCCATGGCAACAAACATGTTTTAGCATATTGGATAAAAGCTTATAACGTCAAAATTGAATTAAATGCAAACAAAATCTGGAAAAAAGAGAATAGATAAAAATGTTCACATATAAAATGTTCAGCAATAGGGATATCCTGGTCATGTGACCTTTTTTTTTTTTTAGCATATTAGAAAAAAACTTTGCCAAAAATTTTCCAAAATTCTGAATAAAAGACATTTGGTTTTGAGATAATGATGCTCACATATCTATAGGGATATCCTGGTCATGTGACCTCATGAATTGTATAAAAACCTCCTTTTCATGCCTGTAAAAACAGATTTTATATCAAAACCTTTTAGAAAAATGAAGATAAAGTAATGATATAGCAACGCTATGCAATAGAGGGTTAATGTACAGTACTCATTTAAAAAAAAGAAGTGTTTCCACTGTTAAATGAATAATTCATGGCTCACTTCTTACTTTCATGTGAATCTCAGTCTTTAGTTCTTACATCATTCTCCGTGGAGGTTAAATGAGGAGATTTCAGCTCCTCGTCTGGCGACAAAAGTGTTTTCATGTGTGTTCAGAGACAGGTGAACGAGGAAGTCTCTTCACACTGAACACACACTCACATCAAAGCCGGCTGCAGTCAAACAGGCCGCCGTGTGTACACAGCCCAGGCAGCTTCTTCTTCTTCTTCTCTTTCTGTACACAGATCTCTGCAGCTCATTCTGTTGCAGAGTCGAAGCATTTCCTGCAGCAGCCGTGTCAACATATCGACATGTAGTAATTGCACTCATTCAGCTGTGTGTGTGTGTGTGTGTGTGTGGAGGTTTTGCAACTTTAAAAATCCGAAGGCCATACGCTTATTTTTAGCTCTATTCATGTTTAGCTATGCTCTAAAAAAAAAAAAAAAAGGGAAACGAGGAAGGAACCTCCTCAAAATTTGTCCTCATGTATCATACTCAAATCCTCTGCAGCTTCACCCAAAGGTAAAGAGTCACAGAAATAGCTCCAAAGTCGGGGAGAGGGCCACCAAAAAGCCTTTTTTTCCTTTTCTCTCCCCACACAACCTTTATTTTGACAAGGCTGGGAGAATAGTGTATTTATATATGGGGCTGTGTGCTGTGGTTTCTCCACAATTACAGAGTGGCGGTGCATAGACTGGGAGGCGTGCTGGAGGTTTATGGAGGGGGGGGGGGGGACCAGGACCAGGACCAGGACTAGGACCAGGACCAGCCGCTCACAACCTGACATATAGACCTGAAAAACACAATTTCATGGCGAGAAACACGTGAGGAAACGGCACAATCAATGACTTTAAAAGCACGAGCAGCATTATTTTTTTATCCTCTGCGGCCTCAGACCTTTACGTTGCGATGAGGCTCGATTTCCAGTGTTTGGAAGGCGGTCAGTAAATGTTTTGAGCGGTCCCGGCGTGGGCCAGAGCTCCTCTTTGTAGAATCCGCTGTATTATGGTCCACGATATAAACACGGATTTTCTACCCCGGGAAAGAAGAAGAAGAAGAAGAAGAAGAAGGGGGGGAAAAAAAAGAAAAGACGACGTCTTGCGCAAACCGCCGCGAGCCACGTCGGATGGGGAACAGTGGGAGTTTTGTGTTTGTTTCGTGGACGCTGTGTTGAATCTGGCGTCGGCCTCTGCGGGGGGGGGAGGGGGGTCGGGGGGAATGGAAGCGGGGGTTTTTGCGGTTCTGCCGGGGAGCCTGGAAGTCAGTCAGGGCGGTGGCTTCAACCACCTTCCCCTCCACAAGCCGACATCCACCCCACTCCTCAAATGAACACACACACATCCATATTGACTTAAGCACATATACCTAACACACACACACACACACACACACACACACACACACAGATTTCCTCTTTTCTGCTTTCAAGCGACAGGAAACACAGGCCGGCCTTGTTTACAGCGACGGCACATGATGCAGCAGAGTCAAAATGAATTAAACACCTCTTTAACAGGCTGTACAGCACCGTGGGTATGAGTGGAGCAGCTAGAGGATGTTTTTACTGAGTTCTCGGTGTGAAAGTAGCTGCGGACCACAGGAAGAAATTAAATTCAGCCTGTTTTTTTCACAGAAATACACATTTTTTGGTTAAAATACCTGCCAGTTACTCACTAAAGCCCATAACTTTGCTGCTTCTGTTAATTCCCTCTGTAATAATCATCATTTTTCCTTTTGATTTACACTAAACTCCATTAAAAATGTGATTTAACATAATTTACTTATTTAAGTTATAAAGGAGTTAAAGGACATTTTTACTGCAAGTTCAGACAAGTTCATGTCTGTCTTTGTGTGAAAGTAGCTCAGAATCAGAGGAATAAATTCATTTTTTGTCAAAATAGCTGCCAACAAGTCACTAAAACCCATAACTTTACTTCTGCTGCTGTAATTCTATCTGAAATAATCAGTCTGCAGGTTCATTATATCATAGTTTCTGTGGTAGCAGCTTTGAAATGTGACAACTACTTATTTATAACCAAATATTTACACAACAAGAATCACATCATGATCAGCGATTCATGGTTTAAAGGTTTGATCTAAGTTTTATGTCGAGTGAGAAGCTTTAACTGAAAAATCTGGAATTTAACATAATTATTTTACTTAATTTAATTATTTAAGTTATAGTAGATGAGTTAAGGGACAAGTTATGACACAAATGTGTGTTTTGGTGTGAAAGTAGCTTAAGATCATTGGAATAAATTTGAGTTTTTTGTCAAAATACCTGATAACAACTCACTAAAAGTTCTAACTATAATAATAAAGTTGGTGTAAATGAACATTAATAAAGTCAAAGAATCCAAATAAACAGGAATCAAGTCAGAAAATTCAGTTTATTTGTTCATAACAAGATTTTAGCAGCAATTTTATGCACATTTTTATTAAAAAAGGAACATTTTAAAGGAAATAACAGCTGAATATGCAATAATAATAAGTTTTATTACTAAGACAAACTGAGCTTTAGTGGATTTATTGTTTTATTGGACATTTCAACCAAACACCTGAGCTACTTTCACACCAACCTGCAGTAAAATCCCATTTTTTCTGCCCTTTTCCCTCCTCTCTACAGTTCAGGGACGAGTTTTGATGAGATTTTTTTGATTTCTGAGCTCCAGACTTGCCGTTGCCTGCCTGTGTGTCAGCCGCTCGGCTTTGAAACCGAATCCATTTCCAGGGGTGTGAACATTCTCTGCAGCTTTTGTGTTGCGTCTCTTCCCCAGAATGACTGATACCTGCGAATGGAAAACAAACAAGTGGAGCCGGCGCTGATAGACACGGCTTCACTTCATGGGAACTATATGTCAGTGGTGGGAGATGATGATGATGATGATGATGATGATGATGATGATGATGATGGTAGCATCCTGTCGCCTTTAGAGCAAAACAAACAATTGCATCAAATTCTCCATTTTTAATCATGAAAACCCAGAGTGTTCCAGCGTGAAGATGAAGGATATCATGGTTTCACAGCACATCGAGGCGTATAGGAAGCATCGCGCCGTTGTTTTGCATTTGCGGTCGGTGCGTCTGTGTTGTGACACACACGGCGAGGCCTTATGCAAGTGAGAATAAAGAGTTTTGTGATGTCACAGGTATGAAAACGTTAAGAAGATGCCCCCCTCCTCCTCCTCCTCCTCCTCCTGCTGCTGCTGTAATCTGAGCCATCTGTAACTGAACCCAACGCGTCTGGATAAATGTTTAAGAAAATATGATAATTGTTGGATTCTCTCCAAGAAGTTTCTTTATTTTTTTGTGTCATTGTCCAACAAGGAACAGTGGAGCGATGCAAATCAGTCCTCGCTATTTGTTTATGGTTTTAAATTTTAATGATATCGTTGCCACAAACAAAAAAACCTCTGTTAGAAACAGATGCAGATCCATTACACACAGTATTAAAGTATTAGTGTTTAACGTAATTATTATTATATTCCTTTTAATAATAGCTGGAAGTAACAATCAGTAAATTTCATGTAGTAATATATAGTATTGTGTGTATAAATATTTACTTTATATACTAGTTTATACTTCCACTTCCTTTTACTCCAGATAAAGAGTTTTTATTATTTTACACCAGATTAATATACTTAAATAATATATTTATTCTATTGAATTATTGTATTTTCTATGCACTTTGTGTGAAAGGTGCCAAAACATATTGATAAACTAAAACAGTAAAATGCATATCATGTTATAATATAGCACATTCTGCATAATCCTGTAATATAATGTGTATTTTCTGTGTTTGATCTGCAGCATCTGAGGATTCGATCCACTGCTGGTTCCTGCTGATGCTTTCACAGGTAAGCAGCGTTTTACTGTTCAACGGTTCATAAAGAACTATTGGTATGAGGAACAATGGCAGAAATATAAAAACCAGATGGATTCTATGGACGGGAATTGATTTTTACGATTCCATTATTGATGCTGCTTAAGTCTTTATCGATTCCAATTTCAGAAAAAAGGAGTTTGAAAAGAAAACACACATTTTTCCCAATAGAAATAAAATAAATCTCCTTTTTAAAAGGATATAAGAGCTGACTGCACATTCAAACATAACTATAAAGAAAGATAAATACAGTGCAAACTGAAGAATTAACGATTCTTCTGCAGGAAAATGATCACGTCTTGTTTTTCAGGAACATAGAGGTGATATCTGCTGCTGCTGGTTCACATGTATCACGACATTAACGTTATTCCATGTTTGTTCATATTTGTCCTGTTCCCTCCCGACTGTTACGTCCATTTTGCAGCTGTTTCCATCCTTTTTTCATAAAGTGAAGCCAAACTTTTGAATCCTGTGGGCTCTGTTGTTGTTTACGACACTAAACCTGCGTAAAAGCGTTCGTAACTCGCGTAAAGTTACGTGACGTCGATTGGAATCGATAAGAGAATCGTTAGATAGACTGAGAAAAGATTCCATGGACATGGAAAAGACACGGAACCGGTTCTCTACAGGAACTTCAAACTGTTTTTAAACCACATACTATCAGCTAGTTTTATCTTGTCAACCATGATTTGTCACTGACACATAAACTATTTAATGAAATATTTAAGAAAAGTACATTAAAGTACAGAACGGGTGTAAATCTACTGTTTTAGGCCTAATTGTTCACATTTTATTGGAATGTTTTATCTCAAAGTATTTAAAAAATATTAAAATAAATGTCCTTATGTAAAATACCTGTGTAAATTTACTTATTTGAACCTGATTGTGAACATTCTATTGGAATATTTCACCTCAAATACTATAAAAAATGAAATATTTAAGAAAAGTACACTAACATTCTGTCTTTAAGTTATGTACAGCTGTAAAACACCTGTGTAAATATTCAGTTTTAGCCTGATATTTAGCATTTTATTGGAATATTTCACCTCAGGATTCATCACTATATATATACATATATATATCCTCATAAAACTCCTCATGTCTAAAAGTCCTTATGTTCAGCACCTGTGTAAATGTGCTGTTTTTAGCCTGATTGTTAACGTTTTACTGGAATATTTCACCTCAAATACCATTTAAAAGGGGACGTTTAAACCTCCTCAGAGGTAGAATACCTGTCTAAATGTTCTTCTTCAACCTGATTGTGAACATTTTACTGTCAGTTTTCTCCACCAGTGACATATTTGCGGGTCAGTTTTTATTTTCTCGGCTTCTTCCTGTTCTGTCAGCAGTGGGAGGCAGATCAAACGGGACCTGCTGCCGTCACCTGTCGTAGGAATGCACCGACGCTCCCGTCCGTCAGCGAGAACCCACGAAAACCACGACCCGACGCAGGCCCCAGAAAACCCCCCGAGGCCGGCGGACCGCCTAAAGGTGCAGCACGAATTCTTCTTCTTTTTGTTGTCGTTGCGTGTTAACGACGCAAACCGGCGTGTTTTATTTTTTCTCCTCGTCACGTGACCTCCTCTCTCTCTCCGACGTGTCCTGCCCTGCTCGGGCGGCCTCGTGTTGTGATGTCTGCGGTTGAGACAGGGCGTTCCAACGCGGCGTTTCACCGCCAAACCTTGGGAGAAAGAGCAGATCGGTGGATCTGTGTGTGGGGGGGGGGAGGGAGGGATTTGGCGTGTGTCAACAGGTAATATACCTGTAACCTGGGAGACGTGCCCCGCAGCCACCCGGTGATTTTCTCATGATCGTGACGGCCCCAGACGCAGACGACAGGGCTTGCATAAAAGTAGACTCCTCAGCAGGACTGAGGTGGCTTAGGGTGGCGTCAGACACACACACACACACACACACACACACACCGCCGCATTCCGCCTGGGATGCTCTTTATGCAAAAAAAAAAAAAGAAAAGGGAGGGGTGTTGCACTCCTGTGTGTGTGTGTGTGTGTGTGTGTGTGTGTGTGTGTGTGTGTGAATCTGCAGCAATTACTGTTTGCGTCTGTGGCGGCCGAGGCCCTGGTGTCACGGCAGGACTCGAACGCAGGTCCAGCCCCTGAGAACCTGAGGAACCTGAGTAGACGTCAGGGGACTAAAGGGAGTCTAAGGGCTTAGGGCCCGGCCCGACACAAACACTTACCTACTGTGTCTGCTGTCTCCACCGCTGTGTACTGGAAAACAAGAGCTTTGGTGGAGACACTGGAGCCGAGAAGGGTGCATATCTCCTGTTTGTTTTCGGGTTTTCGCTTCGTGTTGAAACGACACAATATTCCTCTTGTTGTCCCTCGTTCTCCTCCTCTCTCCCATGTCGTCTTCCCGACACTGTGGAGCTGGTATTAATCTGCTCTGCTGGCAGGGTTTGGACACAAAAAATAGGAGGTGGTGGTGATAAAAGGAAAAAAAAAGCCTCGCGTGTGAGAACTGAAGTGGAGGAGGAGGTGGAGGAGGTGGAGGAGGAGGTGGAGGAGGTGGAGGAGGTGGAGGAGGTGGAGGAGGAGGTGGAGGAGGTGGAGGAGGTGGAGGAGGTGGAGGAGGACAAACAAAAGGTAAATGATTGCCATCAGCTGTCATGTGGCACCAGATGAAACGAGAAACGAGAAACATGCACGGTTGCTATTTTACACCGTTTGATCTCAGGTTGTCAGCTGTTGGTTTTACTGAGAATTTCTTCATGTCAATCATAGTTTTATATGCACACACACACACACACACACACACACACACACACACACACACACACACACACACACACACACAGTACATTTATACAGCTACTGTACATGAGGACTCTTATGGGTCAGTAAGTAAAATACAGTTTTATTCAATATTCTCTAATTTTGTCTTCATGTTTCTTATCTAAAAAGTCCATTTGTATAACTTTTTGGACAAAAATCAAACAGAATCTGATCTTTTTCCAGACAAAAAGTGCAAATAAACACTAATATTATGTAAATCTATATAAACGGTTATGAATCTAGAGGTGAAATGTTCACAGTCAAGCTACAAATTGTAGAATTAACACCCAGGATTTAGATATGAGGGATTTTAACATCCTTTTCTTTAATATTCTGTATTATCTATATAAACGGGTGAAATATTCAGGCTACAAATGCTGCATTTACACAGCTGTTATAGATAAAGACTCTTAGACATGAGGATTTTTAATGAACAAATGATGTTGAAAGTGAAAAACTTTTTAAAATACAGTTTTAAAAGTCTCTCAAAATGTAAATTATGTGTTCATGTTGGTTTTGTGTCATTTTAAATTCCATTTGTACCATTTTTTTCCCCATGAAATCTCAAATAGTGGCTATAAAAACCTATTTAAGAGAGTTAAATTATCTGGAACCAAGTTTTTATGGTGACATTTTTGATATTATCCCAAATATTGAGGTGAAATATTCCAATTAACAACCAGTAACATTACATTTATACAGCTACTGGACATAAGGACACTTAGATATGAGGACTGTTAATGTGCTTTTCTTAAATATTGTGTATATCTATATAAACAGCGATGAATAGATGGAATAAAAAGGAAATATTGAAGAAAAAAGACAGTGTACTTAACTTAAGAACGCATGCTATCAACTAGTTTTATATTCTAGGTGGATTAAATATATAAAACATATTCTTTCTCATATATTTCATGGGAAAAACGCACATTCTGGTTGATTTTTGCAAAAAAAAATGGTACAAATGGACGTTTAAATGACAAGAAACCAACATGAAGACAAAATGTACGTTTAGAGACCTGATTTTAAGGTTTTAAGAAAAATGCATCAAAATTCCTCACATCTACGAGTCCTAGTCTAAAAATACCTGTGTAAATGTACTGTTTTAACCTGATTATTAACCTTTTATTGGGATATTTCACCTCCGTATTCTTTACTGATTATATAGAAATAAACAATATGTAAGAAAAGCACTATTGGATCTCAAATACCTTAAAAAAGGAAATCTACATTAAAATTCAGTCTTTATGAACAGGACCTGTGTAAATATACTTTTTTTAGCTTGAACTATTTAAAAAATACCATTTAAAAATAAAAAGGTACTTAAAAATTGCTCATAATTAAGAATCCTTATGTACAGCAGTTGTTAAATGTGCATTCACCTCAGTATTCACCATCGTTTCTATAGATAAACACAATATTTAACTCATTTAGTGTCATTTCCTGTTAATCATGTGTGTGTTTGTACACACACACACACACACACACACACACACACACACACACACCTTCATGAGTGTGTGTTACAGTAGGAAATCAATTCAGGATCAATTGGCCTCATGTTATTCATTACGCTGTAATTGCTCCACTTTCTCTTGTCAGTGATTTACATTAGTGCTGCTTTTACAAACCTGCATATTGGCTCAGGCACGAAAAAAACCCTTAAGTGAAGCATCTGATATGATAATTAAGATAAGCCGGCTGCAGACCCTGAGGTGAGTGTTGCTGGTGGCGTTGTGTAACAGTAATAGCAGGGTTCCTCCGTGACCAGGGATGGCGGAGCAGGGGAATCTCTAATTGCCCCAATTATGGAGGGGAAACCTGCATTCCAGCAGGTGGTGGAGCGTTCAGCGCCGTGACGTCAGCCGAGCCATTAGCCGCTCGTTGGGTTACGACACCGCAAAGAACTCTGCAGCTTCGCCTCGACGCCGCTTTGCATGAGGGAGGAAAGGCGGCGAGAACGCAGCGGACACGGGTTCGAATCCCACCTGGGACGTCAAGTGGAGAATCACGTTTCAGTCCGACATTTACAGGAAGTTACATCATACCATTAAAACAAGAAATGACATAACTGTAAAACTCTAAAATCGCTGATTTAGCTATTGAACCGTCACTGGAGGGAATATAGTTCTCAATATTCTGCTTCTCTTGTTGTAGAAAGTGAGATTTGATTCTATAAATACTGTTAAATCACTCAAAACTGTAAAAAGTGAACACTTAACAGGTGGAAATATCTGTTTTTTTGGTGTAATTAGTCCAATATTGAGTAGAATTATCTACTGCTTATACATTAACTGTTAAATATATTTAATATATAAGTTACAGCCCAATTCTTCACTAATCAATAGTTATATTTGGCTGGTAATACTTCAGTACTTGGATCGTGAACAGAGAACTAGTATTTTGGTGTAATTAGTCTAATATTGAGTAGAATTATCTTAGTGCATTGGCAGATAATTCTGTGTATTCTGATTCGGGTCAATTTTGAAAAACTAGACTTGTATTTTCTTTAAAAAAAAGACTAAATGAACTAAAATCAAGGAAAAAAACTTGAAATAAACTAAGTTATCTGCCAGTGGAATGAGATAATTCCAATTAATAAGAACATTTTCATCAATTTTCAAGTTACTTTTCCTGATTTAGGTTATTTTAATAAAACAAGACTAACTTTTCCTTTAACAAAACAAGAAAAACCTTGAAATAAGCTGAATTATCTGTGGGTGGAATAAGATAATTCTACTCCAGATATGTTCACCTGTTGTGTTTTTGCAGCATTTTATTGCATCTCTCCCTTAAAGCCAGTAAAAATGCCCCAAAGTGTGTGTTTAACAGATGTCATGAGTGGATTTGAGGAGCGTATAGTTGGTTATTTATAAAAGGAGGATCGGTTCCATCCTTGGACAAACATCCCCTTCCAGCGACATCATTTCTGGGTGTGACGGTTTGTGCGTTCTTCCAACCATCGTCGCCACTGGCGGAGAAACAGGTTGGCACGTTGGACCCGGTCCAGAACATAACGAATGTCATCGAACGTTCCCCTCGGATGAACCCGCGACTCATTAAAACTCGCAGCGCTGCAGGCAGCCGTCCAATTCCAGCTTCTCTGTCTTTGTTGTGCTGCCAGCGCTGATACTCGAGCTGGTTTTCACCTTTTAGGAAATTGAATATGTGATTTGTGGTGTTTTTTTTAAAGCCTGGGCCGTCTTCGTGAGGGAAGAGGTTGGGATTAGTCACTCAGAGAGCGGTAGGTGTACAATGTGCATTATTTATCAGCAGGATCCCTCCACCCCCGACCTGCCAGCCAGGATTTATACCTCAGGTCATGATGGCGGCGGATTTAAAAAAATACACAGCACAAAAAAACAGATTAATCAAGGAAATGGAGCCAAAGTGTAGGCGAACCCCACCTCTGCTCCTGCATATCCATTTCAAATAATCACTGCAGACGTGCTACATGCTAAGCAGCCATGTTGGAGTGCGTGTAAAAGCTGATATTAATCACCGTCACTTTAGCGGCGGCGGCGAGGAGGAGGAGGAGGAGGAGTCACCACGCTCTGTTGTGTTTGACGAAGCTGTGCAGAAGTGTTGGGCTAGAGGTCTTACAGAGGAACTAATGGATGGAGGTGAAGGGGTTTCATGAATTATTCAGCTGCGATCCGGTGTCTCCTGTTTACATACGAACGCCGGCGCACATGCATCTTGCACAGTGGAAAGAAAACCAACACCTGTACGGCCGCAGCGTGTTTTTAGGATGTTTGATCCTTCATGTGCAACCACACGCGTGTAGTTGGGTGGAGTGGGTTTAATGTGAGGAGGTAAAGTAGTAAAGTAGAGTATAATCAGCTAGAGTCTCGTTTTAATCATGTAAAAAGGCACAAATAACATATAACATCTATGAAATGCAACCAATGAAATGATCTTCCTTTTTTAAATGGCTAATTATGCCCCTGACTGAAAATATCCTGTTTTCTTGCAATGGCAGATACGTTTTTTGGGTAAATTTGCAGTTTTTCACAAATAAATGAAAAACAAAAATCCCATAACTTGCATAGACACTAATTCAGCCATTGCAGCCCACCCATTTAACTGCTTTTTGATGATGAAGTCTATAAATACTGACAAAAACTGCAAAAAGAAAAATCTTAACAGGTGAAAATCTCTTGTTTTTAGTATAATTAGTAGTTTCCTGATTTGCGTCGACATTTTTCTTTAAAAAAAAAAAAGATTAAATTGACTAAAATCAAGAAACAACATGAAATAAGGTAAATTATCAGCCAGTGGAATAAGATAATTCTACTCTATATTGGACTAATTGGACCAAAAACAAGATGTTTTCACTTTGAATTTCTGATTTATGTTAATTTGGTCTCGTTTTCAGGAAACAAGACTAATATTTTCTTTAAAAAATGATTAAATTGACTTAAATTCAAGAAAAAAAAAATCTGAAAAAATTAAATAAATAAAAAAAATATATAATAATAATAATTTAAAAAATAATAAATGATCTATACCAAACACAAGATATTTTCACTTTGAATTATACATTTGATATTATTTTGATAGTATGTAAATGTTTTTTTCCTGATTTAGTTAAATTTCAATTTTAAGAGACGAGACTAATATTTTCTTTAAAAAAAAAATATTAAATTGACTAAATTCAAGAAAAAAAATTAAATCTGAAAAAATAACTACATTTAAAAGAATTATTAAATTGACTAAAAATCAAGAAAATAAAATTATCTGAAAAATAAAATTAATTTATTATTTTCTCTTGTTTTTTAATGTGATTGTCTTTAGACGTATGTAAATATGTTGTTTTTTCCTGATTTAGGTTAATTTGGTCTCGTTTTAAGAGACAAGACTAATATTTTCTTTAAAAAAACAAGATTAAATTGACTAAATTCAAGAAAAAAAAATCTGGAAAAAATGAAATGATTAAAAAAATAATAAATTATTAAATTAAATTGACTAAAAATCAAGAAAATAAAATTATCTGAAAAATAAAATTAATTAAAAAATAAAAAAAATAATCTATACCAAACACAATATTTTAACTTTGATTATTTTCTCTTTCTACATTCTTGTATTTGTAAGATTGTCTTTAGACGTGTGTAAATATGTTGTTTTTTCCTGATTTAGATTAATTTGGTCTCGTTTTAAGAGATGAGACTAATATTTTCTTTAAAAAAAAAAAAGAAAAAAAAGATTAAATTGACTAAACTCAAGGAAAAAAATAAAATCTGACAAAATTAAATAAATTTAAAAAAAATAATTTAAAAAATAATAAATTATTAAATTAAATTGACTAAACCTCAAGAAAATAAAATTAGCTAAAAAAATAAAATTAATTAAAAAATAATAAAACTAAATAAATGATCTCCACCAAACACAAGATATTTTCACTTATTTCATTTTTTTGCAGTAAAGATATTTTCTCTTTCCACATTCATATTAACACTGTTCATTTATTATCTTATATAATTCAAATTCAATAAATCATCATTCATTCCTCTGTTGCTGCATGTGATTGTAGTAATAAAGTTTTTGTGAAAGTCGCCGTTAATGACGTCGTCTTTCAGCTAAAACGCAGTGAATCTCCAGCAGCTTCAGCTCATATTGAATAATTCAGCCGCCTTCACCTCAGCTCAGGTCACCTGGACGACTGAGGGACCCTCGGCTCCTGTTTCCTCCACACAACTAATTACAGCTGTATTTTGACGGCGGTCTTCTGCAGAGGAACCGCTAATGAAGACGAAGTTACACACCAGCATTTTACTAATGTCTCTGAATGACTTCCACGTCTCCGTCCTTTAAAGCTGCTGCTATTATCTTCAGGTGTCGCTCGTTTTCTGGTTTTAATCGTTAGCTGCGGGTTTGTACCTTAAATTAATGTCATTGTGAGTTAATAGACGGTCATTAAGTTGAAGGAAACAGTCATCTCTGCCCGACTTTGTCCTCAAAGACGTGTTTATATACTTTCTTTATATGGGAGACACCAGCTTGTGTCTGTATTTAAGGAGGAGTTGAAGTCCTGAGCTGGGAAAAAGCGACAGATTTGGGGAAAAAACTCTGATATCAACGTTTATTATAAGGAAATCAGAGCAGCTGGAATAGAGAAAACAAACTAGTAGAGGAGTTAAAGGACATTTTAATGCAAGTTCTGACACTAACGATGTGAAAGTAGCTTAGATCATAGGAATAAAATCATAAAAAGAGACAAGTCCACAACAAAGTTGGTCAAAGAATCCAAATAAACAGGAATCAAGTCTAAAAATTCTATTTATTTATTAGTTAGCAGCAAATTATGCAGATTTATCTACACTACTCACAATAAATCAGGGATATTGTGAGGAACTGAGTGGATTTAACACATTTTTGGGTTAATAAATATTAAACTAATGAAAATGCTGTTTCTTCTCATTCATATACATGATTTCTTTTTTTGTTAAAATACCTGCAAACAACTCCCTAAAGTCCATAACTTCTTCTAATTATAACAATAAAGTTGGTGTAACTGAACATTATTAAGGTCAAAGAATCCAAATAAACAGGAATCGAGTCTAAAAAATTCAATTTATTTGTCCAGAACAAGATTTTAGCAGCAAATTATGCAGATTTTTATTAAAAAAAGCTAAATTTGTAAGACATCGTATTATGGATGTAAAGGTGTTGATTAATGAGACAGAAATGTCATTTATTTTATATGGATGTTTATCTACATGTGAAAAGTTATGATCTTTAGTGTATTTAGTGGATTATTAGTGGATATTTTAACATAAAATCTGATGTGATTTGACTCTTTAGATGAATTTCTGAGCTACTTTTGCACCAAATCAGACTTTTGTGTCAGAACCTGCAGTAAAAACACATTTTTTATTCCTTTACCTTCTCTACTACTGGATTAAAGACAAAATTATTATATTATATATGTTATAATAGTGATATTCTTTGCAGTTTTATTTTTGCTACTTGAGGAGTTATTGTTTTATTATTGTTATAAAGTCAGAACTTGCAGTAAAAACCCATTTTTCTCCTTTTATTTCCTCCACTATGAAGCAGATGAGAACATAAATGTGCAGTAGATGCACCGACATCCTCAGAGATGCTGTTTTATTTATATATATATAAAACAAAGGCTGAGCTTTAGTGTATTTAGTGGATTGTTGGTGGATATTTCAACACACAGGCTGATCTGACTTGTCTCTCAGGATGAATTTATTCCTATAGCTCGAAGCTACTTTTACATTTCTGTCAGAACTTGCAGTAAAACCCATTTTTTCGCCTATAAATCCCATTCTGAAGACATCCACTGGTGTCCACTCGCTCTGTACCACTTGTCTTTGTTGGCTCCTGGCATGAGGAGGGAGGGTCCAGGCATTTCTCCCTCCAGGGTGCGATGGAAAATCCCATCCCATCGCGTCCCGTGTATTTCCCTGGAAGTGAGATCATGTTTTACCGCAGGGCCTCGGGGCTGCAGCCTGAAGACTGACGGCTGGCTGATGCTATGTCACCGCCTCCCATCACTGGGTGGCAGTGTTGAGCCAGAGAGAGACACGAGGGGAAAACTCCGTCTCCCTGCACATACGCTGCTGCATATCCAACAGAAATATGGAAAAAAGCATCTCTGAGGATGTGGAAACTGGAGTTTTCAGTGCATCTGATGCAGATTTCTGTTCTCAACCACCTGTTAGCGTCATGCTAGAGGAGGTAAAGGGATAAAAACATGTGTTTTTACTGCAGGTTCTGACATAAATGTCTGATTTGGTGTAAAAGTAGAGGAATAAATTCATCTAAAGAGACGAGTCACATCAGATTTTGTTTAAAAATGTCCAACGATTTACTAAATAAAATAAAGCTCATAACTTTTCACATGTAGATAAACATCCATATAAAATCCTGTTTCTTAGTAATAAAACTTGTTGTCTCCCAATACAACTGTAAATAAAGTTATGCATTTTTGATCTACCTTTAAAATGTCGCTGCTAAAGTCTTGTTATGGATAAAGAAATATTAAATATATTATTTGGATTCTTTAACCTTAATAATGTAGTTAAACACCATCTTTATTATAGTTATAACAGAAGAAGTAAAGTTATGGACTTTAGTGAGTTGTTAGCAGGTATTCTGATATATAAATGTGTACATCTGTGAAAAAAGCTCATCTGACTTTATGATTTTATGACTTTTACACCAAATATCACACCGTTTGTGTCAGAACTTGCAGTAAAAGTCAAATTCCTGGCAAAAAAAACATGTGTATATCTGTGAAATCTGACTTGTCTTGTATATTTTTGCACCTAAACCAGACATTTGTGCAGTAAAACGTCCCTTTACCTCCTCTACTATCCTTTTTTCTGACTGAGTGACCCCGTTGTGCACGAGAGACCGAGCTCTTTGTGATTTCCAGGGACTTACCTGTCACCATCTTTAACCCCGAGGACATGACCCCCCCCCTCCTCACCTCCTTCACCAAATCTACTTCTTTTACAGCGGTGACAGCGGGACAAGGGGGATTCCTCCAAGGGAACCTTGTTCCGCTGATCACATGCTGATGAAGTGACCTGCTCTGGATTCACAAGTGCCGATAGCGGCTGTCAGCGCTTGTTTGATGGGCGTCTGTCCCCTTTTAGGGAAAAAAAATAAAAGGGGGGATTGATGGATTCTAGAAATCAGAGACGGGACAAAGCCTTTTGCAAGATTCTGCAAACAATGCACTGCTATATTAAGAATGTGAAAATCAGTGTCCCCCCTCTCTTTCTTTCTTTCTCTCTCGCTTTTTTTTTTTTTTTTAAAAGCTCAAATGTCCGAGTCGTCGTCGTCGTCTTCGGGCTGAAGTCTTGACCCTTTGCACACTTTCTGTAAACCTCTCAGCCCCGGTCGTTCTGGAGTGGAGACATGCTCTCTCCTTAATGGCCCTTTGTTCAACCTGCAGGCTCCAGGGGTCAGAGGTCAACTGCACCTGAGGCCGATTCCCACCAAACAAAAGCTCTTGTGTTTACTGGCACCAGGCGCCCACTTCCCTGTCTCCTGCATGGGAGGAACACACAGGACATGATGGAGTGGACTGATTGGTTTTAACCGTCCATGTCCATCAATAACATGAAACGGCTCATTTATTATAGTTATTAACCTGTTAAAATCTAAAAAAACCCCATAAATCCCAGTATTTAAACCTCACCACATCATCAATACAATAAGGAAATAGTTTAATATCAGTAGTAGAGACTATTTAGATATTTAATTTAGATTTGAGCTGATTATTTAATTGGCTCCTTTATAATCTCCTGTTCTATAATGATCCTCAGTGGGATTTATATCATTTTATGGACTAATAATTGACCTTTGACCTCTTATTTATGGAAGCATATTGCATTCACTTGGGGAAAAATAGGAGCTCTGTTTTTCTGGGTAATATTTCCTGCTGTTTTTATTTTTTTGTCTTTTTTTTATGATTTTTTTATCAGCCCCAGTTTTTTGGGGTAATTCTTTTTTGTTTTTCTAACTCAATTTATATTAAAAAATTGACCATTATCACCAAATCCTTTGCAGGATTTTGAAATATCACAATAATTCAGAAAAAAAAATGCCCAAAATTATAATGGATGGTCTTATTTTAAGTTTTAAAGAACTTTTATCTGTAATTAAACACAATTTAGATTTGTTTTTTTCCAATATTCTAACTCTATTTTCTCTATAACATCAACATCAATACATTCTGACTCTTCTGTCGTCACTGAACATGTTGGACATTTATTTTATTCCAGGTTTAAATCCAATAACCTTTGTGTTTATAGAGATATTTAACATTTATTATCATTTACAGCAGGAAAACTGGGGTTTAACTGGTTAATTATAATTTGATTGTGTGTGGCCAATAAGGAGATCAATAATTTATATTAGCAGATTGTAGGAAACTTTTCTATGATAATAAATGTCCTGTTTTTCTATGATATATATGTAATAATAAGCATAATGTGTGGGCTCAACCAGGGTGGTATTTTACAGTGACCATAAACCTCACGGTAACATTTACCAAACCGAAGCGATGCGGCCCCATCGATGCTAACCTGATCCCAATAATCTCAATAACATCTGTTGAGGAAAAAAAAAAGTAGAATTTGACGTTTCAAGTCGGTGAAGTCACAGTATCGATAGTTTCGGAACCAACACAAACATAAAAAAAAAAAAAAGCCTCAACAATTCGCCGGTACTTCCTGCCGTTTTCCCAGCTCCTCCGGCAGCGAGTCAAGGACAGCAGATGGGAATCTTTAAGCTGCCACACATCCGCTCACAGGCTGGAAGCAGGAGGCACCGGCCATGTTGATGGAATAAAAGGAGCTGGCAGAAGAGAGGGGGGGTGGGGGGTGGGGGGTGGGGGGGGTCCCTACCTGTCAGAACATGAATGGAACAGGTGAACCCCCCCATCCCCCGTCCCCAAGGCCCCACACACACACACACACACATAAGGGTTCAGCCCCCTCCACCTGTCGCCCTGTCACTTGGACTGAGAACCAGCAGGGGTGTCCCCCCCCCCTCCCCCACCCACTCCATCTTTGTTACCCCCCCCCCCCCCCCCCCTTTATCCATCCCATCCTGTTAGCTCCAGGCCGTCTCTACTGTACTGAACCTTAACTCAACTCTGCATTAAATCACCAAAAAGTCACGTCAATCACTAAATAACAGCCAATTAACAGATCAGGTGTTTATTTGAGACCAGGCGTCAGTTTAGGATCAAAGATTAATTCCTTCCTGACAAAAACTATGGTGATTTACTGCAATTCTTTTATTTAATCTATATAATTTACATGAGATTAGACTCAGGTCGGGTCCAATTCTGATCAGTGTTAATTTGATCTGCTGTTTTTCAGTTTAGTTTAGTTTTGTGTCAAAGGCTCATGTTGTTTTTTGTTATATTTAATCAGCTTTTATAGTTTTTAGTCAATGAAAAGTCCTGGAATTTTAGGTCTAGTCTAGTTGGGCCTAGTTTTTTAGGTCTAGTCTAGTTAGGTCTAGTGTAGTTAGGTCTAGTTTACTTAGGTCTAGTTTTTTAGGTCTAGTCTAGTTGGGTCTAGTCTAGTTGGGTCTAGTCTACTTAGGTCTAGTTTTTTAGGTCTATTCTAGTTAGGTCTAGTTTTTTAGCTCTAGTCTAGTTAGGTCTAGTCTAGTTGGGTCTAGTTTTTTAGCTCTAGTCTTGTTAGTTCTAGTCTAGTTAGGTCTAGTCTAGTTAGGCCTAGTTTTTTAGGTCTAGTCTAGTTAGGTCTAGTCTAGTTAGGCCTAGTTTTTTAGGTCTAGTCTAGTTAGGTCTAGTCTAGTTAGGCCTAGTCTAGTTAGGCCTAGTTTTTTAGGTCTAGTCTAGTTAGGTCTAGTCTAGTTAGGCCTAGGTTTTTAGGTCTAGTCTAGTTAGGTCTAGTCTAGTTAGGTCTAGTCTAGTTAGGTCTAGTCTAGTTAGGTCTAGTTTTTTAGGTCTAGTCTAGTTAGGTCTAGTCTAGTTAGGCCTAGTTTTTTAGGTCTAGTCTAGTTAGGTCTAGTCTAGTTAGGCCTAGTCTAGTTAGGCCTAGGTTTTTAGGTCTAGTCTAGTTAGGTCTAGTTTTTTAGGTCTAGTCTAGTTAGGTCTAGTTTTTTAGGTCTAGTCTAGTTAGGTCTAGTCTAGTTAGGTCTAGTCTAGTTAGGCCTAGGTTTTTAGGTCTAGTCTAGTTAGGTCTAGTTTTAGTCACTATTTTTTCTTTATTTAACAGCAGTTGTTAGTAACATTAATCTAAGTGAATCTATCAGGTGTCTGTAACAACAGGAATTATTGGTAGGAACCTTTGTTTAGTTCAGTGTGACACAGGGACATGTTTTGAAGTGACACCACTGGAGCTGAATGTTCCCTACACACTAACAGTTTAATAAAGTTTAATAACCAGCAGGTTAAACAGTAGCAGAGTAGCTGCTGCTGATGGAGGAACAGACGACGCCGCATTTAGTGCCGACACCTCTGATGGATGAGAAATACAAGTGATGCACATCCAGTAAAAAGAGATTTTTATTATTTTTTTTATTTAATACAGTAGATTTCATCTTGGGTTTTTTTCTTCAACAAAAATGTGGTTTTTAATTTCTTCAGTCAGTGTTTAAGGACATTAATTTTGTCATGTTTCCTCTTATTGGACACCCAGTGAGCAGCGACATCTGCCGCTTTCAAAAGCAAAAAAAATAAAGCAAACACAAAAAAACACGAGCTGAAAACAGTAAAAGGCGATGCAGTTGTGGCCCTCGCTCTCTGATTAACAAGTGATCTGCAGCAAATAAACACCACAACTGTTTAGCACCAAAGATGGGACCAAAATGTGGTTTTAATGAAGAATCTGACAACATGTGATCTCTGCAGCTGCTCACAAGCCTCGACACTTCATAATTCGTGTGTATTTCTTCAGTTTGTTTGGAGATGCATCCTGTAAACGCCTCAGATTCTTTGTGAATTGATCCAAATTGTTAGTTCCCAGGTTTTTGAGCATGTTATATTACATCCTTTATACCATCATCATTATAAATATCATTATCACTGCAGCATGTATAAACCCAGGCTGGTTTAACCTGTTACAATCCAAAACCACAATTGAGTTTTATGGCATATATCGCATGAGATTTTATCTGCAGTCTATTGTCTCTGTAACAGCAACATAAATAGATTCTGACTCTTCTGTCGTCACCTCACATGTTGTAGATTTATTATATTCCATGTTTAAGTCCATAACCTTTGTGTTTGTAGAGATATTTAACATTTATTATCATTTACAGCAGGAAAACTGATAAATCAACCTGGTGATTAAGTGGTTAAAATTATATAATAGAAAGAAAGATGTGAATTTCCATGCAGGCGATCAGCTGTCAGTGTAAATTTAACAGAGTGATTGTGTTAACCAACGCATGTGTGTACAGATGTCCCTCAACGGCGGCCATATTGGTAAGGTCCAGCTCCGGCTGTGATTTGATTCCACAAGAATGTGATTGATCTGCACAGGCAAAAATACTCAAAACTATTTCTATTCCTTCTGTTCTTCCAACTTTCATAGCAGCATTTCGGCATAAAAAGTAAAAAATTAGCGATTTCTTGTCGACATTGTTTGACGTCGCGCTGTTCGCGACTGTAAACAGGAAGTTGTATCCGTGGAGTCGTGTGATTGGCTGAAATGTCCTTCCTGTTAGGAGTGATGTCATCACCTGCATCACATTGTTGGAGGTGGATTTTGCCCTGGAGCTACAACACCCAGATCGCTTCTCTTTAAACTCTTGATAGTTGCAGTTGTACCTTTTTAAAATCACAAATATATCTTGTAGGATATCAAAACTTCTAATAAAACCCAGGAAAAAAACAACTCCTTCCCTTTCACACAAGTCTTCCTGGTTCCTTCAGTTTATTTGTTCATCCCAAAATCAAAAATCACAGATTTGCCTTCAACACAACATCCTCTGTCCTTAGACCCTCACATCAGACAAGGAAAAACTCCATTAAAAGCCCTTTTACAGGGGGAAAAATAGGAAGAAAGTGCAGTAGAAGCTGCTATAGATGATGGAAACAAGACATTTCATTCCCAGCGGCTGCAGTGAAACAGAATCTGATTTAACCTGACCTGACTATCCAGGACCTGAGTACAGAACGGACCAATGAAAATCCTGATTTTGGCCTTTTTTTTTGAAGAATTGATGAATTGGACCCTCCAGTTAAACAAATCAACCAGTCAATATAATCTGATCTGATTGTATTTGTTTGTTTGTTTGTGTACAGGTACATTAGACAACTTTATCTACAGCAGAGTACAAGATTTGCTTATGTTAAATACATTTATATTAAAAGTAAACTGGCATTTATCAACATATATTCACCTAATTCATACATTTTTCTCAATCGGCTGAATACTGAATTTGCAGAATTGAATTTTCTGACCATGAATTGATCATCATCTCTGATAATAATGATAAATCTAATGTACAGTATTTACTCCCTGACTTCAATCTTCACTCGTCAGTATATCTTTTTTTTAAATTAGCATATTATGTTGTGTATTTAACATGATGCAATAGAAGGTTAAGAGTTTCTATACAGGCCCCAGAATTTAATTCATGCACGGTTTAACATTTAAATAAATACCTGTTGAAATAATAAGTAATGTTTTGGTGTAGAGGTGATGTAATGTAACGTCTGACTCACCTCCACTGTAAAAAATAAATAATTCAACTTTACTTACCTCAAAATGTGAGTGAAATTGTTTATTTGGTGAAAATTTTCCAAAATTCTGAATAAAAGACAACCTGCTCACATGAGCAAATAGGACATCCTGGTCATGTGTCCTTCAAAATAAAATACACCTAAAAAACAGATTTTATAACACAGAAAAATGAAGATAAAGTAATTTAACACAATGTAATAGAAGGATAAGAGTCTACAAGCCCTAGAATTTAGTTCTTACACCGCTGTTAATCCGTCCATGTGCAGAATTTAGGACAGATTTTCATGCACGGTTTAACATTTAAATAAATACCTGTTGAAATAATAATTATTGTTTGAGGTGAGGGGCATCAGCCTGCTCTGTAACATCTGACTCACCTCCACTGTAAAAAATAAATTAACTTTATTTGGTGAAACTTTTCCAGAACTCTGAATAAAAGACAACTTTCAGTTGTGAGACGATGATGTTCAAATGTCAATGAGAACATAGGGATATCTTGGTCATGTGTCCTTCAAAATAAAATACACGTCAATGTAATAACATAGATTATACACCACAGCTTTTAGAAAATGAAGATAAAGTAATTTAACACAATGCGACAGAAGGTTCAGAGTGTACAGGCCCCAGATTTTGTTGTTACGCCCCTGTTAATCCGTCCATGTGCAGAATTCAGGACGACAGATTCTCATGCACGGTTTAACATTTAAATAAATACCTGTTGAAATAGTAAGTAATGTTTTGGTGTAGAGGTGACGGGCAGTGCGTCAGCCTGCTCTGTAACGTCTGACTCATCTGTACAGAAACCTGCCGTGAGGTGAGGAGAGACGGCGTCTGAACGCTGCACGCGAAGTCGACTCGCTGAAATACAGCTTTAAAGCAAAGAAAGACACAGGTCCTTTCAGGAGGCTTTGTGGGAACTGTAATGTTCACGCGTTATGCTAATGCCTGTGTGTGCAGCTACCTGCAGGGGCTTTGCTGTTTTACATGGCCTTTTAAATAGAGAGAGGGAAAAAAAAAAAGTTTCTGTGGGATTAAACGAGGTTAGACGCACTGCTATTTCCCTTTAGGCAGGAGAAGAACCTTTCCACTCTCTGCTCACACTCCACACTAGTCACGCAAGCCCCGTCACACACACACACACACACACACACAGGAAAACACACAGACGAAAAACATCACACTCCATACACCATGAGTCAGAGCGGCGACTCAGGCCCGGTGCATTCACATGTTGTGTAAGGCCGTGTTTGTGGCCCGTGCGGTTTTGATCTGAAACAAATCCCAACGTCTCTCGTTACAGGAACGCCACTGAACCCTTTTGTGAAATCTTTCCCCGTCGTCGTTTTGCAGCGTCAGTGTCGAGCCGGACGGTGGCTTTGTTTGCATAAGCGTCTCCTGTTGTTTTAAAACTCGGAGGGCAACCGGGAGCGTTGCGGTAACGAGAGGGAACTTTGTATTTGCATAGAGGGAATTAAAGGGACAGTACGTAGGATTTAGCTGCATAAGACTCTGTTATAATTCAGTTAAATAATAAATGGGAATATAAAAACTGCAAAGAAACAATGACTCTACTGTTGTGATGCTACTTTGGTTGTTCAGCTGTGTGTGTGTGTGTGTGTGTGTGTGTGTGATCATGCTGATCAACTGTCTATATGCATGAAAACTTAAAAGAAATGGGTTTAAATGGGTTAAATCAAAATATCCAAGTTCTACATGAAAAAACACACTTTTACATACAAGTAAAATGCATAAATATTAACATTTAAATGTACTAAAAGTATTAGAGTAACTATGGCGACTGATCAGGCCACATCAAAGGGTCACTAGATAAATCTGAGCATTTTATTTGTCTTTGTGTGTTTTTGTGTGTTTTTTGAGTTTTATAAAGTGAGTGTGTGTGTCTGTGGGACATGGTCCTGGAAGCTTAATCTATGTTTGGTTCATTTAGAAAGGGTGGTCCCCACAATGTAGGTATTTGATGATGACCCCACAGTGTTAGATAACTGAGAGTGTGTGTGTGTTTGTGTCTATATGTCTTGATGAAGTTGAAACTGTTTATATCATTAAGAAAAGGGTGGTCCCCACAATGTATGTATTTGATGATGACCCCACAGGGTCAGATAAACAAGTATGTGCAAGTATGACTGTGTGTGAGTGTGTGTATGTTCATCTATCTATCTTGGTGGGGACATTGGCCTGAAAGATTTATTTGAAGTTTAAACCATGTTTCTCATTTAGAAAGGGTAGTCCCCACAATGCAGGTATTTGATGATGACCCCACAGTGTCATATAAATGTGTGTGTGTGGTGTTTATCTGTCTTGATGGGGACTTTGGTCTGAAAGATTTAAGTTGAAACTGTTTATATCATTTAGAAAAGGGTGGTCCCCACAATGTAGGTATTTGATGATGACCCCACAGGGTCAGATAAAGGAGTGTGTGTGTGAGTGTGATTCTCTATCTTGGTGGGGACATTTGTCTGAAACATTTTTAAGTTGAACAATATTTCTCATTTAGAAAGGGTGGTCCTCACAATGTAGGTGTTTGATGATGATCCCACAATGTCAGATAAACATGTGCGTGTGTGTGACAGACAGAAAGCAGTGAGAGCCGATTCAAGCTCAGAAAAGGCTGCAGGGCATCGATGAATGACTGATTGCAGAGACCTTTAAAACAAAGCTCCCGACTCTCACACACACACACACACACACACACACACACACACACACACACACAATACAAATGCAATGAAATACGTCCACAATCTAGTGCAACAACTTCAACTTCACC
Source organism: Lepturacanthus savala (assembly GCA_030544235.1). Taxonomy (NCBI): domain Eukaryota; kingdom Metazoa; phylum Chordata; class Actinopteri; order Scombriformes; family Trichiuridae; genus Lepturacanthus; species Lepturacanthus savala. Next base: position 25,734,058 of record CM060471.1, on the reverse strand, counting down.
CTCAATCACTCGGAGACAAAAGCTGTTTGTCAACAGCAGCAACTGCTGTCACTCATTTTCAGCTGGAGCTATTTTCATCTTAGAACTACCTTTAAACACAGTTGACTAGTGTCATCCAGTGGCTCCCAACCGTCAGGGAGAAGGTTTTTGTGATTAAAAGTATTAGAACTGCAAAGATTAGTTGATTAATTGATTAGTTGCCAACTGTCACATTGATCTATAACTATTTAGATAATTAATTAATAGATTTCACTCATTCTTTAGAGGAAAATGTCCAAATTCTCTGGTTCCAGCTTCTCAATGTGCTAAAAAATACTAATATAACTTATATGTTTATGTCATAGCTGCTGGAGGCGGAGCTAGTTGGCGGTTCCCAACCTATGGGTCGGGGCCCACCAAAGGGCCACCAGATAAATCTCAGAGGTTGTTCTTTTACTTTTGTCTTTGTGTGTTTCCTGCTCCTCACACACTTCCAGACTTTGAGTATCAGGATTTTCTGGGATTTAATGTCCAAGTTCTACATGAAATAAACACAATTTTAAATAGAAGTAAAAGTGCATGAATATTAAGAGCTAAAATGTCTTTATGTTGGAGGCGGAGCTACTTTCATGTCGTAGAATATTGAAGTTTGCTTGAAAAATCGAATACTTTTACATACAAATAATGAAATGTGCATAAATATTAATGGATAAATGTAATAAAAGTATTAGAGTAAAGGCTGGAGGTGGTTTCCTACCAGATAAATCTGAGGATCTTTTATTTTTTGTCTTCCAGACATCGAGTAGTGTGATTTTTTTTTTTTTTTTTCGGGGGGTGGAGGTCAGGAACTGTCTTATTTAAGTCAGAATGTCCTTGGTTTGCAGATCTGAATTTCAGCCGCCAGCTGCAGGGTTTAGACCCTGTGAATTCCAAAGCTGCATAAATGCTCTCAGATGCTTGGAGGGGTGGGGGGGGGGTGTTTCATGAGGGCTAACTCCTGAGGTGTGTGTGTGTGTGTGTGTGTGAGGACACACAGGGTGGATGAGACACACACACACACACACACACAGAAAAGCAAACCCCAAAACTGATGCTCTCTGCTCAACTTTTCAACTTAAAATAGTGTTTAACATATCAACGTTGTGCATGTAAAACACAGAGTTTACACACGAAAATCCACTTTCATTGATGGGGAAGACAATGAACTGTTAATTTTAAGAGAATAATTTCTGGAGGGGACATAAAAAAACATATAGCACCATAATAATCTGACCATATCTTCATATCTTTAACTTGTCTTGCAGGTTTTAGCCCTCAGCATGTTCAAATATTATAAACAATGGTATTAAAAGTAATAATAGTAGTTATATACATTAGAAAAATGAGATATTTATGTCTGATATTAACCACATATTTAAACATGTGGTGTGATAAATGACTTACTGGCTTCTACCTGTTCATTTGTTGGTTTCTTCCATGTAGCTAGCTGCTAGCTGATTGTTAGCCACTGGCCCCGCCGACTGGGAAACAGCATCTGGACCAAACCACTTTGAGGAATAATGGGGGGGGTCGTTTTTCAACAATTAAGAAATGCATTGTTTTACATTTAGCAGAATGTGTTGTGCATTCATCTAATATTATTTCTGTGTGTTTCAAAGGTTTTACATCTATGTACCCAACACTGCTTCTACGACTTAATTATCACAAACGTGACTGAAAAGAATGGAAAAAAAAATACACCTGGAATTCAGTTATTCAGCCTGGCAGCTTCTTTTTTTATTTTTTTAATGAGTTTCCTCCCGTGCAGCAGGAAAATGTGTCCGTGAGAGAAACTTTCCCTCATGCGATCATGGCGTTGAGGGTTTGGAGACGTTTCTGTGACACTGGCGGCGACTTTGAGTTATAACGCAGCCGCAAACTGTCACCGCCGCTTAGACCACAGCATGTGGTGGATGAACATTAAGGCTTCATGAGTCTGGAGCACAGCAGCAGCTTTACTGTAACTGTGTGTGTGTGTGTGTTTTCTTCCTGGAAGTCCCTCACAATGTGCCTAATGGTATTCCATGGCTGCGTCAGAAACCTCCTACTTCCCACCTACATAGTCGGCAAAAACGATGAATCCACTATCTACAATACCTTAGTCGGATGGTTTACTACATCAGGTCATATTTAGCAGCGTGTAAAAGAACCACACTACGTATCCCAGAAGTCACCTGGAGGTCAATAACTGCAGTATTGTGCAATAAAGTTATTGCATACAATAATTATAAATTCAAGTAAGAATCTAAACTTCACGTCCTTACATAGACTTAAACAAGGCAAAAGGAGGAATTTAGGTGTGTGTGTGTGTGTGTGTATACACCAAAAATGTGATGTGGTGTAACCCTAAAAAACTTGCAACCAGATAGTTTAACTCTCTTAAAAAGGTTTTAAAACATTAAAAACACATGATATCAACAACTGCTGTAGTTCGTCCTTTGAACATCCGGGTTCAAAGGACGGCCAAGATGGCTGCTGTAGTACGGCCAAGATGGCTGCTGTAGTACGTCAGAATTGTGCCTTTTATAGAAGCTACTACTGTGGCGATGCTAACAAGTAGCAGCTATTGGTTAGTAGGCAGTGATGCTAACTAGCCAGAGCTACTGTGATGCTAACTATTAGTAGCTACTGGTTAGTAGGCAGTGATGCTAACTAGCAGTAGCTACTGTGATGCTAACTAGTAGTAGCTACTGGTTACTAGCAGTAATACTAAGTTTTCGGACGCAGCCCATGTCAAAACAACAATTAGCTTGTTCTAAGCTTTAATTTTTTTGCGTTTATCACATGATAAGAACCAGAAAAACAGAGAGAACCTGATTTCACTCATCGCCACTTCTCTGTCTCCACTCTCAGAATCCAAAATGGCTCCCGCTCCTTTTCCTGGTGTCACCCTGGCGGCCCGTGGAGCTGCTCGGTTCATATCCAGCGTGCAGGAAGTGATTAACAGTAAAAAAGATCAAAGGCGGTGCACAGGATAAGCCTTCTTCCCCGGGACCTTACTCCTCCAGGGTATAACAGCACCACTTCCTCTTTTTTACAGACTGACTGCTGCCTCCGCCGCCACAGCACAGCGCACACATTGTCACCACATGAGGCACTGACCCACAATCCAGACTCTGTGTGTGTGTGTGTGTGTGTGTGTGTGTGTGTGTGTGTGAGACCGCCAGATAGAGATAGGGAGATAGTGTGGGAGAAGGAAGGGTTGCTGTGTTTATGTGGTTTGGTGTGTGTGTGTGTGTGTGTGTGTGTGTGTGAGCGCCGAGGCAACATCCGGGCCGCATTTAGAGCTTGAGAATTATCATGTTGTTATATGTTGTGCAGGCTCGGCTCGTCTTATGCTAATCTGGCCACACGATTCTCTCGCTGGTGCACAGCTGCTGAGGAGCTGCAGAGCTGCCGGTGGGAGTTGATTATGTGACCCAACCAGCTGCAGGTGTAGCAGGAAGAGAAGGAAACCCTCTCTGATGTCAGCAGAGCTGCTGTAATTCACATTCACACACGAGCTGCTATGCTGCACACGTGTGTGTGTTGAATATGTGTGTGTGTGTGTGTGTGTGTGTGTGGAGGAAGGACCAGAGGGGATGAAGAATGTGTTGCATGTTTGAGAAACCTGATCCCTATAAAACACCAGCAGCCACAAACAACATTAGCATATTACACTGCTGCAAAACCTGAAAACAACAGGTGAAAAAACATCCTGTTTTTGGTGCAATTCGTCCAATATTCAGTAGAATTGTCTTATTCAACTGGCAGAAACAAAAAATCAAGACTAAAACTGTATTTAGTGGAGTAAAGTGATGTCTTTGCAGTGCATCGTGCATCTTTTATAGAAGATTTTACAGCATGTGACGCTGATATTTCACTTCAAACCTGCAGGAATCATCACAGTCTTCACTCTCACATCAAAATATGCAGATTTGGAACAAATATATATAAACTCCTTAGTAATGGAATGTCGTAGAAGTTTGTTGTTTAATAAAACGGGACTAAAACTGGATAAATTCAAGCTAAATTGTCTTTTTATCCATTCAAACATTTCATTGACTCATTTCACAGATTTCACAGCACAATCTACAGACATAGAACAACAGAAATAAGGAAAAACAAACAACAAAAACCTAAAAACACCTAACAAATATTGTGAGAAATATATGATAATGTGCACTTTAACTCCAAATAAGAAGACAAACCTATGGAAAGAAGTCAATGAATGAATGGAATAAGATAATTCGACTCCATATTGGACTAAAAACAGGATATTTTCACCTTTTTGCAGTGGACGTGTTATATAAGGTGCTGATATTTATTGTAAACCTGCATGAATCGTCCCAGTCTTGACGTGACGGCTCGTTTGATGTTAAATGTGTGTACATCGGTATCAAGGGACTCCTTGTTGAATGTGGGACTATCTCCTCCGCTCCCTCCTCAACCCCAGGTGAAACATAACCTCCTTTTGGGCTCAATGGATGGCAGATCACAGGCCCTCGAGATCTAAAAGAGACAATTATCCTCAATTGAAGGTTGACAGCAAAGAACAAACGCTTCATAAGTGGTGCTGGGGTCTTTCTTCTCTAGAAGGGGGGGGGGTTAATCCACAGCAGTGACCAGGTGAAAGACTGACCGACCTGTTTTATGACCAACAGGATTCAGACCCTTCATTTAACCTGATTAAACCCTGAGTTTTTATCTGTATTAAACCCAATGTTACTGTTGCAGCATCAATATATATCATCAATATCCACATCATCAATACAATAAGACAATAGTTTAATAGAATATCAGTAGTAGAGACTATTTAGATATTTAATGTAGGTTTGAGCTGTTTGTGTGATTATTTAATTGGCTCCTTTATAATAAACATCTAACACAATATATTCTTCATGTTCTGTCAGAAATATGAGATAAAAAGTCAGAAATATGAGATAAAATGTAAAAAATATTAAATAAAATGTTCAATTTTGATCTAAAAAGTCAAAAATGTGAGATAAAAAGTCAAAATTTCAACTAAAAAATCAAAAATAAGAGATTAAAAGTCAACTGAAAAAACTCCTGAACTATCTTATTCATGGAAGCATATTATAATATAGTATTTATACTATAATATAGTATTTTTTCTCTTTTTCTAAGTAATATTTTTCTGTTTATTAGTAAGTAATTTTGTTTATTTAATTTTTTCAGCCCTATTTTTCAGCTTGATTTTCTTATTTTCAGGGCAATTTCTTTTTTTTTCTTTTTTCTAAGTAATTTTTTCAGTTTTTCTGACTAATTTCTTCCTTTATTTTTCTGTTTTTCATTGGATATATGAGCAGCCATGACCATGATGACCAAATCTTGCAGGATTTCGAAATATCACAATAATTCAGAAAAAAATTTAATGAATTGTCTTGTTTTTAGTGTTTTTATCTGCAGAAAAACACATTTTTTTGATTTTCTTTTCCATTATTCTAACTCTATTGTCTCTATAACAGCAACATCAATAGATTCTAACTCTTCTGTCATCACTGAACATGTTGTAGATTTATTTTATTCCAGGTTTAAGTCCAATAACCTTTGTGTTTGTAGAGATATTTAACATTTATTATCATTTACAGCAGGAAAACTAGAAAATAGACCTGAGGTTTAAGTGGTGAAGTAAAAGTACCAATACAGATGTGTAAAATACTCCATTATAAGTCCAAAAAACATAAAAGTACGATGTAAAAGTCCTGATGTGGAGTTAATTTAACTACTAGTTTCATCCAGTGGTTCCCAACCTATGGGTCGGGGTCCTCCGAAGGGTCACCAGATAAACCTGAGGGTCTGAGTCTTGAGATGAAAGAACAACGAACAAAGTTCCGATTCTCAAATCTGTTTTCACTTTTTGGACTTTTTCTCTAATCTCCATTTTTTTTGCTGAAATATCAGATCATTTGAACATTGGTTGAAATGAAACCATGTGGGAAGTTAAGATGGGAAAATCAGTGTTTGGATGAGATTTTTTGTTGCCACGGTAACTTCCATCTTCTTCAGAAAGCCACGTACACTTGTGTTCATAATAATCTCGGTGTGTTTAAAAATGTGAGAGAAGCCAAAATCTGCATCATATGTTATTTGGATGCATTGGGAACACTGTGTTTTATATCCTTAACGTGTCAATCGTTTTATTATATTATAATATTTAGTTGTATAATCATGGTTTCTGCTCCACATCTGTGCTGCATGGACTCGACCATCAGCCTCACAATTCCTCTGAAATTCTTGTTTTTGGCCTCAGAAACAGCATTTTTGATGTCGGCGCACACGTTTTTAATGGGATTAAGCTTCGTGGATCGGGTCGGCCACTCCAGAACTTTAATGTTGTCCGTCTGGAACCAACATGCTGCTGGTTTACAAGTCGTCTTGTTGAAACTCACATTTAGAGCATTTCATCTTCAGCATAAGGAAACATGACCTCTTCAAGTATTTTGATGTAGTAATTGTGGCTTAAATTCAGTGTTTGGTGGTCGTCTTTGGACCCGTCGGTCCACAAAATGTTCCTCCATTTCTCTTTAATCCAGTTGTTCTTTGGCAAATTGTTTCCTCTACAGCATAAAGTATTGGATCATGGATCAGTTTGCCTGAAGATGTTATGCTGAAGATGCAATGTGAGTTTCAACAGGTCAACGACCCCAAACACACCAGTAAACCATCAACAAAATGAAAAGTTCTGGAGTAGCCAACCCAATCCCTGCACCTTAAACCCATTAAAAACCTGTTGGCTGATGTTAAAAAAAGCTGTTTCTGAGGCAAAAACCAATAAATTCAGAGGAAATATGAGGCTGAACCACCTGTTCATAGATGACATGTATAGACACTATAGCCTAATATTCATTTTTCTTCATTTTCTGTAAAGTAATTCAAAAATAGACACCTGTTTCTTCACATTTTGGTTTAGGATATAAAATCGCAGCGTTCCCAATGCATCAAAATTAAAACTCTGGGTTTTACTCTGGTTTTTAAACACGCTGCTATTACTTTGAACCCGACTGTACAGAGTTACAGAGGCGTGACCCTCCTGTCACTGTTGACAGGTCATTACTCATAAAAATGAAGGAAGACAAAATGAACCACAGACAAGTATTTGGCAGAGCACTTGGGTTTTAACAATGTGTTTTACTCTAAAAGCTTGTTGCCTTATCAATTATGTAGAATCGACATCTGACAAGTAACTAAAGCTGTCAAATACATTTAGTGGAGTAGAAAATACAATATGTGGAGTAGAGCAGAGATTTGAATGGAGTTAATTCAGTTTAAGGCAGGAACTCCAGGAAATGTTAGAAAATGTGATTTAAGAGAAAATCAAGAAGTTATAGATGATCAATAATCACTATTAATGTATAATATCAGTTATAGATGATCAATAATCACTATTAATGTATAATATCAGTTATAGACGATCAATAATCACTATTAATGTATAATATCAGTTATAGATGATCAATAATCACTATTAATGTATAATATCAGTTATAGATGATCAATAATCACTATTAATGTATAATATCAGTTATAGATGATCAATAATCACTATTAATGTATAATATCAGTTATAGATGATCAATAATCACTATTAATGTATAATATCAGTTATAGATGATCAATAATCACTATTAATGTATAATATCAGTTATAGATGATCAATAATCACTATTAATGTATAATATCAGTTATAGATGATCAATAATCACTATTAATGTATAATATCAGTTATAGATGATCAATAATCACTATTAATGTATAATATCAGTTATAGATGATCAATAATCACTATTAATGTATAATATCAGTTATAGATGATCAATAATCACTATTAATGTATAATATCAGTTATAGATGATCAATAATCACTATTAATGTATAATATCAGTTATAGATGATCAATAATCACTATTAATGTATAATATCAGTTATAGATGATCAATAATCACTATTAATGTATAATATCAGTTATAGATGATCAATAATCACTATTAATGTATAATATCAGATGCATCTTGTTTCTTTGACGACAACTCAATGGCATTTTACCATCCTAGGTTCCAAAAATCTCAATCCACAGCCTGTTTTTAACTTTAAAACAAGCCTTCAGGATTTTCTTAAGGTTGTGATGTCACAACTATACAGCCGTAACACACATTTTTGTGTCCTTTATCTTCTCTACTAATGAGTTTTGACCTGGTTGTTTCTTTGAAGCTTCAACGTCTTTGCTTTTGACGACGGCTCAATGGCATTTTACCATCCTAGGTTTCAAAAAAATGTTTTTATCCTTAAAACAAGCCTTCAGGACTTCCTTAAAGTTGTGATGTCACAGTCGGAACACACATTTTTTCTCCTTTTAACTCCTCTACTACTATGAATGTTGTTTCTTTGAAGCTTCGATGTCTTTGTCTTTGCGTTTGATGACGACTCAACGGCCTTTTGCTGTGGTCGGCACAAATTCCCAACGTGGGTTTATAAATAGCGAAACCAGTGGATGTGCGGCTTGTTGTCCCTGTTTCTCTCGGCAGATCGAGGTCAGAACATATCGCCCATAATCCGCTTCATATGCAGCTCCATAAGACGATGCAGCATCGTTACGGCCGCCTGATACTCTCATAGTCAATCACATCTAAGAACATGGATGAAGCCAAATTGAAATAAGGAAATAAACTGTTGCTGCTGCTTTTTTGTGCGGAAAACAACATTTTCTTCCATGTCCCTGCCAGGATTTCGCCTTTCATTCACATATTGGTTACAAATGAACCCCGTTTGGAACGCTAACCAGAAAAAAATAAAAAAAACGCACATGTGGCTCCTAGTGAAAGACCCAGGTTTGGCCTCTCCGCCTGCCATTAAAAAACATTTAATCTGATAGAATCATTTGTCTTTGTGTCTGGGGCCGGGGCGAGTCCAAGGGCAGCTCCCGGCGTCTAATTGGTCGAGGGGATCGTTGACATCACGAGGGGTGAGAGGTCAATCTGGGACAACCTTAGCAGGTTCTTTGGTGCCAAGTTTCTGTTTGAGAGTTGCCAGGTGTGAAAAGCTTTTCTTGTTGTTCTTGGGCCGGCTGGAACATCTGCAGCAGACGACCGGCCGCTGCAGAGACAGATTCATGCCGCATTCTCCTCAAACTCAGGGTAATTTAGACCAAAAAAAAAAAAACACTTGGGCGGGGTGGGGGACTGGGAATTAAACATATCGGTGCTGTGCTTCAAAGGTTTTGAATTCCCTCCACAACATACTTTTCTAACGTGGAGAACAACTCGGATTATAAATACGACTTTTCAGAAGCCGCTTGTGGAGCTTCCAAAGGATTCTTGATGGTTTCAGATTCCAGTTTGTGTTTAAAGTCTCTCCTCAGTTCTGAAGGTTTCAAACTATTGAACTAAACATAAGTTTTGCAGAATCTTGAGATTGTCAGAGATGATTTTTTTTGGTGTTTTCCCTGACGTTCACTACTTTAACTTGCTGTAGAAGATCCCTTGCCTTGCAGTAAAATATTACTTAACTTACTGTAAAATGCCCATTAACTTGCAGTGAAATGTTTCTTAATGTGCATTAAAACGTCCTTTAATTTGCAGTAAAATGTTGCCCAATGTGCAGTGAAACATCTCTATAAACTTTTAATAAATGTCCCTCGACTTGCAGTAAAATATCACTTGTCTTACTGTAAAATGTCTGTTAACTTGCAGTAAGATTTTGCATAATGTGCAGTAAAATGTATGCTAATTTCTGTTAAAATGTCCTTTAACTTGCATTTAAAATTTTCTTTAACTTGCAGTAAAATGTCTCTAAACTTGCATTAAAATGTCCTTTAACCTGCAGTAAAATGTCCCTTAAATTACAGTAAAATGTCCTTTAACCTGCAGTAAAATGTTCCTAAATTTGCAGTAAAATGTCCCTTAACTTGCAGTAAAATGTCTCTAAACTTGCAGTAAAATGTCCCTAAACTTGCAGTAAAATGTCCTTTAACTTGCAGTAAAATGTCCCTTAACTTGCAGTAAAATGTCTCTAAACTTGCATTAAAATGTCCTTTAACCTGCAGTAAAATGTCCCTTAAATTACAGTAAAATGTCCTTTAACCTGCAGTAAAATGTTCCTAAATTTGCAGTAAAATGTTCCTAAATTTGCAGTAAAATGTCCCTTAACTTGCAGTAAAATGTCTCTAAACTTGCAGTAAAATGTCCTTTAACTTGCAGTAAAATGTCTCTAAACTCGCAGTAAAATGTCCTTTAACTTGCAGTAAAATGTCCCTTAACTTGCAGTAAAATGTCCCTTAACTTGCAGTAAAATGTCCCTTAACTTGCAGTAAAATGTCCCTTAACTTGCAGTAAAATGTCCCTTAACTTGCAGTAAAATGTCCTTTAACTTGCAGTAAAATGTCCCTTAACTTGCAGTAAAATGTCTCTAAACTTGCAGTAAAATGTCCTTTAACTTGCAGTAAAATGTCTCTAAACTTCCAGTAAAATGTCCCTTAACTTGCAGTAAAATGTCCCTTAACTTGCAGTAAAATGTCCCTTAACTTGCAGTAAAATGTCCCTTAACTTGCAGTAAAATGTCCCTTAACTTGCAGTAAAATGTCCCTTAACTTGCAGTAAAATGTCTCTAAACTTGCAGTAAAATGTCCTTTAACTTGCAGTAAAATGTCCCTTAAATTACAGTAAAATGTCCTTTTAACTTGCAGTAAAATGTCCCTTAACTTGCAGTAAAATGTCCCTTAACTTGCAGTAAAATGTCCCTAAACTTGCAGTAAAATGTCCCTTAACTTGCAGTAAGATGTCCTTTAACTTGCAGTAAAATGTCCCTTAACTTGCAGTAAAATGTCCCTTAACTTGCAGTAAAATGTCCTTTAACTTGCAGTAAAATGTCCCTTAACTTGCAGTAAAATGTCCTTTAACTTGCAGTAAAATGTCCTTTAACTTGCAGTAAGATGTCCTTTAACTTGCAGTTATATGTCTCTTGCAGTAAAATGTCCTTTAACTTGCAGTAAAATGTCCCTTAACTTGCAGTAAAATGTCCTTTTAACTTGCAGTAAAATGTCCTTTAACTTGCAGTAAAATGTCCTTTAACTTGCAGTAAAATGTCCCTTAACTTGCAGTAAAATGTCCTTTAACTTGCAGTAAAATGTCCCTTAACTTGCAGTAAAATGTCCTTTAACTTGCAGTAAAATGTCCCTTAACTTGCAGTAAAATGTCCTTTAACTTGCAGTAAGAGGTCCTTTAACTTGCAGTAAAATGTCCCTTAACTTGCAGTAAAATGTCCCTTAACTTGCAGTAAAATGTCCCTTAACTTGCAGTAAAATGTCCTTTAACTTGCAGTAAAATGTCCTTTAACTTGCAGTAAAATGTCCCTTAACTTGCAGTAAAATGTCCCTTAACTTGCAGTAAAATGTCCTTTAACTTGCAGTAAAATGTCCCTTAACTTGCAGTAAAATGTCCCTTAACTTGCAGTAAAATGTCCCTTAACTTGCAGTAAAATGTCCTTTAACTTGCAGTAAAATGTCCCTTAACTTGCAGTAAAATGTCCTTTAACTTGCAGTAAAATGTCCTTTAACTTGCAGTAAAATGTCCCTTAACTTGCAGTAAAATGTCCCTTAACTTGCAGTAAAATGTCCCTTAACTTGCAGTAAAATGTCCCTTAACTTGCAGTAAAATGTCCCTTAACTTGCAGTAAAATGTCCCTTAACTTGCAGTAAAATGTCCCTTAACTTGCAGTAAAATGTCTCTAAACTTGCAGTAAAATGTCTCTAAACTTGCAGTAAAATGTCCCTTAACTTGCAGTAAAATGTCCCTTAACTTGCAGTAAAATGTCCCTTAACTTGCAGTAAAATGTCTCTAAACTTGCAGTAAAATGTCCCTTAACTTGCAGTAAAATGTCTCTAAACTTGCAGTAAAATGTCCCTTAACTTGCAGTAAAATGTCCTTTAACTTGCAGTAAAATGTTGCTTAATCCTACAACTACAAACGAGGCCTATTATAAACTGTATAGCGGTGAATTTATAATAAAGGTTGTTAAAAGTCTCCGTGAAATGACAAATACCTTCTGACAGTTTGAAATCCGTGTACAGAAGTGTCTCCATCCTGCTCTTATGATATAAATAGACAGTGTTTACTCACACGTGTATTTTAGCCTCACAGCCTGACCCCTAACATAAACACAACATGGCCGCTTTCCCCCAGCGACCCACAGGGGTGCAGGTGGTCCACATGGAGCCCTCTGTATGGGTTCTGACCCGGGTTCAGAGGTCAGATCCCTCAAATGACGGCCTTCCTAGCCGCCCCTAATTGCCCTGTTTATTTTTAGTCCTCGCCGGGCTGTGCCGGGCTATTAAAAGAAACGTGAACATGAGGCCGCCTGCTAATTAGCGTGGAGGGCAGCAGACCCTCACTCTCCATGATTGTTACCACATGGAAACCCACTCAGAGACCAGAGGTCTCATCTGTCACCTTCACTGTCTCTGTCCTGCTGCTGTTTGGAGAGAGATGCCACTTTGCTGCAAGAGTGTGTGTGTGTGTGTGTGTGTGTGGGTGTGTGTGTTTAAGGCAGGAACTCTCCCTCCTAGGGGGTTAGATAAATTAGAGCTTCTTAAATTTAAATGCAACAATATGGAGCAAAAAAAGAAGCTGTAGACCATCAATAATCACTATTAATGTATAATATCAGTTATAGATGATCAATAATCACTATTAATGTATAATATCAGTTATAGATTATCAATAATCACTATTAATGTATAATATCAGTTATAGATGATCAATAATCACTATTAATGTATAATATCAGTTATAGATTATCAATAATCACTATTAATGTATAATATCAGTTATAGATGATCAATAATCACTATTAATGTATAATATCAGTTATAGATGATCAATAATCACTATTAATGTATAATATCAGTTATAGATGATCAATAATCACTATTAATGTATAATATCAGTTATAGATGATCAATAATCACTATTAATGTATAATATCAGTTATAGATGATCAATAATCACTATTAATGTATAATATCAGTTATAGATGATCAATAATCACTATTAATGTATAATATCAGTTATAGATGATCAATAATCACTAATTAATCACATTTTTTTCTGTTCTAATCATAAATTAAAGGATATTTTTTTAGTCTTTAACATGTTACTGGACAAATTAGTGAAATTTCAAAATAAAAGCAGTTTAACAAATATTTGTATGAATGAAACACACTATGTTTGTGTCATTTACACTTAGAATTATTGATTAACTAGTATAATATCAGTCATCAATCACTAATTAATCTCATTTTTATCTGTTCTAAATATAAATTAAAGGAATATTTTATATTTTTCTAGTTTTTAACATCTTAACATGTTAGTGGATGAATCTGCTTCAGTCAAGTGTCTGATTATTGATTATTGATCAATGAGAAATAGAATCAATAACCAAAAAAAACTCAGTTCTGATTTTAAAATGATCATAAAACATGTTTTTCACAAACTAAAACAGCTTCATTATCATATTGATGAGTTAAATTAACATTTATAATCATCTGGATGTTTAATCCTCAGGTTTCTATTAATTTAATATTAAAATCTCTAATTATAATTAATAATGTTTCTATTATAGTCCAGATATGAAGAGACTGGACCTTAAAACACACTAATAACATCTAATGTGTGTGTTAGAACCACTGATGTAGAAATATTCCCACTGAAGTAACAACAATCTGCAGCTTTTATTATAATTATCCCATAAATGTAACTAAACTAACTAAATACAGTCGATTTTTCCACAAATTAAAAGCTGAATTAACAGCAACTGTGATGAGTTCGCAGATATTGTTTGCAGCTTTTTATTATTTATATTTTGGGGTTATTACAATCATGAAATAATGACAAATAAAATTGATTAATTTAAATTTGTGGTAATTTAAGACCACTATAGTCTATGATTATCATTTTCTACTTCCTGTCCTTATGTCATTTTATTAAAATTATTATAATTTTCAACCCTGACATGTACATATCTATCTAATCACTCGAAAAATACTTTTCTACCTGTTATAGTTTCTTGTTTATGGGCAAATTTGTGTAAGAAAATGCTATTTTCTTTAAAGCGGAGGACAAAAGAAGCTAAATTTAATGGTAAAAATGCAGATCTGAACCTGATTGTTTGGTTTTAAAGCAGCTATTAAAGCTAACGTGATGCAGAAAATGAATTTCTGCGACGCTGGCAACCCTCAGCCAGGCTGGTTCCAGCATTTAAGGAAGCAGTAAGTAATTGGGTCGATTTGAGGCCTATTTGTGGTCTAGAGGGAGGTTGAAATAAAGCAGCAGAGGCGGCCATCTTGCTGGAGATGTGCAGTTTACGGAGGTTTGATTGCAGCAGGAAGCCGGCTGGTGTTGGGTTAGCAGATGGTTCCCGGACAAAGACGAGACCCGTTCTGTTTAGTCTTACATGTTGGAGCTGCTCAGGACATCTGATCTGACGATTAGAGCCAGAAACGGCAGCTCTGGACGTTAATGAGCCGGAAACAGGGAGATATTGATGATTATTATACTGTAGAGATACTGTAGAGATATTAGAAGTCCAACTGGCATCAAAGTGGCAGGATTCTATGAAAAAAATACATTTTTCTAGCAGATATTTGCGATTTCATTCATGATTTTCTTCAAATCAAGTGCACAACAACATTAGAAGCATCACGGAAACTTATATCATACCATAAACAGCTTTTCTGGACTTAAAGTAGAGAAAAAAGTCTTTTAACTTAAAGGACATTTTACTGCAAGTTAAAGGACATTTTACTGCAAGTTAAAGGACATTTTACTGCAAGTTAAGGGACATTTTACTGCAAGTTAAAGGACATTTTACTGCAAGTTAAGGGACATTTTACTGCAAGTTAAAGGACATTTTACTGCAAGTTAAAGGACATTTTACTGCAAGTTAAGGGCAATTTACTGCAAGTTAAGGGACAATTTACTTCAAGTTAAAGGACAATTTACTGCAAGTTAAGGGACATTTTACTGCAAGTTAAGGGACATTTTACTGCAAGTTAAAGGACATTTTACTGCAAGTTAAGGGACATTTTACTGCAAGTTAAGGGACGTTTTACTGCAAGTTAAGGGACGTTTTACTGCAAGTTAAGGGACGTTTTACTGCAAGTTAAGGGACGTTTTACTGCATGTTAAAGGACATTTTACTGCAAGTTAAAGGACATTTTACTGCAAGTTAAGGGACATTTTACTGCAAGTTAAGGGACAATTTACTGCAAGTTAAGGGACGTTTTACTGCATGTTAAAGGACATTTTACTGCAAGTTAAAGGACCTTTTTACTGCAAGTTAAGGGACATTTTACTGCAAGTTAAGGGACATTTTACTGCAAGTTAAGGGACATTTTACTGCAAGTTAAGGGACATTTTACTGCACATTAAAGGACATTTTACTGCACATTAAAGGACATTTTACTGCACATTAAGGGACATTTTACTGCAAGTTAAGGGACATTTTACTGCAAGTTAAAGGACATTTTACTGCAAGTTAAAGGACATTTTACTGCAAGTTAAAGGACATTTTACTGCAAGTTAAGGGACATTTTACTGCAAGTTAAGGGACATTTTACTGCAAGTTAAAGGACCTTTTACAGCAAATTAAGGGACATTTTACTACACGTTAAAGGACATTTTACTGCAAGTTAAAGGACATTTTACTGCAAGTTAAGAGACATTTTACTGCAAATTAAGGGACATTTTACTACACGTTAAAGGACATTTTACTGCAAGTTAAGAGACATTTTACTGCAAGTTAAGAGACATTTTACTGCAAGTTAAGAGACATTTTACTGCAAGTTAAAGGACATTTTACTGTAAGTTAAAGGACATTTTACTGTAAGTTAAAGGACATTTTACTGTAAGTTAAAGGACATTTTACTGTAAGTTAAAGGACACTTTACTACAAGTTAAAGTAGTGATTATTATTGATAGTCTATAGCTGATATTATACATTAATAGGGATTATTCATAATAGCTGCTTGATTTACTCTCGAATTGCAGATTGCTGCATTTAAATTTAGAATTTCCACATTTTTCTAATCCTAATACCCCCTTAGGAGGGAGCGATCCTTTTTTAAACTGAAATGACGCCACTCTCTATATAAAAAAGGACAGTTCTTTCATTTCAACACCCACTTCCAGGCTCTAATCTGCAGCTCCTAGTTTCTTTGTGCTGTCTGGTCCCTGGATGCCAGCTCTCAGCTGTCAGGAAAGTGTCTGGATAGTGTCGGCCCACCCGCCTCGCCTCTGCCCCGACGGATCGGGTTTCCACCGCGCCTAGATGCACAAAAACCTGCCGCTTCCTGCAGGAACGAACCACCGGCGGCAGAAAATAGATATATCCACAGGAGAGCAATGCATTACGCTACTTAGACCTGTTGCTGTGCTGTGATGTCGCGTTTCCTGAGCAAATAAACCGCTCTGGAAACGTCAAATCAGGCCTGAAGGCAGCAGGCCTGCTCATGGTCAGGAGCCAAGTTCTGGCAAGTTTAGGAAATATTGATTATGATGTTGTAACGCTAATTGTTTGGCGTGTATATATCATATAAGTCTGTGTTGATTAAAGACGTGTGAATCGGGTTATGTCGGGGAAAAACATTATTGAATCTGACACCAGTCGGTTTTGTTGGATCTGAAACTTGAATCCTTGGCAGCAGCTTGAGTGGATGTGAGTGAGGTGTTATTTAACACAGTGGATAACACACGGCAGCAGTTTGTGGGCGTTTTATCAGAAAGGTTTTTAAAAAAAAATAATAATTCTAACATAAGTTCCTTCATAATCACTCATGCAGGAACTCGATTACAGATTTTCATTCAGTTTTCTTGATTAAATCTTTCCTGATGCTGTGAGCTGGGTGTATTTTGAGATTAATATTTGAAGCTGACCCCTCTGTTATTACTATAATCTAATAAAACCTGCTGTCGACTCAACAGAAACATGAGCTTCTCTGGTCACGAGCCGATTTTTGCATGAATTCCTGCGTAATTAGCGAATTATCACACAGATGAATAAAAAGTCCACATCTTAAAAATCTATAATCCAAAGATCAGTAATTAACAGGGTTATAGCTGGGGGGGGGGTCCTGTCAACAGTTTTCCAGGCTTCTTTTACTGGGATTAATCGGATTTTATTGTTGCAGTACCACGAGTGGCCACTGGGAAAAATCTGCGCCATATCCAGGTCTATAATACATCCATGCAGATAAAGATAAAGGCATCTACAAAGCTCAAAAATACACTTATTGTGACATTAAAAAAAAGAAAAAATAAAGTTTAGGAGCCACTGTTTAATTCTGGACATATTTTGTAGGTAAATATAATGGTAGAGGAGATAAAGGACGAAAAAATGTTCTTCTTCTTCGGATCACAGGAATAAATTCATGCAAAGAGACGAGTCAGATCAGCCTTTGTTTCAAAATATCCACACAAAAAAACACTAAATCCACTAAAGCTCATAACTTTTCACATGTAGATAAACGTACATAAAAATACTGTTAATCAGAAACATTTGTCTTTATCGTACAACTTGTCATTGTGTCCCAATACAACCGTAAATATAGTTATGAATTTTCTGTCTGTGCATTTATAATACCTCTTATATTTCACATTCTATTGTGTTTTTTGAATAAAAAACCAAGAAGCAAAGTTATGGACTTCAGTTGTTGGCAGGTATTTTGACAGAAAAATGAATGTATTCCTATGGTTATAAGGTAATTTTATGCCAAAACCTGCAATAAAATGTAAAAGTTACAGTAGAGGAGTTAAATGACTGAATATCAAGTGTTTAACTTTGATCAAACTATGAATCACTGATTTTTTTTGTTGTTTGTGTAAATATCAGTTGGTAAATAATCCGTTGCCCTCATTCACTATAGGACATGAGGTAAATGTGATATAAGTAGAACCCCAGAGCAGCGATAACCTGCAGACTGATGGTTATTGCCGCGGCTGCATCTGGTAACACTTTGTAATAATGGCGGCTAACCCCGGTTATCAGGGCCCGGCTCTGGATTACTCTTTTATCTCGGTGCTGGAATTTCAAACTTTCTGCTTGGTGAAAGCCGTTAATAGTGGAAAAAAGTCTGACGTGGGGTTGTGCTGAGGTAACACCCAGCTGCTGCAGAGATGTTAATTTTCTGGAGTGTGTCAGGAGCCTTTTCCTGCCACTTTTGCTGTTGTTTGTCTTTTCACCCCTGTGTAACATGGTGTGATTTTATACGGTTGAGGTAATCCGTAAATGTGCCGTGCAGATGTACAGTAGATGAAATCTGCTGCTGCGCTTTTTCCTCTGTTTGCTTAGAGACATTTTCTTTTCTCAGGACATTCTGCTTCTTTAAATTTTAATATGTTGTATTTGAATGAATCAATTTATAGTCACAAAACACAAAATCTAAGTATTTGCAAGCAATACATGTACAGAAAAATAGATTTAGTTCATTTAATAGTTTCAGTAGAAGAGGTAAATGACAAAAACTGTGTTTTTACTGAAAGTTCTGATAAAAAATATCTTAAGACTGTAGGAATTATTTATATTATCATCCAAACATTTTGTAAAATGTCCACCAACAAAACACTAATTACACTAAAGCTCATAACTTTTCACATGTAGATAAACATCCATCTAAAATACTGTTGATTTGACTTTCAGTTGTTTCCACATTCGGTTGTTTTTTCCTTAAAATACGCCTTTAAAATTATGTTTTTTTTAAATAAAAATGCTTTAAAATGCTGCTAAAATCTTATTATGGGTAGAGAAAAAGATTTTTTTATACTTGATTCCTGTTTATTTGGATTCTTTGACTTTAAAAATGTTCATTTACACCAACTTTATTATTATACTTATAACAGAAGAAGCAAAGTTCTGTATTTTAATGAGGTGTTGGCAGGTATTTCAACAAATAAATAATGCGTTTATCTGTGAAACAAAGTCTAATCTGACTTGTCTCTTTGGATAAATTCATTCCAATGATCCTGAGCTACTTTCACAACAAATTTCACACCATTTGTGTCAGAACTCGCAGTAAAAACGTCCTTTAACTCTTCTATTTTCCACTGGAGTGAACCAATATTCAACACGGGCCTTTTTAGCCAATGGGAGGCTGTGATGTCACTAGTTGCCACCCAGACAGATGTTCAGGTCACCTGATGAGGACGAGTACACCTGAGCTCCCTGCGGTTCTTTTCTCTCTGGAATCAGAGTCGGGCAAAGGTCCAACAATGAGAAAGCCAAAAAAAAAAAGAAGCATGTAAAATCCCCAATCACAGTTTAGTCTGCTGCCACTGAGGAGAAAGGCCCTTTAACCAGGCTGCGTCCAGTTATATCCATAATAGAAGGCCCGCTAATAGGAAACTGCTGTGTTGCTGTTAAATTGGTTTCACATTTTTGAGTAATAGCCAAACCAGCAAAATCCTACAAGGTTGTTGTAATAGCATGAAATTCAAGACCAGCTTGTTCCAAAAAGTGTTTGGTCCCTGTCCAAAAATAAAATAAATGTGGAATCCTCCTCGGACCGGCAGACACTCCCAGTTCCTCCTGTAATCTTCCTGAGAAACCGAGGTGGGAGCTGTGGGGTGAAAAGGTCGCCGTCCTGCAGCATTCTGGGCTCGGCAGGGGTCGGGCTGAGCGTGGAGGTGTGGAGGCGGCGGGTTTGGTCCTTGTTGTCATTGTTGTGCCGGACTTAGCATTCATCCTTAAAGGTGGCGGCGACGGGGGGGGAAAAGACGACAAAACAGATGGTTTTTTTTTCTAAATCGTACGGGAAACAATGGAAGGTGATCGACCCCTGGAGGTGTTTGTGGCTGAAAACTGCATGACAATGACGGTAAATCAGTAGAGAACACGTGAGCGACCTGAGGACAGATTTCCAGCATTTACCTCTGAATACAACTACAAAATGTGAGGCTTTATTCCCAGAGGCATCATCTGTGTATTTTAGGTCCAGCCTCTCCATACCTTGACTATAGGAGACAGGTTTTTAATTATAATTAGGGCTTTTACAGTTAAATTACCATTAAAACGTGAGGAGAAAACATCCCAGATGTGTCCTGGTTGTGTTTCACTGCATTTACAAGATGGACAAAACAAGTTTGAAGTGATCCAGAAACCAGGGTTTCTTCCAGATCATGACCAAATTTGAATCATCTGTTTATTGTACTGTTCACAACATTCTCTGAAATTTTGATGAAAATCCGTCTAGAACTTTTTGAGTTATTGTTCTAACAAACAGAGAAAAACGATATAATTAGAGATTTTAATGTTAAACTAATGAAACCTGAGGATTAAACATCCAGATGTTTATAAATGTTAGATTAACTCATCAATATGATAATGAAGCTGTTTAGTTTGTGAAAAACATGGTTTATGATCATTTTAAAATCAGAACTGAGGTTTTTTTGGTTATTGATTCTATTTCTCATTGATCAATAATCAATAATCAGACACTTGACTGAAGCAGATTCATCCACTAACATGTTAAGATGTTAAAAACTAGAAAAATATAAAATATCCCTTTAATTTATATTTAGAACAGATAAAAATGAGATTAATTAGTGATTATTGATCATCTATAACTGATATTATACATTAATAGTGATTATTGATCATCTATAACTGATATTATACATTAATAGTGATTATTGATCATCTATAACTGATATTATACATTAATAGTGATTATTGATCATCTATAACTGATATTATACATTAATAGTGATTATTGATCATCTATAACTGATATTATACATTAATAGTGATTATTGATCATCTATAACTGATATTATACATTAATAGTGATTATTGATCATCTATAACTGATATTATACATTAATAGTGATTATTGATCATCTATAACTGATATTATACATTAATAGTGATTATTGATCATCTATAACTGATATTATACATTAATAGTGATTATTGATAATCTATAACTGATATTATACATTAATAGTGATTATTGATCATCTATAACTGATATTATACATTAATAGTGATTATTGATCATCTATAACTGATATTATACATTAATAGTGATTATTGATCATCTATAACTGATATTATACATTAATAGTGATTATTGATCGTCTATAACTGATATTATACATTAATAGTGATTATTGATCGTCTATAACTGATATTATACATTAATAGTGATTATTGATAATCTATAACCCAGTTTAACCCAGTTAAACAACAAATCCACTCTAGTGTAGTAACTAGTGTATCTGGGGTTTATTCTGGTGCTGAGTTAGTTTTGTTTTTCACTTTTAAACAGTTTAGTTCCACTTCACACGTCTTATAACTGTATTAATAGTCCTGATCACAGCAAAGACTCAATTTGTCATGATTCTTTAAAACCTTCCTTTCAATCGTCCTGCATCAAAGCAGCGTTTGTTAGCGTCTCCTAGCTAACGCTAACGGGGTCAAGCTCTGGTCAATTGGAGCGTCCCCTACCTGCTCGTCTTTTCTATTTCTCAGCCCTTGACACGTTCTCCTGAAGGCACATCACGTCCTCCCCTCCGGCCACAGCCCTGCTTTTAAAACAGATTACAGGTAGACGGGTTGTTCTCCCCTGCAGCCTCCTGTCACTGAAATATGGAGGCGTTTGAAGTGCTAGGTTAACATGTTTGGGTTTGAGCGTGGATCAGTCATTCCGGCCCGGCGTTATCACCGCTAGCTCGTCCCGTCTGCTGCAGCTCGGCCAAAAATTCCTCAGCCGCCGCAGATCGCTATCCTCATGTCGTTGCTTGCTCAGAGTTCTCTCTCTCTCTCTGAAACGGCCGCAAATAAATGTGCTAACAGTGGATTAATTTATTTTTTATTTTTTTTGCAGATGCCTTGGTTTTGTGGTTATGAATTAGGTAATCTCTCATATCCAAAACAGACGCACATGGCAGTTTGAGACAGTCCAGAGCTGCAACCCGCCCACCGCAAGGGATATTTGGATATTTGTCGACACATGCAGATTTTTTTTTTTTTTGTAAAGTGGCTATTTCTGTTATCTGAGAGAAGGAGACTTTCCTTTACGAGAACTGCCAGAGCTCCATCCATCAGATAAGTCGCACATAAGAGGAACATTTTTTTTTTTTTGTGCTCGGAGCACTTTTTTTTTTTTTTTTTTCATGCAGTTGCCAGGCAGAGGTTTTTCAAGGTTGGCCCCGGGGAGCAGATTATGCCTAATGAGGTCCGAGTTAACGTGACCAGAAGAGGCAGCTGGCAAGAAAACGAAGAAAAAAAAAAAAAAAACCTTTATCGTGAAATCTGTGCATGGAACCAGACTGAGGGACAAACCCACAGGAAGTGCATCACCACCGACGCCGGTCACGTCCGCCACGAAGCTTTTATGAGCTTCAGTGACTTATAAGGAAATCTCTGAGTGGACGAGTCATCGGGGTTTGTTGTTGTGCACAAAACTAACGCAAGTTAATATATATAGATATATAAATGAACCAGTAAGTTCCATTGACCCATTCATGGGTCAGTGATTTGGTGTAACCCTAAAAACTTGGTACCAGAGAGTCTAAACAAAGGTTTTAAACACACACCATTGGAAATTTGGTGTCAAAAAATGCATAAAATTGTGATTTTTGTAAAGAAAAATCATAGAAATTGACTTTTAAATATCAAGAAACCAACATGAACACAAAATGTCCATTTAAAACCTGATAAATGCTTCTTAAGACCCTCATATGTGAATTAATTCTCTAAAAGATGTGTTTAAAATGTTTAAACAATTAACTCTTTACACTCAGCTTCTAATTGGTTAGTTAAGTCACATGACAGCTTAAGGGCAGGAAGTGTGTGTTTTGTTAGGAAGTATGTATTCCTGTAGAAAAATGGAAGCTAAAGTAGATTTTGGACTGTTCCATAGTCTTTAGGTAAGACACCGTCATACATTGAGATAAGGAGAGACCTGCAAATACAGTTACTGTGAGGAAAAAAAACTAGAATTTACGTTGAAAGTTTGGATCTCAATCTATATATCAGGTTTTAAACTGTGTTGATAGACCAAATCAAACCAGACTGATGATAAATCTCTTTTTGTTCTATTCTGTTAGGTGATAGTGCTGGGATTTCCTGGAGTCAGACCTGTGTTAGCATGAGGAATAAAGTAGCAGCTAAACAGGCTAACGTCTTAGCGTGTGTTTTTTGAGTTACAATACTTATATTATGTTGGTGCAGGAAGAGACGGGACAACGGAGCTTTGAACTGTAATGAAATATAGGGAAGCAGCAGGAGGAGGAGCTGTGATACGGAGCTTTACACTGGAACTAAAGAGCTGCTGCTCTGGGACACGTAAAACTATGGGATATTAACCTTTTTATTTTGGTAAAAGATTAATTTGTGGCATAGATGCTTTTATTGCACCGTAGCTAGACAGGAAGTGACAGGACACAGACGTAGACGTGCACTTTTAATGGTATTTTGAATATCTACCCAAAAAACAACAAAGCATATAAATCTTTGTGCTATACGAAGCGATATCTGTAAGTTAAGGTTGATATAGATGGATGTTAACCCTCTATTGCATAGTATTGCATCTTTTACAGCTAGGCGTGAAAAGGGGGCTTTTATTTTGAAGGACACATCATTTATGAGGTCACATGACCAGGATATCCCTATTGCTGCATTTGACATGTGAGCATCACTGTCTCACAACTGAAGGTTGACTTTTATTCAGATTTTTTATTTATTTATTTTTTCTAATATGCTAAAACAGATTTGTTTTATCGCAATAATATGCAAATATGTAAAATTTCTAAAGCATTGAATTACATAGCATGTTTACACCTTTTTATTCTACATATATATATCAATATATCTATTATTTAGGCCATTTAAGTAATAAAAACATTCAAAAAGTAATATTTTATAGTGAGTTGGGACATGCACAGTAAAGTATGACTTGAGGAAGTTATACATTAGTCTCCATTCTGCTTTTTTTTAAACAGAGTGATTATGGAACCCCGACATTAACGGGGGGTGATGTACGTTACGTGGCCATGACAGATGGCCTGGTTTTATTTCTCCCAACTGATGAGGCCACATTAACGTACAGTTTATCCAACACCTGTCTATAACACACCTGTCGCCCGCTCCCCTGCGTCTCCACTGTTGTTTTTCAAGTTTAAACAAGACCGTATATGATTCACGTGGGACGACCGGTGAGTGATGCGCGTAAACACGTCCACGTCCACGTTTTAGCGTCAATTATAAAACAGAAAACAGATAAATAGTGTTTTGTTGTATGTGATGTGCAGACGAGCTGATCGACGGTCCCAGTCGTTCCGGGTCCCTGGTGTTTGGTTTTGTTTTTCCCTCGTCGCTGACAAACAGAAAATATCAGTAATTGTTTTGTGGTTCCGGGGCCTTGGAATCAATTATTGTGCCTCTGCAGCGACGGTTCCCGTGGTGGATTTAAACAAACGCTCCCTCTAGGTAAGTCATCAGGGCTAATTGAGACCTGGGGAGCTCCACCGCAAAAATATGTTGGTCAAACATTCAATCAACTCGGTGTTTCTGAGGGATTATGTTGGACAACAGTTTCTGAAAGTCTATAACATCTATGTTGTTAGGGCGGCATGTTGTTTTACTGTGATTCATGAGAAAAACATCAGATTTTAGCAAATTCTGTACGCTCCTAAACACTCAAGATCCAGGTCAGTTTTTTAGTTTTCCTGCTCTAAATGATAATAAATGTTAGGTTACGGACTTAAACCTGGAATAAAATAAATCTACAACATGTTCAGTGACTACAGAAGAGTTGGAATCTATATTTATAGAGCAAATATAATTAAAATATTGGTAAAAAATACTTTAAACAAGACCAAACTGACTCAAATCAGAAAAAAACTTGAAATAAACTAAATTATCTGCACTGCAAAGTTCAATTATTATATAATTAGAGTTTAAATATCAATTATTAGTCTATAAAATCCTATAAATCCCACTGAGGATCATTCCAGAACATGAAGAATATATAGTGATAGAGGTTTATTATAAAGGAGCCAATTAAATAATCACACAAACAGCTCAAATCTACATTAAATATCTAAATATTCTCTACTTCTGATATTATATATATACACATTATAGCCTCATTATGACTCAGGCAGTATATTGTATATTACAGTGGTTCTCAAAGTGAGGTCCAGGGACCCCCAGGGGGTCCCGAGTAAAAAGGAGAATAATTTATTTTCACTATAATTCCACAATGACAGAAAGTAGGACTATTTTTTATAGAGGAACGCCATTATATATAATATAAAATATTTATTTAAATCCAAATGTTATTTTACATTTCATATATTGAAGTGGGAAAAAAAATGGAAAATCAAATAAATGTGGAAAAAATACACAAATAAATTATTTTTATGGATTAATTAAATGGAAAAATAAATAAATATAGACAATTACGGAGTCATTTATTTATTTATTCTCGAGGTAAAAATGTTTGACAACAACTGGTATATTATATATTAAGATAAGATAAGATAATCCTTTATTTGTCTCACTGTGGGGAAATTGCATTACAGAACAAGTGACATGTAAGAAAAGAAAAGATTGGACACAGACCATATATATATATATATATATATATATATAAAATAAATAGCATATAATATATGATAGATGCACCATATATACAAGATAGAATTGGACTGTTCCGTATTTAACAAATCCTGAATCCAGCTCTGACCGTATTGAATCATGACACCAATTAACTGGAGGGCCACATTCATTCATTCATAAAACAGCTAACATCAGGACTTCCATAGGTCTCTGTATCCAGGTCCACCCCCCCCCCCCCACCACGCCCATACATCATACATTTACCTGTTCCCCTGTAGCAGCAGGTGTGATGAGAATAATCTGGGGACTCACCCCCTTTTTTAGGGGAGTTCTCCCCTATTCAGCCATTGTGTCCCGTCGGCTGAAGAGCAGCAGAGGAGCAGGACAATTAAGACATTAAAGCTGGGTGGTTGAACAGCATCAGGCCCAGCTGCTGGAAACCAGCTAACGTTCCCACAGGAAAGCGATCCAGCACATGGAGGGACGGGGTTCTGTGGTCGGAGTTCCCCGCCGAGGGTTTGGTTCAGATTCAGTCACAGGTGGAGTGATATCAGGTAAATGGGGCCACGTTTTTGGACACATGCTTTATTGCATGTGTATTTATGATTAATAATGAGTGTTTCCTGAACATTTTGTGTTGGAATTATGTGATAAAGTATGATTATTTAGGCTCTATAAATCTTGAAACATCCGCTGTGCCACTTATTTTTTTTTGCATTAGACGTTTCAGGTAAAATGGGCCATATTCATGAAGTAAAATGGGCCATTTCATTGGGTAAAATGGGCCATCTCATGAGGTAAAATGGGCCATTTCATCAGGTAAAATGGGCCATCTCATGAGGTAGAATGGGCCCCCTCATGAGGTAAAATGGGCCATCTCATGAGGTAAAATGGGCCCCCTCATGAGGTAAAATGGGCCATCTCATTAAGTAAAATTGGCCATTTCATCAGGTAAAATGGGCCATCTCATGAGTTAAAATGGGCCATCTCATGAGTTAAAATGGGCCATCTCATGAGGTAAAATGGGCCCCCTCATGAGGTAAAATGGGCCATCTCATGAGGTAAAATGAGCCATTTCATCAGGTAAAATGGGCCATCTCGTGAGGCAAAATGGGCCATCTCATGAGGTAAAATGGGCCATCTCGTGAGGTAAAATGGGCCATTTCATCAGGTAAAATGGGCCATCTCATGAGGTAAAATGGGCCATCTCATGAGGCAAAATGGGCCATCTCATGAGGCAAAATGTGCCATCTCGTGAGGCAAAATGTGCCATCTCGTGAGGCAAAATGGGCCATCTCGTGAGGTAAAATGGGCCATCTCATGAGGTAAAATGGGCCATTTCATCATGTAAAATGGGCCATCACATGAGGTAAAATGGGCCATCTTGTGAGGTAAAATGGGCCATTTCATCAGATAAAATGGGCCATTTCATCAGGTAAAATGGGATATCTCTTGAGGTAAAATGGGCCATCTCTTGAGGTAAAATGGGCCATCTCATGAGGCAAAATGGGCCATCTCGTGAGGCAAAATGGGCCATCTCGTGAGGCAAAATGTGCCATCTCGTGAGGTAAAATGGGCCATCTCGTGAGGTAAAATGGGCCATCTCATGAGGTAAAATGGGCCATTTCATCATGTAAAATGGGCCATCTCATGAGGTAAAATGGGCCATTTCATCAGGTAAAATGGGATATCTCTTGAGGTAAAATGGGCCATCTCTTGAGGTAAAATGGGCCATCTCATGAGGTAAAATGGGCCATCTCATGAGGTAAAATGGGCCATCTCATGAGGTAAAATGGGCCATCTCATCAGGTAAAATGGGCCATTTCATCAGGTAAAATGGGCCATCTCATCAAGTAAAATGGGCCATCTCATCAAGTAAAATGGGCCATCTCATGAGGTAAAATGGGCCATCTCATCAAGTAAAATGGGCCATCTCATGAGGTAAAATGGGTCATCTCATGAGGTATAATGGGCCATCTTATGAGGTAAAATGGGCCATCTCATGAGGCAAAATGGGCCATCTCATGAGGTAAAATGGGCCATCTCATGAGGTAAAATGTGCCATCTCGTGAGGTAAAATGTGCCATCTCGTGAGGTAAAATGGGCCATTTCATCATGTAAAATGGGCCATCTCATGAGGTAAAATGGGCCATTTCATCAGGTAAAATGGGATATCTCTTGAGGTAAAATGGGCCATCTCTTAAGGTAAAATGGGCCATTTCATGAGGTAAAATGGGCCATTTCATCGGGTAAAATGGGCCATTTCATCAGGTAAAATGGGCCATTTCATCAGGTAAAATGGGCCATTTCATCAGGTAAAATGGGATATCTCTTGAGGTAAAATGGGCCATCTCTTGAGGTAAAATGGGCCATCTCTTGAGGTAAAATGGGCCATTTCATCAGGTAAAAATGGGCCATTTCATCAGGTAAAATAGGCCATCTCATGATGTAAAATGGGCCGTTTCATCAGGTAAAATGGGCCATCTCATGAGGTAAAATGGGCCGTTTCATCAGAAAAAATTCACCATATTTCTGCATTTAAATTTACTATTTTCCCATTTTTTTAACCCTAACCCAGAGGAGATCATGTTCGTTGCCTGGTCCTTCCTGTAGGTTTCGACCCAGCTGTCAAGCTTTAATTTACCAGCTTTGAGCTTTGGCTGACGCGGAGCATTTAAAACAACATTTATCTATAATATAACGAGCTATTAGTCCCGTGCAGACTCCTGGATTTGCAATAACAAGCCGTGCACCTGAATGTCCAGGTCTGGGGTCAGCGTGTCCGCCCTCTGCTCCGTCCGGTTACATACCTGAACCCTCGCCGCCGTGAGTAATAAAGCAGGACCTCCTTTCATCTGCCGTCCCACCCAGAGGCTTCTACCCCCCCCCCCCCCCCCCAGACAATACTCTGATTCATTACTGGACTCCAGCCTCTTCAAAGCTTCCTCCTGTACCGGGAAACTCTAACCGCTGGTCCCAGACCAGCCTCCTCTCCTCCTGAAACAGCCCGTCAGCCCTCTGGGCGCTGAGGTGGCGGCTGGATGAGTCCACATAAGTCACGGTGGCCTGCACACGTCCCCTCCTTTAACCCTGCAGCACCACACCTATCGGCCCCGGGCGACAGGTGGATTACTGGCCGCTGGTATTCCTGCATTCTACGAGCACGCCCACCCAGCGTGGGAAAAACGGCAGCGAAAAAATGCACATATCTGGTGATTTCTGTCAAATTCACGCCTGTTTTAATAGTAGAGGATGTTTTTACTGCAGGTTCTGACATTTGTGGAATTTGGTGTGAATTCATCCAAAGACAAGTATATATACATGTTTTCTTCTGTCAAAATACCCATAACAAGATTTTAGCTGCATTTTTATTTAAGAAGCATCATTTTAAATGTGTATTTTTAATGAAATAACAACTGAATGTGCAATATAAGTATTTTGGATGCAAAGGAATTGGAATTTCATCACTATATTTACAGTTTTATTAGTTTTATTACTAAGACAAATGTTTCTGATCAACAGTATTTTATATGGAAGTTAAGTTTCAAACACTAAACTCCATTGAAATATCTGTAATTTAACATAATGACTGATAAACACTTGTTATTCAGTCATTTAGGGACATTTTACTGCAAGTTTTGGCATAAAATTCCTTTAGGACCATAAGAATTTATTCATTTTTCTATCAAGTGCATAACTTTACTTCTTCTGTTCTAATTATAATAATAAAGTTGGTGTAACTGAACATTATTAAGGTCAAAGAATCCAAATAAACAGGAATCAAGTCTAAAAAATCAATTTCTTTATAAGATTTTAGCAGCAAATTATGCGTTTTTTTTATTAAGAAATAAGTATTTTAGATTCAAAGGTATTATATAATTCATAACTTTATTTACAGTTATAAATAAAGTTTTATTAATAAGGGATTTAGTGTTTTATTGGTGAATATTTAGACATTTGTCAGAAATTACAGTTAAAACACATTTTACCTTCTCTACTAAATGTAAGATTTATATTTTCATAACTTTTCTATTTATTTTAGCCTAACTCATATAGATTTTTCAGTTATTTGTATATATATTTCTATATATCTTCATTTAATCACCTCGTTAGCCTCTCAGTGTAATTGCCTGAGTCATTTTTTGGCCAAATTGAGGTATTTGTATAACTTTATCAACTTCATCATCCCGTCTTCCTGCCTCTGTGGAACTGGCCAATCACAACATTTATTATAATCTGTCATTCGTTTGATTTAGTTCAGATAGAAGAAAAATGACAGAGAAGAAGCAGCATCGATGTTTCTTCAGATTTCTGGACACTGAATGTAATTCCAGTCAATTAAAGTGATTATTGAACTGTGTATTTAAACTTAAAATGACCATTTTGCTTCAAGGTTTAATATAGTTCACATTAATTTTATGTAAGACAAAAATTTATGATGAATTAACTGTTAAAATATCAATAAATATAAATTATTGAACTATGACTTAGGCAATTATGCTGTAATATTTATATTTACATACAGGTTTTATTTGAACCTTTTATATAATAGAACAACACAAACAGCATAAAATCATTGTTGAACAATGACTGAAAAGCCAAACTGATTATAAAAGTTTATCCTTTATTATTACGTTTTTCAACTTTTATGGCGATAAAACTCCAAAATAAAGTAAAATGACATGTTTTTTAATTTCTGCTGGTGTTATATAGGAATTTATCTCTAATAATAGTCTCCATTATCTCTTTTTCATTCCTTTTTAATTCAATTTTCCGTTGATTTCCTTCTTTTACTTGTATTATCTTGCACTCTCGCCCATTCATTTCCCTCCTGTTTGCAGAGTTTTTATCTCTTATCTTCCTATTTATTTACACATCCATTCAATTATTTGTGTTTATTCATGGTATTTAGATTTTTCCCCCCTCAAATCTACAATTGAAAGCAGCCCTTGTCCTCAAAATATCACTTTACAACAGGGACGTGTTTGTTGTTGCTGTGTAATCCCTTGTTGTGACCTCACATGTTCTGAATGGACGCTCGAGCCGCTCGAGTAAAACGGAGATTTTAGTCCTGGCGTTTGTGACGTAGCTTTAGAACGAGGGTGTTATCACGCAGCAGTAAAACCTGCACAAATAAACACGGCTCCGCTCGACTTAGCGTGTTTTCAAACTTTTATCCGACGCCGGGATGAATGTGCAGATTAACTCGCACCGTCATTTGCGGCAGCTTATAAACAGCTCTTACGTAACCGTTGGCACCTTGGGTGGTAAAAAACCTGCACATCTCAGCATCTCCTGTTTCCCTCTGTCTCCCGTTCTCTTTGACCCTGTTTTCGCCCGTCGTCGTCGCCAAGTCTGACGTCAGCCCCCTGAGCGGCGGCTGTATACGGTTTCTGTTTTGACACCCGCTCCTAATTACACGTGTAAATGATTGATCACCTCGGACTTGGCAGCCGAGAGGAAAAATGGGGATGGGGAAGGGAAGCCGCCGTTAACCTGGACCGGCTCCGGAGTTTCTGCCCCGGGAACGGCCCGGGAAAGCGGATACCCGCGACGGGGGATTAGGTTCTGATTCGCTCCCTATTAGTGGTCCTGGAGGAGCCGGTTGCACAGGTGCAGCCAGGTATCTGTGGCTCTTTGTTTGGTCTAATCCCACCAGTTTAAAACCGAGGCTCGCTGCCCGCCGCCTCTAAACGCCCGAGGGGCCTCGCCGCTGAAAGCTCAACTCAGCTACTTTTGTGAAATGTGATTTGGCTAATTGATTTTGGAGTGGCCGGTGTGTGTGTTAGCGCCTGGGGACGAGACTGATGGAGGCCTTTTTTTGGTTGAAGCGATCTTTCTTAAGCACAGGTGTATTATAAGAACTGGATACCGGAGCGAAAAATCAATTGAAGTTGTTTGTCTGGAGCAAAAGTTACGAAAAAGTTTCCTGACTCTGGGTTTACTTCCTTCTTATGTATCCTATAGGGTGCATCCGAAACCTTGGTATCAGCGCCTACTAGCCAGTAGCTGCTACTAGTTAGCATCACCACCTACTAGCCAGTAGATGCTACTAGTTAGCATCACCACCTACTAACCAGTAGATGCTACTAGTTAGCATCACCGCCTACTAACCGGTAGATGCTACTAGTTAGCATCACCACCTACTAACCGGTAGATGCTACTAGTTAGCATCACCACCTACTAACCAGTAGATGCTACTAGTTAGCATCACCACCTATTAACCAGTAGATGCTACTAGTAAGCATCACCGCCTACTAACCAGTAGCTGCTACTAGTAAGCATCACCGCCTACTAACCAGTAGCTGCTACTAGTTAGCATCACCACCTATTAACCAGTAGATGCTACTAGTTAGCATCACCGCCTATTAACCGGTAGATGCTACTAGTTAGCATCACCGCCTATTAACCAGTAGCTGCTACTAGTTAGCATCAACACCTACTAACCTACATAAGGATGTGATCAATTGCAAGTTATCCCTATTGCTTGTTCATTTAAACTGCTGGTATTTTTTATTTAAACTGTTGTTAGCATAAATGAATGTGATTTAATGTGGCTAAATTAGCATTAAAGCTATCAAACAGTCAATTTATCTTTATTCAAGAGTCTTTATTGTCATTATCCAGGATAACAAGATATTTGATAGAGGTAAAAATATTGCATATTAAGGCACACATTAAAGGAGAATGTATTAGTGTATGATACGATAACTTGTCCCTGTAGCGGCTGAAAATGTCCTGGAAAACCTGGAAAATTATTGACCAATTTTCCAGTCATGGAAAACATATTTAGTTAACAAGTTAAGTTATTAAGTTAACAGGCTAAAAGTTATCCCTATTGCTTGTTCATTTGAACCGCTGGTATTCTTCTGGTTCTGTATAAGGAAATATTATATATATAATATATATATTCTATATTCTATTCCCTGCCCTGTGAGCGATTGCAACCAGGTGAAAAGTTATCCCTATTGCTTGTTCACTTGATTTTTTATTTCTACTGTTGTTAGCATGAATTCATGTGATTTAACTTGGCTAAATGCACAGTTTGCAGTGTTTGACATGATAACTTGTGTCTGTAGCTGCTGTAAAATAGTCCCATGTTAGGAGGGAAATGAACCTGCTCCTTCTCTCAGGTAGAAACACGAAACGCAGACACCTCAGATCGTTAGGAGAATAAACAGCGAGTGGAAAGCCAGGCGTCGTGTAATGCTTGTACAGATGGGCCGAGAACCTCGGCTTCCCCGGCAAGGACTCGGGTATGGAGCCAATCTGAGGGCCAGGAAGGGTTTTAACCCCAATCTTCTCCCCTGTCTCGCAGCCTGGCACACATGGGCCGACCAGCTGCACTTCCCATTGATGTGCTGGCTGCAGGGAGATAGATTGGAGGGGAAATGGCTTAATTGTCCTCACTCTCGCTGCTGGAATGCAAATAGCCGTCCACCACCACCGCCACCATGGACGACCTCCTCCTCCTCTTTAGCCAGGAGAAGAAGCATCACGCTGGGAAACCTGAAAAAGATCCTGTTAACTGGAAAAAAAAAACCAGCCGAGCTGCTTTTTATCCTGTTATTTTCATAAATAATTCACCGTATGAGCCAAATCTAACAAGAAACAACCATTTTACTGAAGTAAAAGTGGAAATACTGTCGTCTAAAAATACTAAATTACATGTAAACGCACACAGGACTTAAACTATTAATAAAAAATACTCATTACACAGACTGATGTATTATTTTATTGTACAATACACATGAAAACGTTAAAACTAGACTATAGACCTAATCTGATGAGACTTTGCTTTAAAATAAAATTATGGAGGACTGAAACATAATCAAGAATAAATAATCACTCAGTATATAAATAATATACCAGTAAATGTCCATATTTTATTTAAATTTCCATTTATTTATTTGTGTGTTATTGTTGCATGTATTTGATTAATTCTATTTATTTATTCATCCCATTTATTTTCACATTAAACTCATAATAGGAAATAAATTAAATATTTTAAATAATGCCAATCCTTTATATTAATGATTCTACATCCTGTCATTGTGAAATTATAGTGAAAATAAATGATTCTCATTTATTTCTGGGGACCCTCAAGGACCCCTGGTGGTCCCCCGACCCCACATTGAGAACCACTGCTTTGGATTATCAATGTGATTGATCTATTGATTAGAATATAATTATTAGATTATAATATTAGAATATAGTACTCAAGTAAATGTACTTAGTTACTTTCCACCGCTGCGGTTTTAGTTTTTGTTTCCTGATTCCTGTTTTCATCAATTAACTAAAAAAAAAACGTTGGCCTCCGGTACCGTTTGTCATCCGGAGGTCAAAGGTCGCGGCTCACGTTAGAAAAAGGCAGGAGATGAAAGGGTTAAACGGCGAGGCGTATGTGTCCTGTCTGACTTTGATGTGCCTCAGGTAGCTCCTCTCTCCTCCTCCTCCTCCTCCTCCTCTTCTTCTCTTTCACAGACATCAATCAGACTCACTGTCTCCTCCCGGCCGACGGCGCTGGCGTGACACGTCAAACGTCCACACAAAACTCCGACAAATCCACTGAGGTGTTTCCCCCCTTTTTATATTCGGTCTGTTAATCAATCTCATGTAGGCGTGTTTCTTTCCTTCTCTTTTTTTAATCAGCAGGAGATGATGTAGGACAAGAATGTGGAGAGGGAGCGCTTGTTTCGTTGAGCTTCAAAGATGATATGAGTGAGTTCTCTAAAGCTTTGATGTTTCTTGACAGCCTCTGACAATCTGATGATCTGGGAGCAGCAGAGGCCTCCTCCTCCTCCTCCTCCT
The DNA here is from genome assembly GCA_030544235.1 of Lepturacanthus savala. Classification (NCBI taxonomy): domain Eukaryota; kingdom Metazoa; phylum Chordata; class Actinopteri; order Scombriformes; family Trichiuridae; genus Lepturacanthus; species Lepturacanthus savala. Next base: position 25,699,618 of record CM060471.1, on the reverse strand, counting down.
CTTTTTTTTTCTTCCTCTCTTTAAATCCCGGCCCCAGCCGTCTCGCCCTGCGGTGACAAACGCTTTAATATGACAAGGTTAAACACCTGAAGCGCTGCAGAGTAAATGCTGAGGACAAAGCCAGGGTCAGGGAGCAAACTTTAAACACCGGGCGGCTTCTTCATGATTGTTTTACACAACACGGCTTCTCTTTAAGGGTTCACTTGTAATTTAGGGGGAAAAATGTCTTTAAAAAAGATGGTGTTCATTAAAACAGTAATAGGATACTTTAGTAATCAGCAATAATTATCAATATTATTAGGTTTTATTACCTGAATCTAAATATAATAAATGTTCTTAACCACTTATTTTACTTTCCCATATGTTGTTTAACTAAGCTGTAAACATGCTAATATTGTTCTTTGGTGTGGTTTGTGTTTGACTAATGTCTATACACACACAAATATAGAGTCAACGGTCACTTCCACCTTTCTTTTTTTTCTTTACATTCTTTAAAAAACAGTAACAGCAACTAACAGTGACTGCAAATAAAAATACTTAAATAAAAGTAGACGAGTGTCAAATACTGCAGTATATGTAGAATCCTGCATTTAAAACCTGCTTATTATCTACTTAAAGTGTTAAAAGTACTCGTTGTGTAGTTCTTTGCTGTTTTATAGGATGTTTTTGCTTCTTTAAGTCTTTGCTGCATGATACAGATAAAGGTTGAGATTATTTTATCTGCTTTATATGTTGGATGGATCATTATATCATCATGTTTGTAACATGAAAACGTCATCTCATCGTTTCTAAATCCATACTTAAACATTAGAATCAGTCAAATGTAGTGGATTAGAAGCATAAAGTAGAATAGAAATAATTAAATTAAATAAAGTAAATGTCCACTGGTATTATTTAATTTAATCACATCATCGTGACTTTGAAATTATCAGTTTTAGATGAAGGTTCCTTCCTTCCTCAATCGTTTCCTTCCTTCCTTCCTTCCTTTCTTTCTTTCCTCCTCATGTTTCCTTCCTTATGTTTCCTCCTTCTCTTCCTTTGTTCATGTTTCCTTCCTTCCTTCCTTCCTTCCTCTCTTCCTTCCTTCCTTCCTTATGTTTCCTCCTTCTCTTCCTTTGTTCATGTTTCCTTCTTTCCTTCCTTCCTCCTTTCCTTCCTCAAGTTTCCTTCCTCATGCTTCCTTCCTTCCTTCCTTTCTCACACTTCCTTCCTTTTTTCCTCCCTTTCTTCCTCATGTTTCCTTCAAGCTTCCTTCCTTCCTTCCTTCCTTTATCACATTTCCTTCCTTCCTTTATCATATTACCTTCCTTCCTTCTTTATGTTTCCTTCATTCTTTCCTTCCTCCCTTCCTCATGCTTCCTTCCTTCCTTCCTTTCTCACATTTCCTTCCTTTTTTCCTCCCTTTCTTCCTTATGTTTCCTTCCTTCCTCATGTTTCCTTCAAGCTTCCTTCCTTCCTTTATCACATTTCCTCTCTTCCTTTGTTCATGTTTCCTTCCTTCCTTCCTTTATCATATTACCTTTCTTCCTTCTTTGTTTCCTTCATTCTTTCCTTCCTCCCTTCCTCATGTTTCCTTCCTTCCTTTCTCACATTTCCATCCTTCTTTCCTCCCTTTTTTCCTTATGTTTCCTTCCTTCCTTCCTGCCTTCATGCTTCCTTCCTTCCTTCTTCATGTTTCCTTCATTCTTTCCTTCCTCATGTTTCCTTCCTTCCTTCCTGCCTTCATGCTTCCTTCCTCCCTTCCTTCATTCCTTTCTCACATTTCCATCCTTCTTTCCTCCCTTTTTTCCTTATGTTTCCTTCCTTCCTTCCTGCCTTCATGCTTCCTTCATTCTTTCCTTCCTCATGTTTCCTTCCTTCCTTCCTTCCTTCCTCATGTTTCCTTCCTTCCTTCCTTCTTCATGTTTCCTTCATTCTTTCCTTCCTCAAGTTTCCTTCCTTCCTTCCTTCCTTCCTGCCTTCATGCTTCCTTCCTCCCTTCCTTCATTCTTTTCTCACATTTCCTTCCTTCCTTCTTTCCTTCCTCATGTTTCCTTCCTTCCTTCTTTCCTTCCTATATTCCCACTGTCATTCTCTTTTTATCCAAAAAAACCCCTAAATTTATTAAATTGTATGCAACAACAACTCAGAGCCGCTTTCCTGTCATAGACGATGTTGCATAATTAAACTATAACTATTATATTTCAGACGTTCTGTGTGTAAATGTGAATGAATCCATGAATGAATAGCAGCTAAAAGCAAACGTGCAGCTTTCTCCTTCTTTAAGCACCAATCAGTTGTTGTTTTACCTCATTTTATTAAAGTGACACCGAACAGAAAAGCTGCTGCAGCCACATATCTTAATATCAGTTTGCTGTTTTTCTGTGGAGGCTGTCACCTGATCGGCAGCGTTGGAGCTGTTGGAGCCATTGTTTCCTATTGTAGGTCACAATGGAACTTAACACTTGACAGAGCCGGGGCTTGTTGTCAGGAGCTGAACTTGATCCCGTCAACTTGTTCCCATTGAAGAGAACCATAAAGAAAAAAAAGGGCTTCGACCTGACGCCGGCTTCACACCGGCCCAGAATTTAGTCTCTGCTTGTTTTGACGTGTACGTCACGTTTTTTTTTTTTTTTTCCAATTCCCCCGTCTGTCGGATAAGAGGATTTAAGAATAGTTTCTGTCACTTTAACCCTCTGGAATCAGGGCAGTTGTTTAATAACCATTTTGACAAACTATATTAATACATTGGACCTAAAATCACACAAATCCGAGTAGAAAAAAGTGCTGCGTAAATCACAAATACGCTTAAATTACCATTTTTATAACTTCGAGAACAAATTAGTTGGAAATTCCAACACATGTACAATTTTATCACAAAAATAAGTCATTTACAATAAAATTCAGGCATTTTTTGGTGCAATATATACAAAATAATGCAATGTCCTACCAGTGATACACAACATTAATTCACATAAAATAAATAAACACTCAACAAAAATGAATATCGACCACCTTCTGGCTCCTATGTACAGTTTAATTAGTCTCATGATTACTCTCAATTTCTTGTTTTTGCCTCAGAAACAGCATTTTTAACGTAAGCCAACAGGTTTTAATGGGTTTCAGGTCCAGAGATTGGGTTGATTACTACACAACTTTAATTTCATTGGTCTGGAACCAACATGCTGCTGGTTTACTGGTGTGTTTGGGGCCATTGTCTTGTTGAAACTCACATTTCAAGGGAATTTCTACTTCAACAAAAGTCCCCATGACCTCTTTTACGTATTTAGATAAAGGCAAACTGATCCATGATGCCTTGTATGGAATAAATAGTCCTGACACTTATTTAACTGTGGCTTAAATTCAGTGTTTGGTGGTCGTCTTAGACCCAAAAAGATCAATCTGACATAAAATGAAACACCAGTAAACCAGCAGCATGTTGGTTCCAGACCAATAAAATTAAAGTTCTAGAGTAGCCAACCCAATCCCTGGACCTTAAAACCATTGAAAACATGTTGGATGATGTTAAAAAAGCTGTTTCTGAGGCAAAAACCAAGAAATTCAGATGAATTATGAGCCTTAAACAACAAGTAATTTAAAAATCATTACACATTTTTAATTTCTGATATAAAACGCAGTGTTCCCAATGCATTTTTAGCTTTTATGTCATTTTTTCCCAAAGATTTCATGTATATAACTATATCAGTTGAGTCACTAACAATAATATCATGCATCTATACCTTTTTCCCATTTTATTCCCTTTTCTTTGCAGAAAATAGCATTTTAATGGCTGTTATAGTTGCTGTTTGCACAAATCTGCCCATAAGCAAAAAAACTATTCATCCCATGTACAAATTAGAGATTTGAATAATTAGATATATGCATGTGAGGGTTGAAAATCATAATGATCTCAATAAAATTAGGTTTCTTCCTGTTTTCAGGAGGAAGTTGATGACGTCATATAAGAGGAAGTAGTTGGAAAATGCTTAAAAACGTAAAGTGAGTAACATTTAGATTTTTTAGGTATAAAATGAACGTTATAGGCTTCAATGGGTTGAACATAACTGTGTATATATAGTCTGAGGTCGTCACTTTCTACATGAAACTGAAACCAGAGACTCAGCCAGGCTGCTTCTTGTCGCCTCAGATCCTTCAGGTGGACTCCAGAGGGTTAAAACCTGGCAACCCTGCCCCCCGCTGCAGCAGACGTCCTCTTAAAGTCCTCTCAGGTCTTGTCCACGTCATTTCTGGCATCTTCTAACCGTCTCGCTGACTGTTGCCCTGCAGACCACAAAAGGGGCTTCACGTTACCCAGAGGGGGGCCAGGTAACTCCAGATGGATAATCCCTGGACCTGGTAAACCGGTCTTTTTTAAACAGGACCTACTGTCTAAAAAAAAAAAAAACCTGGCAACCCCCTCCTCCTCCCACTGAGCTGGGTGTCATTGTGCTGTTGATTGGGTGTTCATGGCTGTGACTCCCCTGGGCGAGTCATTGTCCGGTATGTTCAGTATTTCCAGCTCCGTCTGTCAGCTCATCTGCTCTGCAGCAACAACAAAAAAACACAAAAAACAAAAGAAGGAAATGAGAAAAGCCACACTTCTTTAGCGATTCCTCCTCCCGACATCTGCAGCTTGTTAAGAAGCAACACAAGAGATGGAGATGCACAAAAAAAAAATACAAACACGGCCTCGGCAGCTCCAGGATGCTGCTCCTCCCAGATGTTTTGACCTCAGCTGAACTCGTATATTAAACCATCAAACCTCAGGATTCTCACACTGAGACGACTGCCCGCCTCGTTTCTCTTGTTCTTTACAGCGGAAAAAACTATAGTCTATATTTTCTCCCCCCATGGAGAGTCTGGAATGTGTGTTTTGGGGGCGAGGTTTTTTTTTTTTTTTTGTGCGAGGAGCGTGAAAAAACAACAGAGCCGTAAACACCGAGGGTAACGGACCCAGACTCAGCTTCTCTGTTCCAGATGTGCAGCAGGAACTGAGTATTAGAGCAGAGCTGGAAACCCAAAGAAACACTGCCACCACTCCATCAATCAATCAATCAAACTTTATTTATAAGGCACTTTTCATACGTTTGTCCATCAGCTGATGGATGGATTCATACAGACAGGTTGATGCTGCTGATTTGAACAGAATCGGTACTGAATTAACATCCTAAAGGTGTTTTACTGCTGATTTAACATCAGGATTCTTTATCAAAACCTTCATTAAAAGATTAAAAGTCAAATATTGAACATTATTCCTTAAACTGACTTTTTCCAAAGGGATGTTCACTGCTTCACTTTGGCTCTAGGAGATAATTGTGTGTTTTTTCTATTTATTTACTGATTAATTAATTAATTGATTGATTTATCTGCTTTCTCCTTATTCCTGCCTCATGTTTATTATTCAGCAAAATTCCATCTTTTAGATTTATAATAAATAATTGCTGCTGCGTTCAGGGTCACATCAAATGAGGCTGATTCTTACTTATATAAAAATAAATTGTATATATTAATATATTGTTTTCCAGCTGAATTTCTACTAAAACAGTGTAGAAAAATAATTTTACCTGATGTTTATTTATAAAATATATAAAAATGTGTGTATATTAATTTTTAAATGAGTGTATTAACCCTTTTTAATTTTTAATTAACTTTTATTAATTAATTTCTATTAAATCCTAATTGAATTCATTAAATAATAGACAAACAAGACTAATATTCTGTTTCAGTTCATTGACAAACACAGAGCAGCCAGTAAATCAGTCTACAAGATCATAATGATCGTTATGATAATAAATAATAATAAAATAAATGGCCGCGTTCCATTCAGTGAATCATCTGTGCGTAAATACGCGGTGACCTGTACCTGCCAAGAAAGTTCACACATGAACGCTGCTGATCACGCAGTGAACTGTGCGAGGCCTCGACACACACACACACACACTCACACACACACACACACACACACACGGTAAAAGTAACGTGGCTGCACTTGAGGAATGAGACGCAGAGCCTCAGATATTAGTGCTGCTGCATGATGGCGCCTGGAGGTGAGATTAGACCTTCATCCTCCTCCTCCTCCTCCTCCTCTTATCTTTTCCTAAGGCAGAAAATACTCAGAGAAAAACACAAACCCTATTGTTTTCGTTGGCTTTTGTTGCTGTAAAGTGTTTGAGAGCAGCAGCTCGTACAGTGGTCGCTGTTTCAGCCAATCACACACCTGCTCAGCGCGAACGCGTAAAAACACGCACCAAAAACGCCAGAATACACAACGGGAGTGTTTAGTTTTCACTGTGGACTCTTTGTTTAACCCTGTATTGCATCAAATATTACTGATCAATTTAAAATATATATAAGTTGCAAACATAGTAGCTCCATTAGGTTGTATACAGTAGGAATTTTCCATATTTGCATATTAATCCCATATGACAACAAATCTATTTTATCCAAAATTGAATTAAATATTTAAAAAATAAATTTAAGTTGAATTCCCACAGATAATGAGTATAACTTTTTAATTTGGTGAAAATTTCCAAAATTCTGAAGAAAACAACCTTTTGTTGCGTTTTTTGTCCATAAAGCTTTATTAACAATTTAAATTTCAGACAAGAAAACAGATTTTATAGTTTAATCTTCCAAAATAATAATTGTGAGTTTGTTATTAATTAAAATTACCAGAGTAGATATCTGTACATTTATTATTTTTAATTAGTTGAATATATTTACAGTCAGTTATCAGTGATGCTCACATGTCAAATGTCTATAAAACAAACAGGATATCCTGGTCATGTGACCTCATAAATTATATTCCTTCCAAAATAAAAGCCCCATGTTCACATCTAGCTTTATGTCACAGATTTTTAGGAAAATGAAGATAAATTTATTGTCCATGTTTTATATGTGATGCCTATGTCCTTCAAAATAAAAGCCCCATTTTCACGCCTCGCTGTAAAAACATACATTTTATGTCACAGCGTTTTTAGAAAAATGAAGATGAACTAATTGTTGCCATATGACATCACTATGTCTTTTCTTTGGGGGATAATTGTGTCACCTTAAAAACCCTCTTCAGACTTTTCCTGCTGAAACTGGGGACATGTTTGGCCTTTTCATTTGAAATCTCGTCTCTACCTGTGGCAATAAATCCAGTCGCAGGTCACATTTGAAACAAGACGTGCCAAATGAGGAAGATCACAACCTGGGAATGCGCTTTCTGCAAAGAATGTTGTCACTCTGCATCACAGCTGCGTGATG
>CM060471.1:25659888-25687388 GCA_030544235.1 Lepturacanthus savala | reverse complement strand
GCAGATTAGAGCAGACAGGTACGTGAGAAAGTCGAACCGGGACTAAATTCCCTGCATCATTAAATGGGCTGAAAAAAGACGATTCTGCGCCACGCGTAATTACGCACGGCGCGCGTAATTTCCTAGCGAGATACATATTTGATGTTCCAGTTAAGTTAACGGAAACATATATGTATTTTCTTGGGGTTTGACATTCTCTCGCGATGCTCAGACAAGGCCGAGTATTCAACCACCAGCCTACCACTCGTGTTGTGCTGTATAATGAAGGCAGATGGTGCCATTCATTTTATTGACCATAATTTTCTGTGGGTAAGTCCAATTATGGCCCGTGTAGCCGGCGTGGTTCTACCTCAAGAACCAAGCTTTACCCTCATTGTTAGTGTACAGAAAAAAAACACGAATCCAGAAAATAAGAGCCCTTCGTGTTCCCGAGCTGCCGTTTTAAAAGGATTCTTCCTGCGGTGGAATCAGAGCTGTCGTCAACGCTTATGAATCTCACTAAAACATGGAGCCTATAATTTAAAGTAGACGTAATTTAATTTAGAATATATTCATTACCACGTTATTTAAGTCAAGCAATGTGTGAGTTAATTAGTTTTTTGTGCAAGGTACAAATTGATAATTGAATCTTTTCTCCGCGTTGTGCTGATATTTTTCTTTTACGCGCAGCTTCAGTATAAATCAAAACCTCTCTCTTGTCTTTTTTTTCCTCCGAGATCGCGACAAATCCACGATTCTTGACAGTAGAGAAATCCGCCTGAATGGCAAAGGGAAGAAGATCCGGAAGCCTCGGACCATCTACTCCAGCCTGCAGCTGCAGGCGCTGCACCAGCGCTTCCAGCAGACCCAGTACCTGGCCTTACCGGAGCGCGCGGACCTGGCGGCAAAACTGGGGCTCACGCAGACTCAGGTGAACCTTCAACTCCGCACATGAAGCGTCAAATCCACGTATTATTAACCAAAGTGCAGGCGAAGTGTTGTTGTTCAAATAACTTATTAGACATTTTAGAATCACCGACTATACGTCTGCATTTCTCTCCAAATATCTTGAATTAATTTCTTAAAGCAGAGTGAAATCACATATTTGTGGAGGGAGGAGGTTTTTCTGGTTAATTGCCCAACACGTTTCAAAAGGAAATCTCTTATTTGCTCTATTATTACGGATCAGAGCGCTGCTGCAGATCAAATGAAAAAGCCCAATTGTTGTGATTTGTAAGTTAATCCTTTAATGCAGGCCTTATTTACCAGACTTAATTCCGTGGCAATGTTTCCCTTTGTGCGCCCAAGTCTGTTTGCTCTGCGTGAAGGAGGAAAACCGCAACTACAGCAGCGTTTTATGAAAAAATAAAATATCACAGGCCTGAAAAATCAGCTATTTGTATATATAATTCATGATAAATAATTTAATTAAAGCAGCTTTTAAAATATATTTCACATGCACACAATCTATATATTATATCTGTGGGAACTTTTGGAGATTACGCACGTGCGTAAAAAGATATTTGAACCAAACAGGTGCATCTGCATCACCTGTGTCACTTCTGCTCCTTTTCTTCGCCTCATTTCCTTCACGAACCTGATTTTTTGAGTTTTCACGGTTTCAGAAAACATGAGATAAACAAACGGATCCGTTCTTGTCATCCGAGCTCCCTCCTCCTCCCTCTGCGCATTTTCCTGATCCTGGAGAGTTCAACCTCAGCAATTATCTGGGATGTTTACAGCTCGACTCAGTGGCTCTTTGATGATGTTTATGATGAATATTCACACCGTTGTTGCGGTGGAATGACACTTTTTGAATCAGCAGAAATTTCGGTGACCCACCGCAGCGCGGATTTATTATCCAAACTTTTTTTTCTGGGAGGTGGGGGAATGTTTTCATTTCACAACAATGCACCCAGTCTCGTCTTGTTGTGTCACACTCACACAAACAATAAGAGCTCGCTGTACTGCTGCAGGCCTGCAAAGTGACGCTCAATGCTGCACAACGCTGCGGATTTACGAAAAGCAACACAGAAATCCGAGTTATGAGCAGTTTTCCCTCTTTTTATTGCTCACAATATTCACTTCAAGCCAATTCTATAAAGTCCATTGAGTTTAATTTGGGTAAATATGCTTATAAAAAAAGCCAATCCACGATATGACCTGTTTTATGACTGCTCAGCGTTCGAGTGACAATTATAATTATACGCGTTTCTTCCTTTTTTTTTAGGTGAAAATCTGGTTTCAGAATAAACGCTCCAAGTATAAGAAGATCATGAAACACGGCAGCGGCTGTGAGGGGGAGCAGCACCTCCACAGCACCAGCTCCGTCTCCCCCTGCTCCCCCGGGCTCTGGGAGGTGTCCATGGCCAACAAAGCGGCGCCGATGCACCCGAACACTTACATGAACAGCTTCGGCCACTGGTACCAGAACCACCACCCGCACCAGGACGCGGTGCCCAGGCATCAGATGATGTGAGTGGACAGTTTGTTGCGCGCGGCGCGGCCTTTGACTCTGGAGGCGTTTGGAGCCACTGAACTACTAATAGTCCTCTGATAAGAGATTTGTTCATATTCACAATTTTTCCCCCGTGTGCGTTTTTGAATGGTTTTGTTTTTTTGGCATCAATATTTTGTTTTTCTAGTTTTGTTATATTCTTCTGCAGCTTCTGTTTCAGCCACAACTCACTGAAACGTGGACTTTAGTGTGTGTGGAGACTCCGGATAAAGGCTTTTTGTTAGAAAAGTGTGTGTGTGCGCATGAGTTTACTTGAGCTGCATGGTCCAACAAATGCTTTACTACAAATAAATAGCTGACTGATATTATGATTTCCATGTTTCACTCTGTTTAAACCGCCGCTTCATCTGTTTCTAAAGGACAAGACGAGTGTTTGATTCTCATCAAACTGTAAAAGAGACGCTGATTACTCACAGCAGCGGAGATTAACAACAGCTGAGACAGAACAAAAAGGCTCCAGGCGTTCCTTGATCTGCACTTAAATGATTAAACGTATAAAGGTGTGTTAACTACACGTGTGATAATTAATAGCTGCGATATCAACTTGGCTTTTATCCATCAACACGTTTTGCGCTTCGATGGATGAAAAAAAACGTTGCTTGGATTTTGGCGTCGAAAGAGAAAAAATGACCAAAACAAAAATATGTTTCTGCTTATTTCATAGAAAAAATTTAAATAATGTGAGGATGAATTAGAGCCGACAGAGTAAAACTTTTTTTTCGTAAAGGAAAACAATGGAAAAGCTCTTTTTACGCACAGTGTTTAACTTTTACGCACTGGATAAATGGCTGATCCATGCCTTTTGGATCTTTTAATTTGAAGGTCTGTTATAAAAAAGAAGAAGAAGAAAAAACAAAAAAGCATATTTTATATTTTACCCCCCAAACTACAACTGCAACATCCATCTTTCTGCTTTTCCTCATTTTTCTTCCACACGTCGTTGGGAGCGTTGAGCTCAAACTGCGCAACTGTCATAATAAAATGATGGATGCTGCTGTTCTCCCTCCAATAAACCGCGGCTGATTTATAGTCGTTTTGGGCTGATTTGGCACTTTCTGCTGCTTGTGCTGTTTAAACAAAAGAAAACGAGTTGTTTATACTGCCGCAAACACCTCGAAGAGACGCGGCCTGACGCGCTCAGAGCTGATTAATGACGCCTTTACACACACACACACACGTACACACACACACACACATATGGAGTGACTTCTTTTTATCTCCTCATTCATCAGCCTGCAGCCTGGCAGACATCAGGCCTGATCTCTCTTCATGTGTGGTGATTAGAAAAAGAAACAAGCGATAATGCGCAAAAACGCGTTTTTCACCAGCTTCAACACTGATAATTACAACGAGGCTGCGTTTATATATTTATATTTATACTTTACAGTGATGTCATTTCAAATGGAAGCGTTTTTCACACGTATTGTTTCAACTTTGCAATCCTAACGTTTACAACGTGAATAAATCTGACTGTATTTGTGATCGATAGTGGTTTGAATTAGATTTTCTGAGCTTTTGCAGCTGTTATTTCAAAGCAACACACACGTTTATTCAGCTATTTATAAGTAGGAATGTGTAGCCGGGTCCTTTCTTACCTTCCAGCCTCACGTCCCGCAGCTGAGCCGCTGAGCAGCCGTCTGAAGACGCGTCAACAGCGGCCTGTGTTTTCACTTCCCCCCCAAAAAAAGCTGATTTTCTCACATAACTACACGCATTGTGTTACATTAACATCTCCTTCTTTATATATACACACACACACACACTTACACACACTCTCTCACACACACACACACCCTCAGTACCCTCGCCTTCCTCCTTTTTTTCCTGATAATTACGCGCCTTGTTAAACGCGCGGCCCGAGAGAAGATGAGGCTTTAAACCAAGTGACGGGGCATCAGGGAAAATTATAGGCAATTTCACATCCAGATTAGAATAATGGCTGCGGAGTTGGACAGACGGAGTTGGACCTTTCAGACTGAGGGGGGCAATTATCAGGCAGGCGGGTTGAAGGGGAAAGTGAAAAGGCTGCGAAACAGACAGGCTGCTGATAAAGGGGCAGATATCAGCGGCTGACGGCGTTTAATTGCGGGATAGAAATAAGAAAAAGGAAATAACTTGGTATCAAAACCCGCTCAGAACCGTCGCTGCTGCTCTGATTATTGTTATTAACGGGAAGGATCTGACGTTAAATGGGCTGAAAGAGAATGGACGCAGCAGGGTTCGGTTTCATATGGACGGAGATTCAACTGTATACACACACACACACACACACACACACACACACACACAGTAGGGCTGCAACCACTGTCAGTTATTGAAACTATTAATCGATTAGTTCATAAAATGGTGTAAAATGTGGATCAATGTTTCCCAAAAGATGAAGATTCAACCTAAAACGTCAGATATCATCAGTTTATTATTATAGAAGAATAAAGAAACCAGGAAATAATCAGAGAAGAGAAGCTGGAACCAGAGAATTTAGACGTTTTCTACTTTAAAAATGACTCAAATCAATTATTAAATTAGTTGGTGATTAATTGACTAATTATTGCAGCTCTAAACTGGAATAATTTAACATTAAAGTTGTATTTAATTAATATTTCAGTGCAGTGGAGCTGCAGTCAGCATCTATTTTAATCAATTAATCATTTAAATATTGAAACGATTAATCGATTAGTTGTTTGGTTTCTAAAATGTTATCGATCAATGATTCAACATAAAGTCTTTTTTTTCATCAAAGATCAGTTTAATATTAGAAGAGAAGCTGGAATTAGAGAATTTGGACATTTTCTAATTAAAATGACTCAAACTGATTAATCGATTATTAAAATAGTTGGTGATTAATGTGATAGTTGACGACTAATTGATTAATCGACTAATCGCTGCAGCTCCAGTGTGATATAAAATGCCATGAATCCAGTTGAAATGTCCTATATTTGACCCTTTTCTTGTGTATTATGTGAAGTTGTGATGTCACTAATATGATATATTTGTGGTTTTTTGAACCAAAAATCATCTCAGTTTAGTTTAAAGCTGCAACGATTAATCGATTAGTTTAGTTCATAAAATGTGGATCAAAAGCTGAAGATTCAACATAAAATGTCAAAGATCATCAGTTTATTATTATAGAAGAGTAAAAAAAGCAGGAAATAATCAGAAGAGAAGCTGGAACCAGAGAATTTAGACATTTTCTTCTTAATAATGACTCAAATCAATTAATTGATTATCATAATAGTCAGTGATTAATATAACAGCAACTAATCGATTAATTGAATAATTGTTGCAGCTGTAATTCACATGCAAATGAAGGAATAAGCAGATTATTAGTTGACTAATAATCAATTATTCAACTAATTTATGATTCATCTATAAATTGATTTAATCACAAATCTGTAAAATCAGGATGTAACTAATTAAAAAAACCAACTCAATCAATAGATTTAGACCAAACTAATGGATTAATCGACTATGCCTGGATCAGCCCTGTTTCTGTTTTATTAGTTTTATCTGGACTCCCTGCGGTGTCAGACCGGTCCGGGTCCGGGTCAGACCGGTCCGGGTCCGGGTCAGACCGGTCCGGGTCCGGGTCAGACCGGTCCGGGTCCGGGTCATCCAGGGTTCAGGAGTCCACAGCTGTCGGGACGTTTCTCTCCGGCTCGTTTCGTCCCGGTTTTACAGCAAAAAAAAAAAAAAAGAATCCGTGGACTGAGTGATGCTAATGCGGCCCTGAGGCCTGGTCGGACCCGGACCAGCTGCTGCGGCTCTTTCCACCGCCGCATTTGGCTGTTTTTAGGGGGTGAGGTGATACTGGTGCCACGATCAAGTTCAACAGTTCAGGACACACACACACACACACACACACACACACACACACACACACATCAGTGGATACTTACACTTGTTAATATTTAGAGATGTCATATATGGACATGTCTGACAACACACACACACACACACACACACCACATGGCCGGGCCACACACGCTGCGGAGCCGCGGGGACGCGTCACATGGAGCCGTGATGAGATTTCATTGATATTAAAAGGCAATAGTAATCAGCGCGCGTTTGTCACGTCAGCGACTTCAGTGGCACGTTGACGGACGCCGTAGACAACTGGTGTAGAGTTCAGGCAAACAAAGCGGAGGGATATGATGGAGGAATGTGTGTGAAGTTCATGGGAAACGCGTAAAATCCTCGTTTTGGATTAAATGAAATGTCCGAGGATTGTTGGATTTAACTCAATAGAATCTGAAATGGTGTCAAATATAAAAAAAATGAAAGCTAATAATTCAAAAATAGTATTTAAACAGTTAAACATCTATTACATAGTGGCTTTATATTCATTTATCACAAAAGCTGTGATATAAAATCAATGTTTTTACAGTTAGGCGGGAAAAAAGGGGCTTTTATTTTGAAGGATATCTTATTTCTCATGGACGTTTAACATCTTATAGAAAGTTGTCTTTATTCAGAATTTTGGAAAATTTTCACCAAATAAAAAATTAAACTGAGTAAAATAAACAATTATTTTATTTAATATTTATTTCTAATTCGATCATTTATTTCTAATATGCTAAAATATAATATATAACAAATATGATAAAACCTATTGACTTACATAGTATGAAACTATCCTGAGACTATGTTTACAGCTTGTTATATAATTTAATTTAATGAATATTTAGGCTCTTTTAACTAATAAAAACATGCAAAACATTTTTTTACCATATCTAAGTAATATCATGATGCAACAAAGGGTTAATATAGTTAATACACATCAAGTAGATGCTTTAAAATCCCCAAAACGTGTATTATACTTTATTCAAAATTCCCGCTTTGTTAGTTTTATGTGACAAAAGAATAATTAAAGTGAAGGAATTATTTAATTATATAAATATAGATTTAAAACATCTTCTATGTGAAATGAGTCTAATGTGAACACATCTCTATGCAAATATTATTGTTTTCCTCATTATTAAAACTATTTTTCCAGCATATTTTTCTATCTAATATTACTACAAGTGATTATTTAATGAAAATAACATTTTTGGTTTTAGATGAACATTGTTAAAATGTTACTGGGGATAAAACCGGAGCTTTACCTCTAAACGTTTTAAGGCTCTGACATTATTCTAACGACACGGAGCTGCACACACACACCTCCGGTCACGGCTTCATTCCATTCAGCTTAGAAAACGCGTTATAAAAGGTTATAAAACCACTAAAGGCCGTGGGTACATTTTCTTCCAATGCGTAATGGCGCATTGGTGGTCCATGTGGAGAATGTCGCCATTAGCGGTTTCTCCATCATGTCATGTTTTTATGCTGCATATTTTAAAACTCAGTGTGTGTGTGTGTGTGTGCGTGTGCGTGCGCGCGCGCGTGTGTCCAATATAACAAATGAAGGTGTTTTTTTTTCTTTCTGCCCGTGACTGTGTCTTTTTGTCGCTTGTCACAACAACTCATTACCGACGCTGCTGTCATGTTTGTTTAGCATCTCTCAGCTAATTCCTATCACTCCATTACGCGGGTTGCACGTGCGCGACAGTCACTCCCACGAGGGTCTGTCACCTCCACCTCCACCTCCTCTCTTATCTGAAGAAAGAAAAAAATCTGGCAAAAATGAAGAAAAGGTGCGTCGCAGCGTTTGCGTAAAACCTTTGAGTAAAACGTGCGCGCGCATTGGATCCAAACATAACTGGAGCCTTTGATCTTTTCTTCTTCTTTTATTTTTTTTCCTTCAGGCAACTATTAATAAAATGTAATATAATTAAATGTTCAGAGCAGCAGTGATACACGCTGTTGTGGTTTTTTTTCTTTTACCTTCAATATTTGGCAGCAGTTTCTCTCCTGCTGTGCGTGTGTGTGTGTGAGATCCCTCCGGCTATAGACTCCCTCCTCCTCCTCCTCCTCCTCCTCCTCCTCCTCCCTCTGCAACGTGCTGATTCCTCTCTTGTTATCTGGCAGCGGAGTCGTAATAAAACCGAGTGACTCCAACATGTCTGCTCGTCTGTCGCCTCCTACCGCAGCGCTTTGCACGCAGCGTCACGGCACCAAAACAACAGGGAAAAAAAGGAGAATCCAGTCAGAGCCGCTGCGGCTGCGCGTTCCTTTAAACCTCTGAGGTCAAAAAGAAGCATTTAACTCTGATTTGTCTTCTTTTTAGATCGAGAGATAACAGTTATCGAAACTGGTCATTAAAGTCTGTCTGCGTCATGATTCATCATCCAGTTGGTTCAGTTTAAATTGTGGGTGAGAAGTTTTTAAAAACCTAAATTTGCATCTATTACAAATAATTCAGACGAATTATTATATCATATAAATATAAATAAACCTGAGTCCAATGTGTTTTTTTTTATTTTCCTGATTCAAGATGAATTATTTAAATATTTTTATTTCACTTCTTTTTTTTTTAAGTGGGTCAAATTGATTCGCCACAAGAAAAAAAGTAAAAAAAATAAATCTCCTGCTTCCAGAAACGTTTCCTCCAGTATTTAGGGCGCAGCTTAAGTAGGAGTTAATGTCTGCAGACAGTCAGATTTAATTATCTGCTCCGTCCTTTCCTGCATCTAAAATAAAAGATGGCTGCTATCTGTTTATAAAAGGGCTAGACACACAACATGCAATTAACACCTTTATTCAATTGACAGGAAGGCAACAAAGTGGACTAATTACATGAATATAAAAAGGTTTGGAAGCACCTCGGTGCTGTCGTTCATACAAATATGATCATAGTGGTTCTGATATAAACACATATTTACAGCCTTCGACGTTTTTTGTACAAATCCATATAAATATGACCTGAGTTTTTTTTCTTTTTTTTCTTTCTTTCCTTTGACGCGTTTTCTACAAACTCATCAACTGCACACGTTTTGTCATTATTCGGTTTGTGGTTAGGCTACTTGTTAAAAAACAACTTTGCATATTCATTTACAAAAAAAAGGAGTTAAAGAAATAACAACAGAAGAGATAAATAATTTAAAAAAGAGAGACCACTCCAGATGTCCTTTAAATACGCTCTCACAAGTGATCAGAAATCCCTTATGTGCTTTGTGAATGGAAAAAACCCAGTTCTGAAACATGCTTGATCATCCACAACCAAAAAAAAACCCCAAAAGAAGCGATGTTCCACTCCAGCCTGCTGCTGCTGCTGCTGCTGCTGCTGCTGCTGCTGCTGCTGCTGCTGCTGCTGCTGATCCGGGTCCAAGTCAACAACCTTCGCTCGTTGCAGAGTCACTGTGGTGAGACCTCGTTTGGAGAAACTTGAGAGACGAATCCGCCCTAGAGTCAATAAACAGCTCCCACGCTCTGCTGCGGCACCGGGTGGTGCACGGTGCCCGGGTGCTGTAGGTGCGATCCCTGCTGGTACCAGTGGTTGTTATAATCCTCCAGGTAGGGCGGCGACGAGCTGTGCGTGGGCTGCGGGACCTGGGGCCTGCTGATCGGGGTGCTCTGCGGGGTGCTGTTCTCCCACACGGCGGGGGACGGCGGCGAGTTGCAGGCCATGGAGTCGCTGGCGTTGGGGCTGTGCTCCAGCGGGACCTCGCCGTTCTTGTACAGCTTCTTGAACTTGGACCTCCGGTTCTGGAACCAGATCTTGACCTGAGAGATGAAGAATGACGTGTATTTTAATATTAACTCAAATATGTTGCGTTAACACCAAGTAGAATGTTTTGGTTCACGCTTTGTTATTGAGCCGCCGTGCGTAATTACGCACGGATAATCGGATAATCACAGAGCAGGTCGCGGACCGGATTGGAAACCGGTGGTTTACGGTGACTCCAGCGTTATTAGGTGATATTGTTGGGCGTCAGGTGTGAGCTCACCTGTGTCTGCGTGAGGCCGAGCTGAGCCGCCAGCTCCGCTCTCTCCGGCAGCGCCAGGTACTGCGCCTTCTGGAAGCGTCTCTGCAGCGCGGCGAGCTGGTAGCTGGAGTAGATCGTCCGCGGCTTGCGGATCTTTTTCGGTTTTCCGTTCACCATCCGGACCTCTGGCTCTGGCTCTTCTTTCACTGTGAAAAAATACACAAAATAAGTCAAATTCACCTTCGAGTAGATTTTTTTTTTAGCAAAACTTAAAACGAAATAAATTGAAAATGTCAGAAACGAAAATTTGATTCACTGTTATCAAATAAAGATGAAGTAAAAAAAATTATATTTACAAATATTTTCCCCACATTTAAATTTAAGGATTGTTTCAAGTCCAAAAACTAAACTACGTGACCTCAGAGAATTTCAAAAAACAAATAAATAAATCACACAAACGGAATCATTTTAGTTTAATTTCCCCAATTTGGCAAAGAAGACGCGTTAAAATCGACGGAGTGAACAGCTTTAATCGAACCATCATTGTTTTATGGCCAGATGTTAACAGCTGGCTCCTTCCCAGCAGCAGCCGGTGGGCCCGCGCTGCCGCAGCGACGTTAAAACGACGTTTTTTAACGTTAAACGTAGAAGTAAAAATAACAGACGAGAGTATCACCGCAGCCTTTAGGTGCAGTTTGTGGAGAACGCGCGTGATTTTGCTTTTTTACGCGAACTTTACGCGTAAAAACCATGAAGTGAGGAATCTTTTTTATCTGCAGCGGACGTTTACCTGAGCTGGGAGGCGACGCCTGCAGGTGATCTCTGTTGTAATGTCCGTACTGTCGGTAGCTGTTCGTGTATGGGTATTCAGATTTGGCGGCGTACGCGCCGGCGGCTCCCATGCCGTTCAGGTTAAACTGGTGGTGGTAAGAGTTCATGGGCTGCCCGTACGCCTGGCCCTGGTAGTACTCGTGGTGGCCGTGGGCCGCCTGCCCGCTGTAGTAGCCCATGTCCGTCACGGAAGACTCCGGCAGCGTTGGAGAGTCCTTGGAGCTCGGGTGGCAGCTCATAGATCCGGGAAGGTCGGTCAGAATACTCGCGATCTTCTTCTCATACGTCTGTCCGGCGCTCATGGTGAAAAAAGCAGCCTCCAGAGTAGGAAAAGTCCACCGAGTGTTTGTTGTTTGTTGTTGCTGTGACGAGTTTACGCAAAGCAACAACAACAGAAAATAATCGCAATAGAAAAGTGATGTTGTGCCCTTTTCCCCCTTTTTACGCACGGCTTTTTCTTTTTTTTTGGAGAAGCTGTAATAGTCCACAGAAACTCTCCCAGCTGCAGGAACTTTGGTTGTGGCATCGCTCAGCCCCTGTGACACAGAGTTATAGAGCTCTGGGCTGGATGCCGCCTTCTCATTGGCTCCAGCCTCCCCCCCTCCCCCCTCCTCTCCCCCTCCTCCCCCCTCCTGTGCGCTCCAGGCGGAGTGGTGGTGAAACCCAGCCTTCAGCCAGCAGCAGCAGCGCCTATGCACGCATACCTCAGCGCTCAGAGAGCTGCTTTTCTTTTTTTCCTCCTTTCACATTTGCATTTACCTGTTCGCTGGGAGAACACGCAGCTCTGTTGAGAAAAAAAAAGAGAAAAACACTTATTGGCCCATTTTATCCAAAACAACCGCATCATCTGGTTGCAAAACAATAGCGGAGGCCGCGGCCAGCGTCTTCTCCTCCGCAGCAGCTTAATCCCGCAGCCAGACCGTCTCCTTAATGTTTTTATGCAATGTTGTCTTAACAGTGACTGGAGATCAACGCGCTTTATTCAAACTATTGAAAAGCCGCCAGTCAAACTCCCCACAGACTCTTATTGTCATTCAAAGGTGCTGTCGGACAGTGAACTTTACTGAAAGAGATGGAGAGATAGAGGTAAAAGACTCGTTCAACTGATATGGCCTGTGGGTAAATTCCTCTAGAGTGTTTGTGTGTGTGCGTGTGTGTGTGTGCGCGCGCGTGTGTGTGTGCGTGTGTGCGTAAATGCAAATTTGGATGTTAGAAAATGACGCTGGAGAAGCGCGCAGGCGTCAGCAGATGATTCCACGTTGATAGAGGAATCGGTTTTTTTTCGTTATGAAGAGAAATACGTTTGAAAGAAGCCAAACATTCAAACTTATACGTTAGACAATTATTTCTTGTCAGGGATTTTCTGCCTCTGAGCTGAGTCGCGGTGCGCAGCGCCCCCTGCTGGTAGGATCCACACATGCAACATTCACGTTGCTGCAGTTTTGCGCCTAAACGCAGTTTAACGCGTTGATTGTGCGTCTCAGCGGCAGCAGCTGCTTCTGATGCTGCTGAAATGACTCGATTCACAGAGAATTCTCCAAAGTTTCTGGATTAAAGTCCTGAGACATCAACGCGTTGTCTCTGCAGCATCATGAGTGAGGACGCAGCGCCTCCTCGTGGTGATGCTGTTCCCTGTTAAAGGACCAGTTCAAACAAATGATCAAATCATAAAAATCCAATAAAACCAGAGATCAAGACATTTTCTACTTATTCTGTTCTGTAAAAGAAAGAAGGAAAAGAGTTAATGTCTGAACATTTATATTTCTTTATGAATTAACTTTGATATTTAAATGTTGGCACAATTTTAGAAATCTTAATTATAGTAAATTCTAATTTAATTTATTTATTTATTATTGAGAGAAGACAAATATCATGTTTTATTTGACAAAACTTGACACAGAGCAGCAAATAAATCAGCAGATTATCATAGAGATGGAGATAAAGATATATAAATCTATCTATCTATCTATCTATCTATCTATCTATCTATCTATCTATCTATCTATCTATCTATCTATCTATCTATCTATCTATCTATCTATCTTATCTATCTTATCTATCTTATCTATCTTATCTATCTTATCTATCTTATCTATCTATCCTATCCATCTATCCTATCTATCTATCCTATCTATCTATCCTATCTATCTATCCTATCTATCTTCTTCCTGTTGTTTCCTCCGGCTCCAGTAGAGGGCGCTGCTGCACAAAGAGTTCATTTAAATCCTAAAAGGCACAAAAAGAGAAAACCTCAGTTTGAATGTCTGTTTTGTGTTTGTGCTCAAAGCATCAAATAGATTTCAGGATTTCAAAAGCACAAGAAACATCTGAAGACGATTAAGTTTTTAATAAACTATTTACTGTAGATGGACACATGAACTGTTACTGACCATAATAACGGACAAAGGCAGATTCATTCATGAGACTTTAACCAGGAAAAAGTAATGGATTCATGTTGTAATAGGAACAAAAAGCATCTTTATCTTCAGCTGAACAGCCTGGAAACAAAGACCTGATTTATTGTTGTTTAATTCAACAAATAGAAAATGTTTTCTACTTTTATTTCATCTCAAACTGCTGCAAAAATACTTAATGCAGATTCCATGAAATTAGAACTTACTACATTTACTTTTATTCTATTTTTATAAATATTCTCATCTCATGCACAACTGCAGTTATTTATAATTATATTTCTATCATTGTCATTTTTATTTATTTACCTATAAATACTTTTATATCAAACACCTTTTTATATTTTCATTTATTGTTTTTTTTTTTGCATATTTCCTGGTTGAAATTTGATTTGTTATAGTTTATTTTATTATATTTTACTTTATTTTATTTCTTTTATAACTGCTGTAAAACTACATTTCCCTGTTTGTGTGGATGAATAAAGTTCGTCTAATCTAATTTAATAGAAATAAATAAATCCTGAACGTTAAAGTCTAGACCTGAAACTATAGAAATATTTTAAATATACAGTATAAACAGAATATAACACATATTTAACACAGCTTCTAATCCATCACTTACAAAAAAATCTAACAAAACATCTTCAGTTCTGTGAATATAAGAAGTAAATGTGTTGTAGTTTCACAGAAATTCCACTAGATGGCGCCTGTGTCCTTAAAATTCATTCTAAAGAGGATTCTGTTTTAATATTAGATGTTTCCAGTGTTGAAATTAAATTAATTACATGATGTTTATTAAATTTCTTTGATTTATTATGAGATTTCAGATTTCTACTTTCTAAGAAGAAGCTTTTTCTGTGTCTGTTTATTAAATTACTATGAATTTCAGCTGTTGTCACATCAGTAAAGTATCACACGTCACAACCCACCAACAGGAATATATTTATTTTCCTGCCATCTTCGTTTTCACTTTTATAAAACAGTGAAAATCTACTTCCCAGCTGCAGAATAAAGCGGTAACACAGTCTCCTGCAGAATTCATATCAGTCTTAAGGCTTTGGCTCAAATCAGAGAAGCTGTAATTTATCTGCTGGTGAAAGTTTATCCTGCACACAGTCCGCACTTCAAACCCTCACAACACGGTAACTGGAGACGCCTTTTTTAGGGACGTGTTTTTGTACTTTTTTTCTGATGCCGGGTGTAAAAATGGAGCATCTGGCCCAGTTCCAGCTCAGGACAAAAGCTCAGATCCTGCACGGTGAAAACCAGGCAATTACACAGTAACGGGGGTTTGGCCTGATCACTTTCAGGTAAAAAAAAATCACATTTTGGCTCCTAAAGAGCACTTTGGCATGCGGTTTTGGCCCCAAAAGGGCACTATAGCTCACATTTTGGCTCCTAGAGGAAATTTAGGCAGACGTTTTGTCCGGCATGAGGGAACTTTAACGTGTTTTGGCTCCTAGAGGGCACTTTAGCACATGTTTTGGCTGCCGTGAGGGTACTTTAGCATGTGTTTTGGCTCTTAGAGGGCATTTTAGCATACATTTTGGCTTTGAGAGGGCACTTCAGCACACGGTTTTGCTCCTGGAGGGCTCCTGGCTGGCTTTAACATGTGTTTTGGCTTCTAGAGGGCACTTTAGCACATGCTTTGGCTGCCATGAGGGCACTTTAGCACACAATTTGGCTCCTATAGGGCACGTTAGCACACGTTCTGTCTCTTTAAGGGCACATTTGCACACATTTTGGCTCATAGAGAGCATTTTAGCACACGTTTTGGTGACCATGAGGGCACTTTAGCACACAATTTGGCTTCTAGAGGGCACTTCAGCACACGTTTCCGCTCCTGGAGGGCACTTTACCAGGCATTTTGGCTCCTAGAGGAAATTTTAGCACCGGTTTTGACTGGCTATAAACTTTAGCACATGCTTTGCCTGCCATGGGCATGCTAGCACATGTTCTGTCTCTTTAAGGGCACCCAATTTGGCTTCTAGAGGGCACTTTAACACACATTCTGGCTTCTAGAGGGCATTTTAGCACATGCTTTGGTTGCCATGAGGGCAGTTAGCACATATTTTTGCTACTAGAGGGCACTTAAGCATGTGTTTTGGCTCCTAGAGAGCAGTGCAGTTCTGTGAGGGCACTTTAACACAATTTGGGCTGCAATGAAGGCACTTTAGCATACATTTTGACTCTTAGAGGGCACTTTATCACACATTTTTGTGCCCTGAGGGCACTTTAGCATGTGTTTTGTCTGTTTTGGCACAGGAGAAGCTCAGATCCTGCACAATGAAAACCAGACAATTACAAACTATGAACAGGGTTCGGTCTGAACGCTTTCAGCTTTTGTACTGTACGTTATAAATGAAGCTAATTCCCTTTCAGAGAAAGTGATTTTCTCCCTCTACTCATCATCAGTGTGATTAAGGCCTTTAGGAAATGGCTGTGACCCTCAGACATGACGCAAATGAGCGAGAATCAAGGACAAAATTGACTTTGGTGAATGATAAAAGCTGCAGTTATCAGAGAAGCTGAGTACAACATGTGCCTCGTCCAGTATCTCTCCTCCCTCCCAGCGCTTTTTTCATTTCTTTCAAAATACCAGCTTCAACATTCCAGTTTGAATTGACTCTCCCCCAGTAAGTGAACTATAAAGCCCACAGGACAAATAATGCAGCTCTGCTTCCTCCTGCTCGCATGAAGAGTTTATAGAAGAGTTCACAAACATTGTTGTTCCACATTTTAACAAACAGAAACAGTGGCATGCAAAGACTGAAGTGCCACTGAAAGGGCACTTTAGCATGTGTTTTAGGTCCTAAAGGGCACGTAAGCAGATGTTGTGGCTCCTTGAGCTCATGTTGGCACACATTTGGACTTTTAGAGGACACTTTAGCACATGTTTTGGCTCCTAGAGGGCACTTTGCATATATTTGGGCTCCCGGAGGGCACTTTAGCTCTGTTTTTCCTTCTAGAGGGCACTTTAGTACATGTTTTGACTCCTAGAGGGCACTTTAGTACATGTTTTGGCTTCTAGACAGCACTTTAGCACATGTTTTGACTCCTAGAGGGCACTTTAGTACATGTTTTGACTCCTAGAGGACACTTTAGCACATGTTTTGGGTCCTAGAGGGCACTTTAGTACATGTTGTGGCTCCTAGAGGGCACTTTAGCTCATGTTTTTCCTTTTAGAGGGCACTTCAGTACATGTTTGGCTTCTAGATGGCCCTTTAGTACATGTTTTGGCTTCTAGACAGCACTTTAGTACATGTTTTGGCTCCTAGAGGGCACTTTAGCTCATGTTTTTGCTTTTAGAGGACACTTTAGCACATGTTTTGGCTCCTAGAGGGCACTTTAGCACATGTTTTGGCTTCTAGACAGCACTTTAGTACATGTTTTGGCTCCTAGAGGGCACTTTAGCTCATGTTTTGGCTCCTAGATGGCACTTTAGCACATGTTTTGGCTTCTAGACAGCACTTTAGCACATGTTTTGGCTCCTAGAGGGCACTTTAGCTCATGTTTTGGCTCCTAGATGGCACTTTAGCACATGTTTTGGCTTCTAGACAGCACTTTAGTACATGTTTTGGCTCCTAGAGGGCACTTTAGTACATGTTTTTGCTTTTAGAGGGCACTTTAGCACATGTTTTGGCTTCTAGAGGGCACTTTAGCTCATGTTTTTGCTTCTAGGGGGCACTTTAGTACATGTTTTTGCTTTTAGAGGGCACTTTAGTACATGTTTTGGCTGCCTTGACTTCACTTTGGCATATATTTTGTCTCCTAGAGGGCACATTGGCACATGTTTTGGCTGCCATGAGGGCACTTTAGCATATGTTTTTTGCACCTAGAGGGAACATTAGCACATATTTTAGCTCATAGAGGCCGCTTTAACACGTTTTGGCTCATATGGACACTTTAGCACACTTTTTGGCTGCTTTGACGGCACGTTAGCATGTGTTTTGGCTCCTTAAATGTACTTTAACATGTGTTTGGGCCTCTACAGGGGACTTTAGTATGTTTTTGCAGTTGCCCCCACCCTGTGCACTTCAATTTACATATATTTGCTTTGTGTTTGGAAGACTAACAAAGGAAAACATGACACATGCACTTCTAGTGTTATATTTAACCCCTACACACACACACACACACACACACACACACACACACACACACACACACACACACATAGAGGGATATCCTCATCAGTGCAGTAACAAACTCTCTATCCCACACACACACACCTACACTGCTGAGGATGTTTAGACTTTATAATTATGAACTCAGCTCGTTCTGCTTCCTCCTCCCACTCAACCTCTCACACTCTTCCATCTCCTCTTTGAAGCTCCAAGGCTGGTGGGCAGCATGGGAGCGTGGAGATAATGAAGCAGCAGCGGCCGGTCGCTGGGTTCTGATCTGACTGAACCGGTCGTCTCGCTCCGGGAGTCGCTTCACTCCCATGAGTGGGAGGTTTGGACGTTTATTAACTGCTCACTCTCCCTTTCTCTGCCACGGAATCAGAGATTATTATTGTTCCAGGTTCTAATACACGTACACACACAGTGGCATGCACAGACTTTAAAAGAGATAAATATAGTGTGTCTTTGCCACTGAAAAGGGCACTTTTGGCTCCTAGAGGACATTTAAAAACATCTTTTGGCTCATCAAGGGCACTTTAGAACACAGTTCAGCATCTAGAGGGCACTTTAGAACATGTTTTGGCTCCTAGAGGGAATGTTAACACACATTTTGTCTCCTAAAGGGCACTTTAGGACATGGTTTGGCTGGTTTTACACATGTTGTGGCTCCTAGAAGGCACTTTAACACACATTTCAGCTCTTAGAAGGCACTTTAACACATGTTTTGGCACTTAGAGGGCACTGTAGCACACATTTTGGCTCCTGAAGGGCACTTTAGGACATGGTTTGGCTCCTAGAGGGCACTTTTACCCTCTTTTTAGTTGCCAAGAGGGAATTATAGCATTCATTTTGGCTCCTAGAAGGCACTTAAGCACATTTTTTGGCTCCTAGAGCACACATTAGCATGTGTTTTATCTCCAATAAGGAACTTTAACATGCATTTTCACTACAAGGGGACATTCTAACACCCATTTGGCCTCCTAGAAGGCACTTTAACACAGGTTTTCGCTCCCAAAAGGGCGCTTAAAGTGCTTTTTACGTCACAAAAGTGCACTTTAGCACACATTTTTGCTCCTAAAGGGCACTTTAGCACACATTTCAGGTCTCAGAGGGCACTGTAGCACATGTTTCAACTCCTAGAGGGCACTTAGGCCTACATGTGGGCTGCTAGAGGGCACTTTAGCACACATTTTGGCTCCTAAAGGGCACTTTAACACACATTTCAGCTCTTAGAGGGCACTGTAGCACACATTTTGGCTCCTAGACAGCCAAAACAGAGAAAACAGCATGGAGTCCAGGACTCTGAGCAGCTGAAATTCACCTGATGCGTTTCACTCCTTCTCCTCTTTCATGATTTCATTGTAGGTGGTGAAATATGAATTGTCGGCGTTACTCTTCCAGATGTCTGTCTGGACGTAAACTGCTGCGAAACGCATTGTCCTGACACCGACCCGACATGTATAATAGCACCGGCTGAAACTCAAGGCCATCGCAGGAGTAATCGCCGAGGGCTTCCCAGGAAACTGGCCAACATCTCAGAGCTCACGTCCCTCCCAAAAACTAAAAATACTCCACTCGATCTGGCAAAAAGTGGTCGCTCAGGCCTCCCGGCGGTGCTGTAAATTGGCTCCGATACATGTTCTCAGGACAGTATTTTCTGCAGAAGTGTGTGTTTGTGTGTGTGTGTTTGTGTGTGTGTGTGTGTGTGTTACACCCTGAACGGAAGAAAGTCCAGGTAAGGTCTGTGTAATGTGTTCCCAGGGGTTAATAGCTGCTAAAAGAGTCCACAAAAGCTAATGGAAGACACATGTGGCCAGATGTTAGAGGGTATGCCCTTTCCCTCACACACACACATACAAACCAATGTTACCAAGAGGGGACTGTGACTGTAAACTGCCAACAGTGGACTTCTGTTTCTAAGCATTTTGAAAAAAGCTAAAATATACGATGTAATTTACTTTTAAGGTGCTTTACTTTAAAATTAAAGATAATATGGTTTTTAATTATTTTTAATAAGTTGCCAAATGGGGACTTGGAGCTTCAAGTTGATGTCTACCTATCAAAGAGGGGACCTCTACATAAGAACTGTGTAATGTGTTCCCAGCTGCCAAAAAGAGTCAAAAAAGCTGATGGAAGACACATGTGGCCAGATGTTAGAGGGTAACACACACACACACACACACACACACACACACACACATACATACAATCTAATATTACCAAGAGGGGACTCTCACCTAACAGTGGACTTCTGTTTCTGGCCACTTTTTAAAAATATATACCATAATATAAAGTTTACTTTTAATGTGTTTCACTATAAAATTATATTTAAACTTCCTCTTGTGTTAATTTGCTGCTTCGGGTCAGTTTTGATGTCTTAAATCAGCTGTAAAATATATTAAAAACTATTATTTATCAACCATTTTTTCTCTATTGGTTGTAATATTTTTAGGTGTGAGTCCCTGAACCTTTATTTATTTATTTTTCTAAAATTTTCAGTTAATCCCTCAATATAAATCAGGAGAATTTTAGAGAATTGCTTATTTTTGTGCAGATAAACTGGATAACAATTAACTGGATAACTGGATTTTATTATTTATTCTTGTAATTATTTCTTTATCGTCTTATTTTTATAACAGAGTCCAAACCAAACCCAACAACACACATAATTAAGTGATTTTTTTATTTTGTTGACCCAGAAGTACAAATTTACATTTAAAATCTAGAACACAAGAGGAAGTTTAATTATTTTTTAATAAATTACCAAGTGGGGACTTGGAGCTTGAATCTCTCCACAGCAACTTTATTTAAATTAGGTTCAATGATACTTTAACATTTTTATCATTATTTAGACATGTCTGTCACACACACACACACACACACACACACACACACACACACACACACACACACACACACACACACACACACACACACACACACACACGTCCTGCTATTGACCATCTGCTGCTTTAATAGAGAACTAATGGCTCTCGTCTGTCTGTAGTCACGCTAACGAGTTAACGTAGCATTAGCTGTGTTTTTCTAAATGACCTCTCTAGAACCCTGTTACGTAGCTTTTATGTTGGTGTGTGTGTGTGTGTGTGTGTGTGTGTGTGTGTGTGTGTGTGTGTGTGTGTGTGTGTGTGTGTGTGTGTGTGTGTGTGTGTGTGTGTGTGTGTGTGTGTGTGTCTGCAGATGCTCTGTAGTAAAAGAGTTAAGAGACATTTTACTGCAACTTCTGACAGAAATGTTTTTGTCAAAACACAAGGTCAAAGGTCAAAGAATCCAAATAAACAGGAATCAAGTCTAAAAAATTCTTTTTCTTATCCGTAACAAGCGAATTCCAGCGAATTCTGCACATTTTTATTAAAAAACAACAGAAATAATGTGCAATAAAAAGAAGAAATTGTACCAAAAACACAATATTTTCATTTAATTGGTTAATTATTATCAACAGATTGTTAAAGTTGGTGTAACTGAACATTATTAAGGTCATTTATTCCTATGATCCTGAGCTACTTTCACACCAAAAGCAGACGTTTGTGTTAAAACTTGCAGTAAAAAGCATCAACTTCCACTGTTCCTACTGCAGATAAACTACTTTTTTAATTAAATTAAACAGAATCTTTATATTCTTTATATTCATCCCCCTCTCAGTAATTGTATGGACATGTTATTGCACCTTTTAAACACATTCTATACATATTTGTCCTCCTTTTGGCTGATTTCTGTTAATTCTGATTCATCTTGTGTCTTCCATTCATTCCAGTCATACCACCCGACTCTGAGTGCACTTATTGTGATCCTGCCTCCTGATGCGAGTGTTTTCTTCAACAACTTTTCTGTCTTTGCTGCGTTTGAATGCAGCGACGATGCAAACAAACAGCCTCCCCGGACAGAGACAACAGGCCTCTGACCCAGACAGCATTCCATGTCAATCAGCGTTTGCAGCAGTGCACTGCGCTAATTAACACGTCCAATTTAGCCGCTAGCAGAGCCAGTCCCACGTGATCTGGACAATGGAGGCCGGACTCAACCCGATTGTCTGTGTCTCGTCTCTAATAGTCGAGTCACGTCAAACTCGGGTCAAATATTATCTGAATGTATTGAGGTTTGAGGTTTGTTGGGTTGCATCTTTCCTTCAGCTGTTCTCAGATCATCTATTTATTTATAGAAAGTTATAATAATAATAGAAATGAAGTGAAGATACATAAAGGATATGAATTCACTTTTCTTTCAGTGGTTAAATAAATAATGAGGAAAGTAAAATCAGAAAAAACTCATTGAAAACATAATTAATTACAAGTAAAAGTATTTAAAATCTTATTTAAATAAAAGTATTGGCAGCAAAATGAATCCAATTAAATGAACTGGTCTAATCAAAGGATTTTATCTATATAATATTAATTTAATGAGCAGCTCGTAACTATAGCTGTGAGATAAGATAAAAACTACTTGTGATGTCACAAATAACACAAACTTTTGCATCTTGAAGCTCAAATATTCACATTAATCATCTACTTTTCGATAATTGATTCATCGATTTGAGTCATTTCTAAGAAGAAAATGTCCAAATTCTCTGGTTCCAGCTTCTCTTCTCTGATTATTTCCTGGTTTCTTTACATCATACAAGGAAAAACTCCCTAAATAACTAAAAAAGAGGGAGAAACCTCAGGAGGAGATTCCTCTTCCAGGATGGAAACAATAGATTAGAACAGGAAAAGAGTGTGACATTTATTAGAATAACAGAAATCTATAGATTCATGGTGTATGTGGTGAACCAGGACAGAGTCAGAACCTCCAAATACTGAAGGCTCATTGGTCTGTGAATGAGAAAACACAGGGCAGGACTCCAAGAACAGGAAAGCACAATAACTTAACAGTTTTGTTTGAGTATATTAGAGGAACGTTGCATCATCCAGGATTTTATGTCTTTGAGATATGCTTGAAGTTTTGATGGTTGGCTTAAATTGACAAATACAGGTGTGCATCATCTGCATAACAGTGTTAATTAAGTGTCATTTTACCTAAAGGAAGCATATTAAGGGTGAAAGGTATTGGTCCGAGTACAGAACCCTGTGGAACTCCATGTCTAACGTTTCTACGGATAGAAGAAACGGCTTCATCAACAAGTTTTTAACCTGTTCTTAACCACTTAAACCCCAGGTCTGTTTTTCAGTTTTCTATAAATGTGGAATATCTCTGCAACCACAAAGGTTATGGACTCAAACCTGGAATCAAATGTTCTCATTGGATGAAACAAAACCGTAAAATCCTTCCTTCTTTCCAAATAATTTTACCTAAAGGAAGCATATTAAGGGTGAAAAGTATTGGTCCGAGTACAGAACCCTGAGGAACTCCATTTATAACTTTTGTACGAATAGAAGAAACGGCTTCATCAACAAGTTTTTAACCTGTTCTTAACCACTTAAACCCCAGGTCTGTTTTTCAGTTTTCTATAAATGTGGAATATCTCTGCAACCACAAAGGTTATGGACTCAAACCTGGAATCAAATGTTCGCAATGGATGAACCAAAACCGTAAAATCCTTTAGATATGAGGATGATTTTGATTCTATTCTTAATTTCACAGGAAGCCAGTGCAGAGAGGCTGATACTGGTACTGATACAGGGGTGCATCATCTGCATAACAGTGGAAATTAAGTGTTTCCTAATAATTTTACCTAAAGGAAGCATATTAAGGGTGAAAAGTATTGGTCCGAGTACAGAACCCTGTGGAACTCCATGTCTAACGTTTCTACGGATAGAAGAAACGGCTTCATCAAAAAGTTTTTAACCTGTTCTTAACCACTTAAACCCCAGGTCTGTTTTTCTATAAATGTGGAATATCTCTGCAACTACAAAGGTTATGGACTCAAACCTGGAATCAAATGTTCTCATTGGATGAAACAAAACCGTAAAATCCTTCCTTCTTTCCAAATAGTTTTACCTAAAGGAAGCATATTAAGGGTGAAAGGTATTGGTCCGAGTACAGAACCCTGTGGAACTCCATGTCTAACTTTTTTACAGATAGAAGAAAAAAAGGAAAGTTTTTTTCTTCAACTATTCTTAATTGAACTATGAGATCCTTGAGGATAAGAGGAAGGTTTTGAATTCTAATTCTTCTACTGCCTGTTAATATACATGGCAGCAGCATTCTGGATCAGATTCCAGTCCTCTCCAGCTGGCACCAACTCTAGCGGCGTCCTTGTACAAGTGTTCCCATCCTGGCAACGCCGGCCTCACAAGAATGCAGCTCATTCTGCAGCTCCACTCTGCCAAGAGTGGATGAGTAAGTGCTGGGCCTGTGGAAACAGCTGTTCAGGGAGTGATCAAAAGGAAAAAAAAGAGACGTCTTTGATTACTGCCTCTTTGTTCGCCCTCCACTCCAACTTTCGCATTCATGAGGCCACTCTCTGAGCGGGCGGCGAGCCAAGCGGCTGCCCCCGAATCAGTAGGATGCTATTTGTAACGAGGATGTAGTTATTTCTGCATTTTAAAACAATCTGCTGCAAAAAAAACTATCTAAACATCACTTCCCTCCATCATTTAAGGCAGAGGGGCTATGTAATAGAGGTAAAAATCTGTTTTTACTTCAAGTTCTGGCACAAATTAAGTCTGTTTTGCTGTGAAAGTAACTTATAAATAAAGTTATCCAAAGAGACAAGTCAAATAATCTAAAGCTCATAACTTTTCACATGTAGACAAACACACAAAATGTTGTTTTTCTGAATAAAAATGTGCATAATTTGCAGCTAAAATCTGTGCTAAAATGAATTTTTACACCAACTTTATTATTATAGTTATAACAGAAGGAAAATTTATGCATTTAGTGAGTTTTTGCAGGTATTTTTTTTTATATCTCTGAACAAAGAATGAATTTATTCCTATGATCCTGAGCTACTTTCACACCAAAACAGACATTTGTGTTAGAACTTGCAGTAAAAACACATTTTTTTTGTCTCAGCATCAACTTCCACTGTTTCTACTGCAGCTAAACTAGTTATTTATAATAAGAATAAATGTTATTTTCTTCATACAGGGGTGCATCATCAGCATAACAGTGGAATTTAAGTGTTTCCTAATAATTAAATTAATTAAAACATATTACTGTGAAAAAGTATTGGTCCGAGTACAGAACCCTGTGGAACTCCATGTCTAACTTTTTACTACGGATAGAAGAAAAAACACATTTTTTTTGTCTCAGCATCAACTTCCACTGTTTCTACTGCAGCTAAACTAGTTATTTATAAGATTAAATGTTATTTTCTTCATCCTCAGGAATCCTCAGAAACATTAACTCCTATGTTAATGAGTAGATTTCACCATTAAACTCCAAGAAATTGAATGTTTGTATGTGTAAATGAGGAATTATGCAAGTAAATGTGCACAAAACCTTTAACATATTAGAGTCAAAAGCTTTTACAGAGGGAATTTTGGATGTTTAATCACTATAAATTCCTGCTCAGAGAGAAAAATGCAGACACAACATGGACAAAATGAAGTAAAATAAACACTAGATGTTGCATGAAAGAAGATAAATAGCCCCAAATCTTAAAAATAATCAGCGTTTAAACATAAAACCAAAGAGTTTGGCCTGTTGAAGATGTTTTAAAGTCTCCTGTGACTCAAACTGAGTCTGTACTATCCTCCACTTCATCTCGACCCCTCTCTCCTCCTGTTAAAGCTCCTTTTTGCTGCTTATCTCTGCAGAGTGAATATGTCGCCGTGGTAACCGTTTCTCTCTTCATATATATTCCCTCTCTCCTTAGATCCGAGCAGGAAGCTCCACCCTGATCCGAGCTTGTTTGCTTTGGCTCAGACTGAAAGCGCGGAGGACGAGATGAAAAGCGCTTCCTTCTATCTGCTGATTATCGTTACTACATCGGGCTGAGACGACGTTCATCTCTTTGCTGCTGCAGCGGTTACAGCTTTACTTCAGGGAAAAAGCTATTCAGTGTGGTAAAAGTCCTGCTGGAGGCGTCACAGGAGGTGTTTGTAGCATGCAGGAAAATGTTAGAGTTAAATTCATGTTCAACTTCTTGTAATTGTAAACTATTGATGATATCAGAGCTGTTGTTTAGGTGCAGGCTCTTTATATATAGACTATAATAAACATATTTCTAACTATAATTAGAGATTTTAAAGTTAAATTAATTTAAAATATGAGAAAACATCTCATCTGTCTCAGGAAATGTTAGATTTAATCATCAATATGACTGGAACATGCTTTTTTGATCATTTTAAGTTTTTTTTTTGGTTATTGAGACTATTTCTCATTGATCAATAATCAATAATCAGACACTTGACTGAAGCAGATTCATCCACTAACATGTTAAGATGTTAAAAACTAGAAAAATATAAAATATCCCTTTAATTTATATTTAGAACAGATAAAAATGAGATTAATTAGTGATTGATGACTGATATTATACTAGTTAATCAATAATTCTAAGTGTAAATGACACAAACATAGTGTGTTTCATTCATAAAAATATTTGTTAAACTGCTTTTATTTTGAAATTTCACTAATTTGTCCAGTAACATGTTAAAGACTAGAAAAATATCCTTTATCCTTTATCCTTTAATTAGTGATTGATGATTGATATTATACATTAATAGTGATTATCATCTATAACTGATATTATACATTAATAGTGATTATTGATCATCTATAACTGATATTATACATTAATAGTGATTATTGATCATCTATAACTGATATTATACATTAATAGCGATTATTGATCATCTATAACTGATATTATACATTAATAGTGATTATTGATCATCTATAACTGATATTATACATTAATAGTGATTATTGATAATCTATAACTGATATTATACATTAATAGTGATTATTGATCATCTATAACTGATATTATACATTAATAGTGATTATTGATCATCTATAACTGATATTATACATTAATAGTGATTATTGATCATCTATAACTGATATTATACATTAATAGTGATTATTGATCATCTATAACTTATTGATTTTTCCCATCACACCAGATTTCTGCATTTAAATGAACAGTTTTCTGATATTTCTAACCCTAGGATGGTGAGTTCTGCCTTAAACTGAAACCTTATTGCTGTTTTTTCACCTTAGAACAAACATGCTCAAAAGCTTTTGCCTGGAAATCTTGTGTTGGGAGTAGAACTAGAGGAAAGTCCTGTGTGAGGCAGCCACCTAGTTATTTGCTGGGCTTGTTAACACAGCTCAGGCAGCATGTCTGAGCAGGGCTGAGGCTGCTGGGAGTTCCCGTCCGGCCCCTTTATTCCTCCTCAGCTTTCACAAACCCACCGGCTCCGTCGCATCAAGGTGCAGTCACATGTGAGTCAGTGTATGAAGTCAGGAACAATCCCTCATCTGTCCATGAGCCGGTTGCTGGATAAATATTTGTGCTTCCTCCCACCTCCGCTCCCTTGTTGCAGGTCTTTGTGCTGGATCTGGTCCTCGTGGGAAGAGACGACAGCGTTAAAGTCTCCAGGAAACGAGGAATGACACGAGTTTCTGGCTGTTGCTGCAGGAAGTTGTAGAAAAGCTGACTCCTGTTATATGTGTACAGATGTTTAACAGCAGAGGAGTGAACATACGGAACAAGAATTCCTACAATTATTACCTGAACTCATAAAAAAACCTGTAAAATAATCCCAGCAGCTATAGTATACATGAAATAATACAGACTAGATTAAATAATGTGAATAAACTGATTAAACTATCATTAAATTTCTTTCCAGTGCGAGAAACTAAAACTACTCTCTAAATATTTAACAATTAAAATATATTAATATATAAAATATATTTAAATTAA